>JAJGOT010000407.1:0-90000 GCA_022457155.1 Cladopsammia gracilis | reverse complement strand
AAACCACGAGTAGTGGTCTCATTTTCGTCAAATTACCGCGACATAGTTCCCGTGGCACATATTCAACAGTTAGCTGTACTGTTCTGTTACATGATTTCGTTATTTTATATTATATTATATTATACCCTGTATTTTATATAGTATTTGTATATTATTTTCATACATTTTTATCTGATGGCAGTGTAAAAGCACATGTACATACATTTGTTAAGTGTAGACTCAATAATTCTAATTCGCTATTATATGGGCTAGCGAAGAACTTATTCCAAACACTTCAACGGGTTCAAAACTGTGCGGCACGCCTTATAGTGAAAGGCTGAAAATGCGACCATAACGCCCCGATACTCAGAGATCTCCATTGGCTCCCAGTTGATCAACTTATTGTTTCTAAAATTTTAATGTTTACTTATAAAGCTGTTAATGACTTAGCACCTGTTTATACACAACACCTACTCTCAATTTACAGCACGCAACCATAGATACTCTTCTTCAAAACCATTAGTTACTCCTTTCGGCTATAATTTGAAGAGTTTTGGAGACAGGGCGTTCTCTGTCTGTCTAAATTATGGAACTCTTTACCCACAGAAATAATAATGAGCTGTACTTCAGTTAATATTGTTAAAAATAAGTTAAAAACGTTTCTTTTTGAACAAAAATTTATTTAATATCTTGTTAAATTTCACATATTTAGACAATTTTAATTTGTATATATTTTTAACACCCTCGTTTTTGTTATGAGTTTTTCTCACTTTTGTAAAGCGCCTTAGAACTTTTGGATTTTGGCGCTATAAAAATTGTCATTGTAATTGTAAATTTATTTGACGTAATTAGATCCTGTCGTACATTTTAAAGAGAATTCAAATGGCGCATTAACAAGAAGGGAAGTCAGTGAATTTCCCCGACTGTTTAGTGACCGCCTTCAGTTAGTTTACAGTGGAAGTCCGATTTAACGAAGTGCCAAGGGACGGGTGAAATTGCTTCGTTATTTCGAGGGTTCGTTAAATCGAAAACCTCTTTATAACGAATTTGCGGAAAAACAACCAAAATTTTCGTTAATCGACATCGAGTAACGGTGCTAGTACGTCGCACTACTGCAGCATTTCCGGATCTGAAGAAGTAACACTTTGCGCTTTAATGCCTTAATGAAGTAACAGTACACTGATATAACTACGGCACTGGAAAACTTCAGGTTATACCTTTTCCCTACAGCACACACTGTACACATCTATCAGCGATAATCAAGGGTTTCTCAGGACGCGAATTCCAGTCTCTGTATACAGCTGTTTGATTAAACGTTGTCACTGATCGGTCTTACCCCTACGCGACCAGACCGAAAGGGAGTATGGGTGAATTAAAATGCATGATTAATTATTCTATATCGCGTTTACAACGGAGAACAAAACTCATGTTTGCCTTCGCGTGTTACGCAAAGACAACCAGAGTCGCTTCGATAAGGACGTTCCGTATTTTGATAATGTGCAGTTATTGAATGTGAATTGATTTCTCCCCATAATCCTTTTCGGTCTGGTCGCGTAGGGATGAGACCGATCAATGACAACGTTTAATCAAACAGCTGTATAACAAAACTTAAACAACAGACTACTACTGACTAGATGATATAAAATTGAACATCAGTTAATTGCTACAGTTATGTAGATGTTTAATCAAAGAAATCTTCCAATGTACTTTGAATTGCCTCTTGTTTTTGGCTTGCATCGCGTTTCGAATTCGATATATCGGGGTAGATTTTGCGTTTGGGCTGCCGGATATTGTGTTCGTCATAACGAGGATTTCGTTATATCGAGGTTCTGTTCCATGCATTTTACTTGTAATTTTGCCGGGCTGAAGAATATCGTTCGTTATACCGAGGACTTCTTAGAGGTTCGTTGAATCGAGGTTACATTGTACACCATAGTAAAGCGTTCAAGATCGTGAATCATTCGTTGGCAGTGATTATGAGTATCTCAGGTAAGTCTATGCATTTACGGTTCGTTTTCTACTCTGCAATTTACCATAACGATGCCGCCTTTTACATGCATGGAATCTATTTTATCAAAATTCAATTTATAACATCAATACACAGCCCCAGTGACACAGCCCTTCGCGCTACCAAACTACTGTGTTTTTTTTTTAAACAAATACAGAGCTGTCTGTCCGTGTTAAAAGTCACGTTAAAATTACTGACGTGGCCGGCACGAATTTCACACCAACTCAGACGTTCCAAGTATCTAGCTTACTATTTTCATGAGTTCGAGTTAGGATTTCAAGTTTGCGTTAGAATCTCTATCTGGAGTTGGAATTTCGAAGCAGAAATGTTGTTATGAATTTTCTGAGAAAATCACGCCAGTTGGAATTATGCTGCACATTAGTATTAATGGTGAGTGACTGTTAATTTTTCGTTTAAAAGCACTTTGCCATGAATCTTCGAGGTTTGCCAGAGGTTGTCTTAAATGGGTGTGCCTATCAAGCATATTTACCCGAGCAGTCCAGCAAATTGAACTTGGTAGCGTGATTCCACTTTTAGATAAATAAAAAGTGCCACGAAAGCGACAATCTTACCTTCAAGGTTAGGTGCGAAGAGACGGTACCGCAAAATATGCTAGCTTTCCGAGAAAAAGAAAGGAAACTAGCTGTCTGGAAGCAATGTGTTACTTTCTTGAAGACTGTTACCTCTCAACAGTGTGTATTTATGAAAACACGTTGACGTTTATTTTTCCTTAAAATATTATTATTTACGATTTTAATTAAATCAAACTGTCAAACTATAAATACAAATTACAAATTGAAATTTCTGATATATAGTGTCATTATATTTTTAACCCTGCGACGGTATCAAAAATATAATTTACCGTATAGGGCACTTGTCTTTTCATGTTCTTTTCTTCAAGAAAATAATAAATGAACTCAATGTTGAACCGATACCTGATTTTAGTCATGTTTTGAAATCAAGTTATGTTGTATATTCTGATGATAAATTGCTTCGAGCAAAATAAATAATGTATGAAATAAAATAAATTAAAAAATAATGGAGACTAATAGGGCACATATCACATGTCTCATGGCGCTTTACATACACTTATGAGAATGAGATCGGACGTCAGCTCAAGAATGCGCCTCAGGCAGCCGCTATCGGTCCATTGTTGATCTCATCTCCCCCACCCCACCCATGAACAAAATATGACACTGAGGGTGGTCACAGCCAGAGTTTTGTTTCGTCCTCAGTGGTTTTTTTACGTCCCCATTGTAGACGGGACCGCCATTTATACGCGGTAGACATCCGAACCGCGTGAAGGTCTAACCATTTTGCAGATGTCATAGCAAAGGCAGCACCTTCGTCCTCAGTTATTTTAAGACCCTGAGTGCTGGTCCGGCCGCCGGGATTCGAACCCGCGACCTCCCGCTCTGCAGACTGGCGCTCTGAATGAAAATAGTTTTTCGTTTTAAAGTAATGGTAACAAGAGGAAATTTGAAGGAACGACATATGGCTACAGAAGGCTATTTCGAGTTGAGTCAAAAGCTGATGCTGCAAGTGCTTTCGCCCTCCGTCAGAACGAATCAAGCCTCGTACAATATACATTATAAACTCAGTTGATAATACTAAACTTTCCTGTTTTACTCCCGTCAATAATCTCTTTATTATTTGTAGTTCTTCTGAACTTTCACGAGTGTTACGATAACTCTATAAAAACAAGGTAAAAACGCTCTCTTGCTTTCTTCCACACGCGTGACCAAACAGGTGTACCTCAGGTTCCCACGGACGAGCTTGTTTACAAAGCGCGCAAAACCACTATTGAACTAGCAAAAACAAAACCTTAGGATAAAAATCTGGCCATGTTTCTAATGCTTGTTTTATTGATAAATCTAACGCAAAAAAACATAATGAAACAATAAATATTACCTTATTAAGCTCCAGCAAAGGTTAGCGAATTAAAGCTCTCCCACAAAATGATTTTTGAGTTCTTTTTCTTTTACTCGCTCTAGGGAAGCAATATGTTATTTGTTTTTCGAAGGTTAAGAGAATTATTAATCTTTAATTAACCGTCGAACGTACAAGAGGGGGTGGATGCCACCCACCCCTTAAAGTTTTTCTCCGAATTTTTAAAAGCATTAATTTTGTTCTTAGCATGTATCGTCTTTTGAGGGAATTGGTTTCTATGGTAACAAGATATGACGTCATAAGTAGCATGAGATCAAGACATTGTTGAATAAAAAAATGCGTGTTCTTCACTTTTGTTAAAAAATGTATAAAATGCTACCAAAAGCAGCATGATGTTTACAGTGTGTTTAGTTATATCATATTTTACAACTTTATAGCAAATAATAATTTCCCAATTTTTTCGATAAATGTGAATTTGAGTTAATTCCTAAATGACGACCATCTTGTCCGCCATTTTGGATGACGTCACAAATCCAATCAATGCCATAACCCATAATATAGAGAACATCACAAGCTATTTATTAAAGATGAAATATATTCAAAATATTGTAACACTGCTTTAAACCAAAGGGGGGAATTGCAACAACCTCTAAGAATGTTGCTTGGAGAGTGTTATGTTATTACTGTTTATAGGAGAACACCTGGTCTCCCACGCAGCCGTTAATGGATTACCAAATAACAGCTGCGTGGGAAACTAGAGAAAGCTGGACAGGGAAACATACGGAACCATTTCATGTTCCCATAGAAGTATTGTTCATGATTTTCAACCAATCAGACCGCGCGAATAATCTTGTTTACTTTTTTATACTAACAATAGAAAGACGCGTGGATTGGTGCGTGGTGTGATTTGCGAATTTGATTAAATTATTTCGGGTGTCAGTGTCACATGTTTGGCGGCAAATAATTTTTTCACAGAAAATATTAGAAATTACCAGAAGAAGGCTCCCGTTCAAAAGGAAATATAATTATAAACTACTCATGACAATTTAATAAGTCGTGCAGAAGAGAATTTTTGACTTCGCATCAACAGCCAGATCGTTTCTATGGCCCCTTCCACACGTATCCGGATATTTTTGAATCCGCAACTTTTTTGTTGCGGATTAGAAAATATTCGCGTCCACACGTAGCGTATTCGAATCGTATTTTCCCATCCACACGTATCCGGATTCGCTCTAGCAGCCAGGGCTTCTCTTTAAATGTTGTCAAAAAAGCATACACAAAGGCCAAGTTCAAATCAAGTTCAACTGTAAACACGTTATTAGACTAGAAATAAGTCCATGTAGAAGTGAAGCGATAACATTTCGGTCTGCTATGTTGAATATTGGCTCAGTTAAAGACTGGATCTGATACTGTTACGTCAGCGTATTAAAAAATATCCGGATACGACCGTCCACACGATGCCGTACTCGTAGCGTATTCAAAAATTTCCACTCTGGAGAGCGAAATCAAAAAGTTGCGGATTCGTGAGCCCCGTCCACACGTATCCGGATATTTTTGAATCCGCAACTTTTTTGTTGCGGATTGGCCTTCCGTCCACACGTATCCGGCGAATTCGGCTCACGAATTTAGCCACCGGGCGACTGTAGCTGTCAACAATGTCTAGTGCCGGTTAGCCAGTCTTGGCTATGTCCCCGAGTAAGCAATCATACTTAAAGCCAGTTAGGCTGCCAGTTAGGCTTCCAGTTAGGCTGGGGAACTCAGAACATGATATACCACGTCAGACCTGAGCTACAGTGCTGGGGAACTTGCAACTCTGGCGTTACAGATCATTTTGACTTACATCCCCCAAGTGAACTTGGAAAATTATCCTAATTAGGATGGGAAACTAACGAGTCTGACACCCCGGGTCACTCTAGGCCCAACTTAGGCTGCAAATGTTGTGACTCCAACATTCCTGTTGACTATAGACCCATCCATGCTAAGCACAATGGACTTCTTGAAACATACAAAGCCATCATTAATAGGCGAACTTGTACCCGCAAACGAAGTAATATAGCCTGAATAGAGGCTACTAAGATCCTATTGTATGACAAGTATACAAAAACCTTATTAGTAAATATCAGTAGAAAATAAATCTATTAGAACGCTAAACTAGTGGAGCTGAGCAACCGCTTACAAAACAAATGCGTTTAGACGGAGGCCAGAAAAAAACCTGCCAGAAAAAACCCCTGTGGGGAAAACCTTTAAGAAATCTGGGTAGGAACCAAGGCTCAAGCTCCAGGCGTTAGAAGCCCATCCTACGAGGCTTTACAGAGACAGAAACGGCCGAACCTACGAATAAATAGAATCTGAAAACTAAAGAAAATAAAAAATTAAGCGAGACTAACGAAGGTTGGTTATGAAGGCCTAGATGGCCACCGCGTGCTATACTCTACCTTACATACCCCTGTATCACTACCCATAATGCACTGGCCTGGACCCAGGCCCTGTTGTATCTCGTGCCGACAAAATATTTATTTCAGCCTTCTTCGCAAACTCATTCGTCAGAAATAATATATTTTGTCTCCACTCCACAACAAACATAACACAACGCGTTATGACAAATAAGTTTATTTTGGGAGGGCCTGGCGTAACCAACCCGAACCATATAGACTGTCAAAGTATTGGGCGAAGGCATGGGCTTGAACTGTGACCTCGGGAGATTCAGTACCACTCACAGTCCGAGAAACTTAGAAACCGCAAGCCTTTGTCCTAGATCATCGTCCACGTAAGTATCTTTTGCTTGCACAGACTTCCAACACCCGTGCCGTTGAAAAACTCTGTCATGAACCCCATTGTTGGCTGCCATAGTGGCCCCTCCCGAACGCAGAGAATGCAATCCGAACTTAGATTGGTCAGCTCCAATGCTTTTTAAGTCACGTCGGAAAGCTTCGCGAATGGTGCTATAGCTGATAGGTTTATCGGGAGAAACTAGTTAAAACAAGCCTTCCCTCTAAAAAATGGGCCTGAAAAGTAACTCCCCAGAATCGGGGGAAATTTGAAATGTGGTAAGATACCTTCTGAGCAGTTTGACGGGACATGCAGGACTAGACAGCTCAGAAATGATAACTTCGTCACCCCCACGAAGCTGGTCGTCCTTACTTTTATGGACTTTGATAACTGGCTATAAAACCCACGTTAACCCTATTCAGACTGGGGGGGGGGGGGCTTTTCGAACCCCCCCTCCAGTAAAATTGTAATAACTTTTACACCGAAATAGCTATGAGGCTGAAATTTTCTGACTTTTCCTAGAATTTATCTAGAGACATTTTGGTATCCATAACATGTCAGTGTGATTAACCATGTTGCTATGGCAACCGGTTTTTGACACATATGTTTTCAAAATATTAAAAAATGGTGAATTTTTTATTTTAAGATCTTGTTTTTTGACTTATAGTGCATTTTCTTATTAGAATAGTTTTTTCTTGGGACTAGTTCTTGAAAGACACCAAAAATTTTTAACATCAAATATTTGGGGGGGAGGGGTAGGTAAATTTTTGCTCACTTTTACTTATAGAGAAAAATTTTGTACTATTCATTAAATAACGCTTCTAAGTTCATTGTTTGGATAATAGACATTAGTTTGATACGTGTTTTATACATTCTGATCCTTTTCTCTTTTAGATATTTTTTAAATTTTAATTTAAACGAAAAAAAAGGAAATCCAAGATGGCGGATCCAAGATGGCGGATCCAAGATGGCGGACAATAATTTCAAAATTATAGTTTTATCGCCTTTTTTGCCTTTTCTCGCTTTACAAGTGTGTCCTTGTTTGTATTTATTATGTTTTAATATTAAAGAGATGATTTTACCGTTATATTTGATATTTTAAGTATCTGGATGGAAAAATATCAAAGAAACGTCGGAAAAACAAAAATTACGTCACTGTGACGTCATAATTGGGTGTGGCAGGTCAAAACTGGGTGTGAGGTTTCCTTGTATGGAGATGAACATTGTGTGAAAATTTCATGGTCCTAGCCTTACTGGTTCCAGAGATATGAAGGGGGGGTCCGAGGAGCCCCCCCCCCCCCCCCCCCCAGTCACAGATTGCCTAAAAAAGCCCAGTCTGAATAGGGTTAAAGAAAATATCATTCCTTCGCATTCTACAAACATCGTCAAACCTAGAGAAGCCAGCAAAGGACAAAACATACATAGTGACATTGCGTAATTCAACAGGGTTGCCAAGGTTAGACTTGTCAATAATATCATGAATCAAACTGGCCGAAATAGGTTCTTTAAGGTTGGCGAAGCTGGTGCCAAGAATTCTCTTGGACGCAGATCTAACTTCTCGACTATCGGGTTATTCGTCTTCGAAGGGGAGGGGATTCCTATTTATTTCAGCCTTCTTCGCAAACTCATTCGTCAGAAATAATATTTTAAATAGGTTGTTTGAGTTTCATAACGAATCCGATGCAGTACAATGAATATGACACTTAGACTCCCTGCTTCCACATGACCGGAAGTTACCAAACGGGAAGTGAGTTTTTTTTAGGCTTTAGTAATTTTGCACGTGAGTTTTTTGGCGTAAATTGCCTGACCAGTATACGTAGTCAGAGTGAACAGAGAAGAGGTCACATTACCGAAATAGCTAACCAAAGTTATCCCGGTCTATAACGAAAGTTAATAGCCTTGGTTTGGCCGCAGCCATTGTAAAATAAAATATCATTTTAAGGTGATGTTACAAGGGACGTCTTGCAACAGCAATCTTTAACGCAACATGGGTGCGCGGACGATTTTTTCGCAGTTTTTGCGTTGCGAAATTTTTGAATCAGCTTCAAAAACTAGCAACGCAGAAACACGAATTTTACTCAAGTTGTTTTGTGTAACATACCTGTCGTTAGTTTTGTTGCGCTAAAAATGGTCGTTGCGAATCGTCCGGTGTAACATCACCTTTAAGGTGGTTACCTACAGTTTTATAGGGCACACGCGTGCTGATAACGCTGGCTTTAGTAATTTTGCACGTACTCACACAACAATGAAGATTTTTCCGAAAATGTATGACGTCAGCAAAAGCAAAATTAACCGCAGATTTTCTCGCGTTTCCTTCGGTGAATGATTCTTAAACTTCGAAAACTTTGAAATGTTAACATTTTTTTTCACAGTCTTTTTTTTAGAAAAACACTTCGCCCCTCGCTATCAAACTGCAGAGCCGGCTGCCCGTGTAACTGAAAAGCCTTAAAATAACTGACGTAGAGATCGTTATGCACTTGGACCTCACCTTTCAAATGCAGGCTGCATTTACTATTACAAAGGTGCAATTTTGTTCACGCGCGCGCGAGGTTTAAGGCAAATGGGAAGTTGCACTTGTAGACACGTAATATTTCAGAGTTGTCTTTATGGAAGAGGATGCTTGATTGCAGCTTCTTGTGTATTCTTGAGATTGTCATGATGCTGGCTCAGGGCTATTATCTTGTAAATTATATGAAATCTGTATTTTGGAGAACCCTAGAAATGTTGATATGAATACTCATGGATATTTTTCGTGATTCGTAACCTGCTGAAGAAAAAAAGGAAACGAAAATTAGCTAATGAATTAAGTTTTGGCGGTAGAGGTGTAAATACGAGTGGCAAGCCGCGAAAATACTTCATTCTGACTCCACTAACACGAGACATTCACAGTGTGAAATCAGTTTAAAGGGGCTATGTCGCGAGGATGGCGGGTGAGTACTGGGTACTAACAACTTGAAAAACTTCCGGTGGCTTTTTATCAAGTTGGCGGCCATTACGGTCGAATTTGCTGCAATCCGTTCCATCCCGTCGTATTGCGTGGAAGAATAGATCTCAAGTTTACAAATTAGTTAGAGTATTTACTTGGCTAGATGTTTGTTAAATTATTTCTGCGATTTGTTAGTCGTACCTTCGAAAAATTCGATGTCTTCCAGTAGTGGTGAAAGTTGGGGAGGAATTTGAAAGCGAAATCGATCGTGTGTATGTTTACCTCGCGTGGTTCGACACGAGTGCAAGCGCGACAAAACTTGCCGCGATCCGAGAGGGATCAATAGAAATTTGGCATGTGTGACGTCAAGTGACGTCACATGACAGGAACTCATTGCGCAGACTCACTTTGCGACATAGCCCCTTTAAGAATGAGTCAGTCAGTAATATGAGGAATGTATCCTTATGACATATTCTGTCCATCTCCTTATCCTTAATTTAATTCACTAACGTAATGTTTCAAAAGCTCAGAAAATTGCGTCACGCCAACTACGAAAAACCACTGAAAATCACCCTTTATATGTGGCCAAAAAAGTACGGAAACGTATCCTCCTGTTAGTGCAGTGTAACTGGACCTCGAAGAAAAGGTACAAAACCTGATAACATTACTTGATACTTTTCCTTTATAACATTTAATTTCCCAACATATTTAAAACGAGATATTAAACAAAAAAAAAGGCAACGTTCGAGAAGACTTGCCGCCAAACCCTTAAATAGTCCAGAGACGTCCCATGACGACACGCAAGCCTCTATATCGTGCCGTCAGAAAAATAATCAATAATTTCTGACTTGCTCGTTCCAACGTCACTCAGTCGTCAGAAAATAAATTTTCAGGGACAGTCAAGCGATACTCTTGCTCCAGAGGACCGTTCTGTAAATATACAAAATGAAATAAACCGCACATTGCATGGGCTTCCGCTCGCTCGCGGGGATTCAATAAAAATACAATAACCTCTACGACTCAGAGTAGTCGAGCGGCTTCGTGATCACGTCAGCGAGCGCGAAAATCCCCTCCTCTGAAAATGATGCGCTTTCTTAGCCTATTCGACATTAGCATTGTACAGTGCAAATACGCATCAAAACGAGTGCAAATATGACACGTTATTACACTCTTCTGACCGCACGCTAAGAAAAATGTGACTGTCGTCTAATAGACAATTTATTCAGCGAAAAGTTGTGTTACAAAGGCTCCAAAAAGTAATAACTGACTCTACTTCATTTCTGATTTTATTTCATGCCCGAGCTTGAAATATACAATCTTTCTTTATTCATCACTTTAAAGGCCTATTTACACGCTGCGATTTGTCGGGCCGATTTGTCGGCCACGACAAATTGTGCGCGCGCTCTTTGTACAGTGCAAGCATTGTACATGAACTTTTTTTTTTATTTCAAAACTTTTCTGCTAAGAACTTCTTGAAAAACAAATGATATCCAATAGGTTATTTAGGTTGTTGTTAGTTTAAATACTGCAGATATAATTTGTTTTGCGTGATTTCTTGTCCAGATTGCGTTTTCGTTCTTAAAATCGGGCCCGACACGCGAAAATCTGTGAAGCGATCACAGATTTTTTCCGAATCGGCCGACCTGTCGGACTGAAATCGCGCGCGCATCGGGTCGCCATTTACACGCGCCGATTTGCTTCACGATTTCTCGGGGCCGACAAATCGGCACGACAAATCGCAGCGTGTAAATAGGCCTTAATACGCCGACTCAAGATTTTGAAATTTTGCTTTTTGGAAATGTTAGATTCAATTCTAAACTGGAAGAAAAAATGGGAATTTCATCATTGGGAGTACGGAGAACCCTTAAAGTGTGTATGACAGATATTTTTTATTTGCTTGATGGAATCTACATGGCGTTCTGATAAGAAAGTCGAAAAAAGTTTTTCGATATCGATTTTTCTTGTCCGTGATTTAGCTGTCTAAAAACGTGAAATTTCACTTCCGGTGGATTACAAAACCGCGCAAGAAAAAAGACTGGAAATAGTCCGCTGTGACGTCAATACAAGAATGCCAGGGTTGCGGTTTCTCAGTTCCTCCGTTTTTTGGTGCGTGTTGCTACAACCATAGACAACACACCTCAACAGGCAATAGAACCATGTTTCTTCCTCAGGGCGCACCAAAATATGTCAGGAACCGAGAAACCGCGACACCGGCATTCTTGTATTGACGTCACAGCGGTCTATTTCCAGTCTTTTTTTCTTGCGCGGTTTTGTAACCCACCGGAAGTGAAATTTCACGCTTTCAGACGGCAAAAACACGGAAAAGAAAATCGATATCGAAAAAACTCTTTTCGATTTTCTGATCAGAACGCCATGAAGATTCCATCAAGCAAGTAAAAAAATATCTGTCGTATACACTTTAAAGACGAAGCTACATCCAGGTAATCTTGTTGTTGAGGCCTCGCAGAAGTTAAATTCACAGAGAGAGAGAGTGGTACAAACAAAAAGTGCGAAATAGATTCCTTTTGGCACACAGTACAAGCTAGTACAATCCATCAGTGCCCAACCTGAAAAACATTTTAATGCGCAAGTTGCGTTTAATTGAAAATCAACCTTTAGTGAGAGACTGAAATGCACAGATAACAACCCCTCATTTTTTACAGAAGAGGAAGGTATCTTAATATGGACATATGCATTAGAGCTAAACCGGCTCTAAAAGTCAAAACGTGAAACCGCGGGAGTGGTGAAGGCATTATATAGTCCATATTTAACATCATTATATGACCATTTATGCGCCGTCTACAATTAAGTCAACATCAGAAAAAGAAAATGGAAATGGATTGGACACGGAGGAAAGACAATATCAGCATAGTCCGTCAAGCGCTAGAGTGGAACCCCCAGGGAACTAGGAAACGAGACAGACCCAAGAACACCTGGCGTCGTGGGCCAATATTCGATGAGAATTTATGTTGATAAACATGGGGAGGAGGGTTACATGACCAATATTTAGGTATACGGGTAACGCTGAGGGTCTGAGACCCTGACCCTGACCCTGATCCTGTTTAGGACAAAACAGAACTACCTACCCTATGTAGTACAACACCCGCTATTTTAGGACCCAGTCTAGGACAAAGGAACCATAAGTGGAACCATGCCCTGTTTAAGACAGACTCACGTTCTTTTTTTTCGTGTTTTCACGTTGAATTATACACCCGCTGTACCCGGGCTGCCCTGCCACGCCGTGACTTCCCTCCCCAGCCCCCCCCCCCCCCCCAAAAAAAAAAAAAAGAAGAAGAAAAGAAAAGAAAGAAAGAAAGAAAGAAAGAAAAGAAACACCCCGCCCCCAATATCGTTCTGCCGCCGGTTTGTTTATATAGCGTAATTTCGACTTTTGCTAACTCGCGCTCGTCGCGCGAGTGAACTAGTGGCAGAAGCGATCAACACTATAAAAGTAACTGGTTAAATGACAAGAAACCGAATACGAGAATACCGCTGCTCAGTGTACGCTGGATCCTTGAAGGTCTGCTTCAGCCAAAAAAAAAACTGAATATAAAACTTTAAAGCAAAGCTGAAAACAGTCGTATATTTTGTTTAGTTACCCCGCAAATCTCGGAGCCTGGAACAGGCTACCTTTAAGTCTTTAGGTTTCGAGGGCGCGAGCAAGGAGCGCGAGACACGCGAGGGGAGGGAAATGGGAAAATGAGCCTTCGCTCCCCACGCGTGTCTCGCGCTCCGCACTCGCGCCCCCATGTGCAGGCTACACTGGCTAACGCTAGAAAACGTCAAGACCAGTTCCATCCCGTTCAGTTAACGACAATAATTTTCCACTGAGTTTTCGATATGCTTAAAAAAAATCATCATTGCCCTCGTTTCCCAGTTCAACTCGAGTTCCGTCCACCATAATTTTTATCCATACCCTCTTGTCGTCAGCGAGACAAGTTGCACGAACATGGCAGCAATTTTTTTTTTTCGTTCAGCGTTTTGCAAATATTTTTCTCATAAAGCAGAAACCTATTTCACTTTAGGGCCATCTTTCAAAACTACAACAACAATAAGTAAATAAATTGCTCAAATCCTTCAACAACTGAAGCTTCACGGAACCGGAAGTCAAAACGCAATAACCAAATCGAGGTCATTACGTGGCGCAGTTGCGCAATGCGTCCAACATACGGGAAACAACGCCGGAAAGTCGTACGCGTGTAAAATTTTGTGGAAGTTTTCTTACAAAATTCCAATATTCTCAGGACTTCTTACTAGGATTTTCAAAGTTTTAGGTAGGTATGAAGGTATTATAGTTATATTCTGGTTTTTGGAATTATTTTAATTCCAATTGTCAGCGTTATATTTGGTGTAGGAAGTGTGCGTGTCATACTGAACCGGCAATTCGGTTATGAATTACGTGTCCTCGTAGAATTTTGCCGGCTTTTATGGCGATTTTACCTTGCCGGTTGTAAATACTACATGCTGATTTATATTTCGTAAAAGTTCCCATGCTGGCACATCCGTAGTGTACTGTTGAATGTCTTTTTTAAAATATATGAGAATTGTTTTACGTAATTTTAAGCACGTCACCAATAAAAGCTGTACAAAGCTAATCTATCCCTTCATTAGGTTTAGTTTGGTTATAAGCTTGCGTAGGTCTTCAGTTTCCATCATCAGTTCGATCAGGTTGTTTTTAAAATGAGAGGAGGTGACGAAAATGACTTCAGTCAAACGAGATTTAATCTGTAAGTTCGCCCGATATTTGTGTGCAATGGTAAGCTTACTTATTTCAAAACCGCTTGTTGTTAAGATTGATTTCGTGTAGTAATAACCGTATTTTTGTCAATATTTGTAGGTTTATAGCAAAGATGTTTATGTGGGACTGGTTTACTGGAATGTTAAACTATTTAGGTAAGTTCTAAAATCACTTGAGATAGTTATGTAATTTAGGAATCATATTTAACTTCTCTCTTTCACAAATGCAGTACAGTGCAATCATGTCTGTGCATGCATATTAAAGCGAGCTAATGAACAATCTAAAAATACACTTGTAAGTAATTTAAAATCTTAGTGCATTTTGTTCACCATATTAACCAGACATAAAAGTAATTTTCATTTGTATTGTGTTATAAATGTTTAGGACAATATACATGTATGATGGCATACAACATACATGTACAACACAAAAATCCTACATGTGTTATTATTCAGTTGTATATGAACATACATGTAGTGTATCCCTTGTCCTCCTCAAGCCAAAAATTTATGCAATGCCACCTGTTAAGTTCAAATATTAGGCATATATTCAATTTCACCTTCATTGAATTTTTTACAAATAAAGCAACTTACTTCCAAGATGTTTTAAAAACTTAGGTCATGGTGCAAGCCATACTGTGATTTGTTTGATTTTATGCGGCATGTTAACAAGACAAGAGGGCGATTTATACAGGAGAAAATAAGACATGTGTTATCTAAGAGGCAACTTAAATAAGACGCAAACCGATCACATAAATAGTTCAAAATAAGCATTTTGTGTCTTATTTTAGACGCAACTTAAATACGACGCATACTATCTTAGAACAGGGTTTTCAGCTGTTCTTATTTTGTCCACGTCTTAAATAAAACCTGAACTTCCTCGTGTAAATGCTTTTGCATTCTAAATAAGAGGTGAACTACATTGTTTACAAGTGTGCATGCGTAACAACACATTTTTTGGACAAGTCACTGACTGCTCTCTCTCGCTGGCTAACAATCCATCAATCGTTTTCTACCGACTCCTCTTGGATTTCTGTTGTATGTTTTGTATGCAACGCTGAGTTTATGAATTTACTTTAACAGCATGGTCATCATACATGTAAGAAAAGAAAACTTCTCAAAATTGGAAAAACAAAACATCTCTGAAAAGTCTCTTCTTAAAATGATAGCACGCTTTTGTTTTTTGTTTCTTGCTACAGCACGCTATCTTGGATTGTTGCAGATTGTTGCTAATGATAACATAGCATGTAAACGAGGCTGTATCAAAAAAAAAAATGCAAATCATTTACAGTATACGTGATCTTTGCATCTTGTGTAGGACACGAACGTATAAATAGTACAGTTCAAGTCCTACCTTTTTTTTTAAGTCTAAGACGAGTTTTGTTTTGTCCCCTATAAATGGCCCTAATTTTCACATGTACATTATACCTTCAATATGCATAATTTCTGGTTGTTATTCAAAGTTCCATTTTTGTGTGTACTATACATGTATTGCTTTGAATAAGTGCCCAAGGCATGTATTGCAAACTTTCATACAGCTGCTTTGAGGAGTGGTGCGAGTGAACATACCCCCCTTGTTAACCAGTTTAAGTTTTAGTTGCCTTTGTTCCAGGAAGCTGTGACGTCAAACTGGTTTTAAAAAAAAAATAAATGTATCAAGGCAATAACAACTCCCCAGGATATAAACTTGAGACTGTTTTTATAACATGTACATGTACTCCAACGTCCATAGTCGTACCACGTGTTCAAGCAAGAAATAAATAATAATCATCTATATTAATAATAATCAGACAAATTAACATATGTGCGTATATTCGCACACATTCTCATTCACACAGGTGAAAATAAAATTTATCTGAATTCAACACAAATGTTTTTCCATACACAACATCAAGAGCAAATTTAAGTCAGAACATACTGTACATGTATTTATCCTGTTTCTGGAACTTTCTAATGACTACCTACTGTACATGTAGCTGCTTCATGTTAATAAGGGGTGGAGAACATTGTACTCGTTTGTATACATGTATGTAATCGCATGAGCCCAAGTAAAATTTTAAGATTAATATTGCGTGTGTTTTCAGAAGCTGTAGAAATTGCCTGAGTCGCTAATTTCTACAGCTTCTGAAAACACAAGTGATTTTAATCCTTAATTTTACTCGGGAACATGCGATTACTAAGTTTATAATGTAGAGGGCAAAATTATAGGGAAACCTTTCAGTCTTTTCAAAAGTCACTCTGACAGACTTGAAACTGGCCCGAAATGAAAATACATTTGTACTTTCTCACAAACTGACAAGAAAAAAAAACTTTTCAACTCACTGTTGTTAAATAAATTTCTAATGTCAAAGATACATTTTGCTGTTATGTACATCTGGAGAATAAAGCCCAATTTATTGATAAAAGACACTTTACAACAAAAACAAAGTTAATTTTATTTCAGCGTACATGTACCCATGTTTTTGTTGCTTTGATTACAACAACGAGTTCAAATCAACTTGCACGTTTGGCAATTTTATTGCTTTCTTTCACTTCTTTCAGCCTTATTCTTTCTCCTGTTAAATGTAAATTGTCCCTTTCAGCAAAATCTGTCAGAGTTCTTTTCTGTAGGTCCGCAGAAATACTCATATATTCAGTTAAGCGATGGAACTTAACCTGCTTTTGTCGCCATGAATGAATTTCTTCAAGGTCTTCAACGTTGCAAACTGGCCTGCAGGCACCAAGTTAATCCAAGTTTTAACACAAATACTGTAATTGTTTCCTGTTTGCCTTAAAATGCTGTGATTCATTGCGTCGACGAAGGAGACGCTTCCTAATCTTGTCGGCTAGGCGGAACAAATCGAGAAAAGTATTGGTACCAAATCTGCGCCATCTTGAAACGTCGCAATAGTGTCCAGCATGCTTAGCATGTGGTCTAGGCAGAACGAATCAAGAAAATTGTCCATACCAATTCTGCGCCATCTTGATTGATCCATCTGGATGCAGCTTCCAGACATTGAGATATCTACATTTATTTAGTCAGTCAGTAAAATCCTTGCGGATATCACACCAAGTACTGAGGCGTATCATTTCAGAATCGGAGAAATAAAAACCGAAATGAAATCAAGACAAATATACTATTTATGTCAGAAAAATTTGAGACCTTTTGGAGTACACAGCACGGCAGAATTAAAGGATTTTTCCTGATTCCACCGCGATAGCGTGAATTTGTTTGACGTCGGCCCGACATTTTTGCCTGCGTGACATATCTCGTGACATAGCCCCTTGCAACAGTGGCTGAAACTGAGGTACTACTTATGGTCAAGACGAGGTGCCACGGTATAATCTATGATTACTACTAGTATATAGCATTTCTTTCTTACATATCATCCAATTTCATTCCTTTTTTATAACAAAATTTCCGGCGAAACATGCGAGTGCTCGGTTTGTAAATTTTCTTCAAAATCCCGCCAAGCCAACTGAATGCAATGAGAACGACGCGCTCAACCAATCATGAGTGAGAAATTTTGATGCTTGACCAATCAGGAGCGAGTAATTTTGCCCTCAATTAAGAAAAATTGCCCTCTTCGTCAGCCAATCAGCATTCAGTAATTTTGCCCTCTTATAAGTACATAAAATGTATATTTTTTTTTTGTCCACAGGTTTAATGAAAAAGACTGGTAAATTAGTATTCTTAGGATTAGACAATGCTGGTAAAACAACCTTACTTCACATGCTTAAGGATGATCGTATGGCTCAGCATGTTCCGACACTTCATCCAAGTAAGTTGCTTTAACATTGTACTTGTAAGTTGGTTTTGTTCATGACTCAAACAAATAACATGGTATTGGTTTATCCATAGCATCAGAAGAGTTGTCAATGGGTGGCATGAAGTTCACAACATTTGATTTAGGAGGTCATAAGCAAGGTATGGTTAAGTTTTAATTTGAATCAGTACAATGTACTTTAAACTACAGTGTACTTCTTGCTATCATTTTGATATTATGAACATCTGATACTCTACATGTAGGTTTACATGGAATGATATTTGATACTGCTCTATACTTGTACATGTACTTTGCAGACCTTTTAGTTTGTACTTTATACTATTATGAAGTTTGCTGTACATGTAGCTGGGCTTGAAAGCTTAGTGCATTAATTTTGTTTTTACATACATGTACATACATGTTCATTTATTCAAGGTACGTACACCTTATTCCAAAATGGTGGCCATTTTATTATTCTTTTATATCCAGAGGTTTCATTAGAAGCCGGCAACCGGCAAATTCTGCCGGCTACTTCCTAAATTATCGTCGCCTACTTTTCGATTAATTTCACTGAAGTTGATGCCCAGAATGCTGGAAATGCCATTTCCGAGGTCCTAGGCCTTATGGCCCCTTTGTTGCCACTGCCGTCTATTTTACAAATATGGGGCGGTACGCAGCTCTTACAAGGTCTTCTCTGATTAGCTGAGAAAACAATAGAACAAACAACACAACAATGGCTAACAATAAACCCTAGCCCTAAAAACAATAGAGCCGCGTGGTATACAGGTCCAATGAAATTAGAGGTTCTAAAGAGCTGCGTGGCTACTGACAAATATTGCCACTTACTCTCAATTTTATTGAAACCCCTGTATGTCCATGTAAATTAGCCCTCTTGACCTCGCCAGCATGTGCAAAATACAAAAGAATTTTCAAGCGAACATGAGGCCAAGAGGGCTAATTAGCATGCATATAAGAGAATAATAAATTGGCCGCCATTTTGGAATAAGGTGTATGTACATGTACCAAATAAAAAACAGAATGTTGAAGACATTAATTTGTATCTTGAAAAGGAAAAACACGAGGATATCCCTAAAATATTAAAAAAACGCACAAACAAGAATTTAAAAATTGAATATTATTTCAGCAAGTTCTTCTAAACCTACTGATAGTAATGTTTCATGCAATGTTCAAAGCCATTTTACATGTGAGTCTTACTTGTTGGCTTGTTGACTCCCAAATTTTGCAGATAACCAAATGAATGCCACATGGCACTGTCGGACAGGTGTTTTTTTATTTTTCAATTTAAAATTTTCTCCTTTTATTTGCACAGCTCGCCGGATTTGGAAAGATTACTTCCCTGCAGTCAATGGAATAGTTTTCATCATTGATTGTGCTGATGGAGAGAGACTTCCTGAATCTAAAGTTGAACTAGAAGTAAGGTTTTTATTTTGTTTGTTTTTAAATTAGATGATTGCACCCAATTCTTGGCCCCACTCTCATAAGGTTTTTCCTTCAGCTTCGTACACAATATCATGTGAAGCACACACAGGCATCCCAAGTTCATGATACATGCATGCACAAGTTCATGATACAGGCATCCCAAGTTCATGATACACTGTAGGAGAAGTTGAATAATAATTAATGATTTACATGTATGTAAGTGCTACATGGACAACATGTCTCTCTGAAGTGCATGTAAGCAGTGTTGTGTTGCAATGTTAGCTGTTGAGAATTTTACAGCACTGTAAGGCATTCTATGGAATTCAGCCATTTTATTTAAACATTCATTTTATGGTACAGCCAAATTTTTGTTGTACATGTCATTTTGATAAAATGAAATACATGTTAATGAACTCGCCTTGTATACTTTCTGTACTTTTTGCTCACTACATGTACATGTAATTTGGAGGCGATTCTAAATACATTGTACATGTTATATGTAAGCTTTTTGCAGCAGGTGCTCATGATTTTAAATGGCTCTACAAATGCATAAAAGACCAGGGTGGGAGATCAAATATTCCTCTTTTATAATATGACCGTACGGCCCTGCTGACGCAATCCTACAGAAAATAGAATCGCAAGGTGACGTGAGCGGGGCCGGACGGGTTGACGTGAGCTGGTCTGTAAAAAGCCGTCCTGCCCCACTCGAGTTCAAGTGACCTCGCACTGCACGACTATTCTTGTACTTTCTAGTCATATTATAAAATACTTATTGACTGAGTTAGGTCAGGCCGGACGGGAAAATATTTGGCTCTCTGTCATGGCGCACGGACGTCGCTGTGCCTGGTCCATACGCCATGACCTCGAGCCAAATATTTTCCCATCCGGCCCTCCCACTCAGTCAGTAAGTGCATACCATGGGTGGTATTGGGATTGGAATCCTGTAAGTACACTGTACCATCAGGGCTGTCACTAAGATTTCAAGTTGCCAGGTGAATGCAATTAGTAGGCGGGGAATCATACAGCTGGGGAGTTCTGTTGGTTCTATTTTCCTTCTATTTTCCTATGAAAGTAGCTGGGGGTCATGCTCATAGTAGCCAGGGGAAATCCCCGGCCCCGGCCCCGGCCCCTGGCCCTTAGTGACAGCCCTGACCATACACTGTACACCAATCACCTGTAGCACCCCTTGGATTGTTACACAGAATGTATGTCAAAGATTTTCAGGCACTTCCCATGTCTTATTGTGGTTTTTCTTTGAACTTGATAGAGCTTGTTGGCTGATGAGCAGTTAGCGAGTTGTCCTGTACTTCTACTTGGTAACAAAATCGACATCCCAGGAGCAGCCAGCGAGGACTATATTAGACAGTACTTTGGCCTTTATGGTCTTACCACAGGAAAGGTAATTACATGTATCAATCTGTACTTCAGTGTAAGTTCAGTTTTGTCAGAAGCACATACATATACATGTAATGTACAGCTACAGCTGTACATGGTCACTTGGTTCAAAGAGGTTGTTTAATGGCTGATCATTACAATAATTGAAGAGCTTGGGGTATAAACATCCTACAGTGTATGTCAAGTTTTTAAATGTTTCAGTATCAAAATATAATTGTGTTTTGTGAGCGAAAAAAAAAAAGCATTCCCGTGTGAAAATAATGGCAAGTTAACATTAGTTCTTCAAAGAAAAAGAATTTCAATATATTAGACCAAAACATCCCACATTCTTGAAGAAAAAATACATACTGTACAGTGCTTTGACCTCAAGAGTCAGACAGTTTGCTTTGTAGCCACATGCACCTAAGATCTTCTATCCTTGCAGGGAAGCATTGCTGCAAAAGATCTCCAAGCTCGACCAATGGAACTGTATATGTGTAGTGTCTTAAAACGGCAAGGATATGGTGAAGGTTAGTTTCCTGGATATATTTCTTTGCTTTGTTTGAACATGAACAGTGTAAGTAAGCGAGTATGTTAGTGAGTTAAAGAGATTTGAATTTACACAATACTAATTAGATTATGTCCACCCGGTGTTCATTTGCATGTACATGTATTATACAACTACACAACAAGTTTTGCACTATTTTCCCAACCAGTCAGAAGTAATGTGACTATCACTTGGTCGCACATGTTGTCTTTTTATTTGCTTTGAACTAATGAACCCAAAGTACAGTGTACATGTACAGGTGTACTTGTTGGCATTACTGTGGGTACCCTGTGAAATGTGTCAAAAGTATTTCACTACTTTTGTTTATTTCAGGTTTCAGGTGGCTGGCCCAATACATATAGACTTGAATCTTTTTAACTTAAGGAGAGGAAAAGTGTTAATTCATTTGACAAGTAATGAAGAATGAAACAACATGGAGGATTTGGAATCAGGAGGAATACATACTGTATGAACAAACCGAGGGATTCCATCTCTTCAGGAAAGGCTACCAAACGATTTATCAGAATGAACATTATTTTCTTGTAATATGATTGATTGATACCATTTCCAAGCTATAGTGATTGCTGGTCAATTCTAAGAATACAGGCATATGTGTAGTCCATTTTGCCCACAGTTAAAATATATGCACTGTAATTTTACAGTTTTGTCAGCTTAGCTTAGAAATGGCATCAAGAGACCTACATGTGTAAGCTTAAAAATATTATGATTTCAGAAGCAGCACAATTTTAGTTGTGTTCTCTTTCATTGTTTGCTTGTTTTTTTTTTTTTTTTTAAGTATCTCACTCTGCACCTGTCTGAGTAGACAGGATAAACAAAATCATAACTATGCACTAAAGTAATCATTGTACTAAATTTATTTGAAAGGTTTGGTTAGAACCAGGCTTTTAGCCAGAAATTGAAAATTGGGTGTTCTGAAGTCATGTCTGTGAAAATTTATACAATGTATTTAAGCTTAGGTGAATTTTTTTATGAATTCCTCCAAAGGGTGGGTTTCCATAGGGTGCCCAGTGATATACGAGTACTCTTCTGGCTAAATCCTGGTTAGAACCCAGAACCATTTTGTCATGGTACATTGTAGAATTCAGCACAGTAATGTTAAAAGCGTATGCTGCTTTGCTTTACAGCATCACAGTACAGTGGACCCCCCCCCCCCCCCCCCCCCCCCCCCCCACAACCACCCTGTTGATAGGAACAACTCATTAAAATGACCATCTCATTATTATGGTCATTTTTTTGGGCCCAAACAACCACTGTTTTGAGTTTTTAAACATTCTCTTTATAAATTTACCCCTTTAATACGACCACTGATAATTATGCATTATAAGATATACATGTACATGTACATTGTATTTGCCAAAGCAAATAAAAATCAATTTCGAATGGACCATTAATTATTTTTGATTTTTCACTCCATGATTCATATCATTAAGTAAGTACATGTACGGTGTATTGTGCTGTTGTATAATTGCAGAAACCCATAAGTGGGTTGAAACGTGCCACTGTCTCTTGAACGCTTCAAAACAAGCTTCCGATTATTCAATTTGCTAAGAAGTTGTTACAGCCATATTTGGAAAATCAAGGTAAAAATATTAACCAATCAATTCGCTAGAACAACTTGCTTCCAATCTCGAGGTACCGAGGGGTTACCAAATATGGTACTAAGCAAAAAGTGAATATTCGTAAGCTGTGAATGCGCGTTACACGTTTCAACCCACTTATGGGTTTCTGATAATTGGTATGCTTCAATTTACAGCATTTGGCAACAAACTGATTTAGTATTTATAATTAGCACCATAATTTTTCCCCACCCCATCAATATGACCACATTTTTATGGCTTGCTGTGGTCGTATTAAGGGTTCCACCATGTACAACATGTATGTTATGGTTTCAACATTAATTTTGTCCAACATTTACCCGACATTACATTTGTTTGGCAAATAAAAAGCAAAACGTTAAAACCGTAAATAATAATTATTGTAAAGACGCATTTAAACAGTTTAAATGCCAAGTCAACATTATTTTGGCATTTTCTTTTCCACAAGAGAACGGTTAAACAAGAACTACATTGTGGACCTGTGTGCAGACATCTCTTTGCAAAAAAAAAAAAAATGGAGACGTTTGTGCGCAGGCTACCATTGTTGCTTGTTGCCATTAGGTTGTTCAAATGGTCAGACTCAGGGCTCGAAATCAAAAAAAATTCTCAATCGCAATTTGCGAGTAATTCCCGAAATTTAGTCGCAAGTTCGAAAATTTTAGTCGCAAAAAAAAACCCACAAAGTACTATTACCGTAACCGAAAATGAGAAAACGAGAAATTTCTGAGGGAGTCTGAAAAAGTGCGCCCGTGATACACTTCTTGGAAACCGCGTTAATGAAGGCTGCATGAAATCGACGATTACATGTAAGTCACGCAACATTCAATGTGAATTTCGCAGGATTTTTCAGATAAAATTACAACTACCAGTAACAAGTAAGACACAGGACTGTTGAATATAATTCCTTTATAAGCTAGGCCTTAAAACAGTCGCAAAATCGCGACCAATAGACAAATTTTAGTCGCAAAGCAAAATCTTTAGTCGCAAATGCGCCCGATACAGGCGCAATTTCGAGCCCTGGGTCTCAACATTTGCTCAAACAAATGTTGAGCAAATGTTGAAGGAACTATTGAAACTGTTTACATGAGCCTTATTATAACTAAATTAAAAGCAGAGTATGTTTTTTTTTTCACTTAGAATGTTGATATTAACTTTGCATTAGTAATTTTTTTTTCACATTGCATAGATACTAATAATTTTAAAATTCATCCAAATAAGCGCAGTACATGACTTGAACTTTCTTCCTCTTTCCAGTGCCTCAGTTCACAGTTTCACAATTTTGAACTGTGAGCTTCAAACCTGTAAGTAAAATTGGTATGCTGTCACTAAGAAGAATCTGGGCCCAGTTGTTCAAAATCCAATCAGTGCCAACCCAGAATTAAAACTTAACCGAGCATTTAATTTATTTTGTTTAAAAGGTTTTCAAAAGCTTATTTTAAGCTACACGTGAAGAGAAATCAAAGCCAAAACCAAAGAGCAAAAATAGTTTGGAAAACTTTCCATTGATAAATTATTTAACTGGAATCAATATTGACGCTAATAATGGCCTAGTTTAATTGCGCGTTGAACAACCCGGCCCCGATCACCAAGGATGCAGTCTTGGTTGGTAACCAAATTCCCCTCAATAGTAACCATTGAAGGATGTTTAACCAAATTCTCCTCACTCTTTTTTCATACATCGCCTATCACTCTCTTTTGGAGAATTGACTTTTATGACTTTTCCTCCAGGGCTGATCAGACTTTGCTGGAAGAATTTGTTGTCAAACATACCAATCACTGGTAATAGTGGAATTGGTAGGGTCAAACAGTAAAAATATCTCGACTTCAATCAATTTGCTTCTTACTGTGCCTACTGTCCCTTTGGAATAGCGCGAGAGGACAGACATCGCTTAAGTAACAGGTTGGATTTTTCCCAAGTCTGCCCTCTTGTAAGATTATACATGTACATTGACATTAACATGAAATAATTATTTTATATGTACAGTATTAAAGAACAGAAATAGAGAATAGTTGTGAAAGGTTGTTTTTCCTTGTCCAGTTGGGAAAGTGTTGGTGGGGTTTGCTGAAAATAGTTTATGCATTCATGAATACTTCTTTCGTCTTCGGCTAAAGACTTGAATGAAAGAAAAGGATTTTAAATCGATCAAACATTTGATCCCATGTTGTAGCCAAGTTCAACATTGAAAAGAATCCAAATTTGGTTTTGTAAAATATTGACGGCACCATAAGATCAAAAGGCTCTGTGAGCCAACTCGTCAATACCGAAGTAGAGTGGCTGTGCAGCTAAAAAATTGAGACTACTCTGAAGTCCAGGCTCTTTGGGCATCACCACTATTGAAAGCGTTAATTCTGCAATATGTTGTTTATCGAAAACTCTCGGCCGAGAACCCCTCGGAGAGAGATGGTAAAATCAGCTTCAAGTTTTCCAAAAAAAATAAAACAAAGACTCTGTGTCAATTCGTGAGTAGGAAACAACCTTCGGACCCTCCCCTCTCCTAGGCGTTTTGCTAAAGCGACCCCACCCTTACCTACCTTCAACGCCGTCCCCATGGGTAAGGCAGATTGCCATTACATGTCGCGGGCTCAATATTTAAGATTATCGACCAAGTGAAAATGTGCATACTTTCCACGGTATGCTACAATTCTTTTCACGCTCGTGATTCAAATGAATGTCAAATTTCTGCTTTTTAATGTCGGTTTTTAAATGATATTTTTCCCTTTCAAATTCAGAATCGACTATTTTCACATCATTGATTTCTGCGTTCAAGATGAAATCGTCAATGTTGAGACTAATCAATAGCGTGATAGCTGGATCTACAACCATATTTGGAGACATATTTCGGTCTTGTTATGAAGTTCTTGCTTCGTGCGGCGTGTTTTCTAGCTCACTTGTACATGTAGGTTTTAGGTAGACTAGGTGCAGCCTACGTGTACGCTATACGTAAGCTAGGTGTTTTGCTGACGTAGTTTTTGAAGGGTGTGGTATCAACTTCTTTACAAACTTGGACGCTATTGGTGGAGGTTAATCTACGTTTCCACTTAGTAGGTTTCTAAAGTGAATATAAGAGAACAAGGTCAGATTAATATTTAGAAATCAGCAATAATATTTAATTTGCCTGAACGGCCTTCTGTGAATGAAGCATTGAAGATGGAGTATTCAAACCAGTACACCCAACAGCCCATAAATGACTGTTCATTATCCAGGAAGAAAACAAGAAGAAATTCAGTAAACCATGAAAGCAAAGAAAGCAACTCAGTAACGAAGAGAACAATGGATTTGTTAGAAAAAGAAACGACTTCATCCATTTGCCACAAAGTAACAGGAGGGAAGGACATCAAATGGACGCAATATGAAGAGGATGTTTTAGAGGCCTATGGGATTGTTCCTGTGAAAGGATATTTTTCAAGTGTAACAAGAAAAATGTTTGATTCATCACCAGAATGCTGGACAACTCTGCCTTCAGATATCAAAGCTATCATAGCCGGCTTTTTAGGATAGGACAGTACTATCAAAAATCTGCCGCGTACATGTGCAACAAGACTGTAATTACCTTATAGCAAAATCATTTCAAAACAGTTACCAAAAATATTGTAAATCGCTGAAGGATAAATAGTCCTGTTTCATCAAGAAGTACATTAAATAGACGCAATATGAAAAGGCTGTTTTAGAGGCCTATGGGATTGTTCCTGTGAAAGGATTTTTTTCAAGTTTCCCAAGAAGGATGTTTGATTTATCACCAGAATGCGAGACAACGCCGCCTTCAGATATCAAAGCCATCATAGCCGGATTTTTAGGATAGGACATTGCTAACAAAAAGCTGCCGCGTGCATGTGCGATCGAGAAGACAGTAATTACCTTATAGCAAAATCATCTCAAAACAGTTGCCAAAAGTATTGCAAAAAGCTGTTGCCATTATATATCACGGAATTAATGATCAAGTTTATCACCGTATGCTACAATTCTTTTTTCACGCTTATGATACACAGAGCAAACTAGTGTGTTAAAATGGACAAAAGAATGTTAAATTTCTGCTTTTTAACGTCGGTTTTCATATGATATTTTTCCTTTTCCAATTCAGAATCGACCATTTTCAAATCATTGATTTCTGCGTTCAAGATGAAATCGACAATATTGAGGCTAATCAATAGCGTGACAACTAGATCTACAACCATATTTGGAGACATATTTCGGTCTTGTTAGGGACGGACAATTTAATTTTTGTGGGGCGGGGGGGGGGGGGAAGGGGTTGCAATTTATTCTGAGTATGAATTTTCATCAGCATCACAATTTGCAAGAATTTGTTTTTACCAAAAACCCTTGAATTTTTGTTCACGTGCTTTCTTGTGCACGATTTTTTTTCTCTTAAATTTCTTCTGCAGAATTTTGTTTTTGCCCCCACCCCCCACCAAAAAAAATTAAAAAATGTTCCATCCCTTATGACGTTCTTGTTTCGTAGGGTGTCTTCTAGCGCACGTGTACATGTACGCTATACGTAGGCTAGGTGTCGCCTACGTGTACGCTATACGTAGGCTAGGTGTTTTGCGGACGTATGTTATTAAGGGTGTGGTGTCAACTTCTTTGCAAACTTGGAAGCTATTGGTGGAGGTAAATCTTTTTCTACAATTAGTCGGTTTCTGTGGCAAATATAAGAGAAAACGGCCGGAGAAATATTTTGAAATCAGTAATAATATCTTGCCTGAACGGCCTTCTTTGAATGAAACATTAACGGTGAAGCATTCAAACCAGTACAAACAGCCTATAAATGACTGTTCATTATCCAGCCGGAAGAAAACAGGAAATGCAGTAAACCATGAAAGCAAAGAAAACAACTCAGTAACGAAGAGAACAATGGATTTGTTAGCAAAGGAAACGACTTCATCCATTTGCAGCAAAGTAACGGGACAGATGGACATAAAAAGGACGCAATATGTAAAGGCTGTTTTAGAGGCCTATGGGATTGTTCCTGTGAAAGGATATTATTCAAGTTTTCCAAGAAAAATGTTTGATTCATCACTAGAATGCAGGACAACTCCGCCTTCAGATATCAAAGCCATCATAGCAGGCTTTTTAGGATAGGACATTGCCATCAAAAATCTGCCGCGTGTATATGCAAGAACACTGTAATTATCTTACAGCAAAATCATTTCAAAACAGTTACCAAAAGTATTGCAAAAAGCTGAAGATAAATAGTCCTTTTTCATCAGCTTTGTCCTTATGATATTTGTATTTTACTTCATTGTATTCCTTTGGGAAAATGCCTGACTTTAGTTCTATTTGGGTAGTGTTCATTGTGCTGTGTTTGATTTGTAGTACTTTTAAACCGTAACAAGGAAATGAACATTCAATAAATAATACAAGACTGCGATCCTCTCGTGTCAGAGTGAGTAAGGTGTGTGACTTTTTGGCTTACCAAACTGACCCATAACTCGGCGTTTTAGATTCCAAATTAAATTAAGTTTGGTACATGGCTGTAGTTTTTGGGAAACTGACTTAAAATATGATATTAATAATACATGAACCTTTGAAATGGGAAAAGATTGTACAGTCATATTTTGGAAGAAATATCAGTGTATCAACCGCATAATAACAAAACTAGCATGATTAGCGATAGCTACAGTAATTTTGTTAATATTTGCACAATATTTTTTTTTTTCATGTTGAGTTTCCTAGTGAATCAAAAACTCCTGAGCCAACTCGTGAATTCAAAACGTTCGGACCCTCTCCTCTACTTAGACATTTTGCTTCACCCACCCTCACCCCCTGCGTCCAACTCCCCACCCTCCCCCCATCCAACACCGTCTCAATAGGTAAGGTAGGTGATCACTACATATCGCGGGCTCAATGTCCATCGGCCCTCCTTTCTCCTAGACGTTTTGCTCGACCTACCCCCTCCCCTTGAGTCTTACTCCCCACCCATCCGCTCCCGCAAGCGCAGTAGACACAACAATAGGCCATTTCCGAGTTGCCTCTAGCCTCTCTATCAAAGCGAGGCTAGGTGCGAAACCTTTCATATGAAAATGAGATTCCATTCACATGCAAATAAAACTTATTTACATGTGAATGAAAACTCATTTTCGCACTTAGCCTCGCTTTGATAGAGAGGCTAAAGGCAACTCGGAAATGGACTATTGGCCACTTTTTTTTTTCAAGTTGTTCCCTTATGGCTTGGAAAAATAGTTTCAAACTGTTCACAGTTTCTTCTCCCTTGGAGGGATCACTTGTGTTCTTGTGGAATCACTTATGCTCCTCTGCGTTTTCTAAGAGCATTTTGTGTGTGGGAAAAGGTACTTGGTCGAATATTGAATAGTTTTGTCAACAAAAAAAAAAATAAAACAAGGAAAATCACCATGACATTACACCTTTAATCAAACTAACTGCAGAGATCTATATTTCTAAGTGTGCTTTTAATAACTTTTTACACTGATTAGTATGGTGAAAATTGAACACTGTCAAGGGTTAACATTCAGTTAGTTGCTTAGCACGACTGTCCTCTACCATGAACTCACAGCTTACATACAAAGCGCTACAAAGCTTAAAAAGTATAGACTTCTGAAAGAAAGTTCAGTCAAGAGATGGTTTCTATGTAGAAGTTAAATACACTGCAAGCAAATAAATGACAAAACGCACAGCAACTTCGTTCGTGGAGCGCGCTTTCCCATAGACCAGCGGCTACTTCCTCGTTTGATTACGATCAGATCTCCGAGACCGAAAATAGACAATATTCGTATTAACGGTATTGAACTGTAACCAGCGTGCAGTCCAGGCATTAGCCTCGACTGTAAGCTAGTTCCAGTTCAATGCCGAGAATACGAATATTCTCTATTGAACGAGCTCCTGATTTTTTTTAGAAGTTGCTTAGCAACACAACATATACATAAGGTGGTGCTGTGCTGATGTAAAAATGTTCCAAGTACTCGAGCTACTTTTTGATTGAAGACGGAACAAAAATCGAACATTGTTTAACGAAAATGAATCAAAACGTGATCAGTTCCCACTTATGTACAATTCTTTGTTTCTAATCCTTGTTGTCCGTCTTCAAATACTGTGAAGGGTCCTTTATCTGCTTCACGTCTGAAGCCGCCATGCTTTGGGAGCACATTGGGCACACTGTTTCACTGGATTCCAGCAGACTACAACAGAAAACAAGGACAAGAGAGAATAAAACTCTAAGAGTACAAGAAAAAACATGGAGAGAAGGAAATACAACTCCAACAGTACAACAGAAAACGGGGGGGGGGGGGGGGGGGGGAGGCTATAGGGCTATTTATTACACGACTAAGACAGTCAGAGGGCCAATAACTAAAATCAACCAATCAGAATGCTCGATTGCCGGTCCAATATTCTCTAAGTATTGGACCAGTCATTGTCCCGAATGATCCCGCGCGATCCTGCCGCCGGCAGGAGTTGTGTAATAAATCTCTTATTAACCAAGCTTGCTCGGAACCGTACTGGGAGAATATCGGCCCTCGGTCTTTTTTGTACGGACCTCGCTGCGCTCGGTCCGTATTGTCAAGACCTCCGGCCGATATTCTCCCAGTACAGCCCTCGCGCTTGGTCAATGAGATATATTAACGAACTACCAACAAATTCTTTGGTTGGAAAGTAAACTAGAAGACTGCCTCAAACTATACATTGTATTTCTCACACCAAAAAAAAAAAAAAAAAAAATCGAGGCGAGCCAATCTTCACTGACTTGTACGATATCGCATTCAAAACTGCTAAAATAACAAAATACAGGTAGGAGCTACATGAACCAAGCTGTTTTTCAACATTAGGAGGATAGCACCCCTAGAAGGCGCAAGGTTTAAATTGAGAGTGCAAGTTTTCCGGGTCGGGCGTGCATAATTCCTTTGCGTAAACGGTCGATACCATTTTCTAACGGTCGATGCCATCATTGGTAACCAAGCCCTTTGTAATGGCACACGCCATTTCTGCTCTAGTTTAGGCCCGGATTATGTTGAAATTAGGCTACAATCATTAGATGAAATTAGGCTTAGTCAAAACAGATAAGTCGACCGAAGTTAAATTTACGGTTAGGTTAGGGAAAGGGATAGGGTCACTTATTAAAAAAAATCACCCCAAATAATTGTTCGGCTATTTGCCAGACCTACCTGATGGTGTATTGATAATGGCGAATAGCAACAAGCGAAAGGGCTCGGGATCGATGCGGGGTCGTCAACTTCTATTTTTAGTAAAATACTTCAGGCAGCGATCGTTTACGAAAGGGAAACTAACGTCGCTCGTGAGAGGAGAACAAGGAGAAATGACTCCTTTCACATCTCCAAGACTCGCGACATCCATTTAACCCTTGCGCCTGCTAGGCAGGTCAAGGAGGATTGGCAAGACACTGAGTACAAGGCTGTGTGTACGCTATTGACTGATTCCTGGCTCCGCTAGCCCCTATGGTTATTTCAGGCAGCTAGTACTCTAACCTTACTTTTAATTAATTCCTTACAACATTTCTGTAAGGTAAGGTACAAATAAAGGTTGTTGTTGTTGTTGTTGTTGTTATTTTTGACGCTCAGGTCAAACAAGCATCCTTTAACATACCTCATAAGTTCGGAGTAAAGTGCTGGAAAAGAACAATTCGGGCACATGGTCCAGTTGTCCTTTACCATGTGACGACCCTGGCAATGAAGAACACTCGGCAATTATTAAAAAAAAAATCAACACGTATATAAAGGGGTGAAATCAAAAGACAAACGCAAAAGACTTGTAAATTTCCGACAGTAGCGACCCTCCGAAAGTAACATCAACAATTAGGATTTAATGGAGCTGAAACCAATTGTGGACTTGCACACATTTTACGCATCCTACTCGGATGAACAGTTACGAAATTCAGATATGTTTAGTAGCCACATTTATTTGAAGTTTGTCCCCTTTGAATTGTTGCGAATTTATGTTTTTTATTTCATTCGGAAAAAGAGCTCGCATCAGCTGTATTTAACGATTTTTGTTCCCCGAAAGTAGCGAGCCCCAAAGGCTGCTAATTCTGAAAGTAACGGGGGTCGTTACTTTCGGAATTTTATGGTGAGCCAGCAAATCAGAGATTCAGTAATACTTCGAAAAACCGAAACCTACATTTGCATTACCAGAAATTAAAAAAATTTAAGTTCTGCCGTAGTGTTGAAAAAATAACAAATAAATAGAAATGTAATCAGATATTTATGGTTGGGGACTTCCTCTCAGCCCGGCGTAGCTAATCGAACGAATCCGAGCCAAAAACCAATCAAACCCAATCGAACTAAATCGTTCGATTGGAGTTCGTTTGGTTCCGCAATTGGACATAATCGAACTGGAACTTTTGGGTGAGTTCGATTAAGTTCGATCACAGGGAGCAGAGGAGCCAAATTTGACCTAATACGCGTTCGATCTTTGAGCTTAAAATGCGCGCTGTGTCTTGCGTTATTCGATCTGCTGTTTTCGAGTTTTTCCCCCAGCGGGACCCCAAGCGTAATCGGCGCTTTCCGAGCGAGGCACGAAGTGCCGAGAAGAAAACGTAACGATTTTGTGGCGCCCACAGTCAGCAATTTGCGGTTACCCAACGGAAAGCTCCGATTACGCTTGGGGTCCCGCTGGGGCGAAAAACAGCCTCGTAAACAACAGATCGAAGATCGAACGCGTAAAGGTCAAATGTGGCTCCTCTGCTCCCTGTGGTTCGATTGGCAAAATTTTTAAGTGAGTTCGATTAAGTTCGATTACCGAACCCAATCGAACCCAATCGAGCGATTGAGTTCGATTAGGTTCGATTAGCTACGCCGGGTCTCAGACAGTTATTATAAGAGCTTTAGTGTTATTATGGAAGGTACTCGTGTTCGAGCGGTATTTCGTGACTTACCGTAATAATACAGTATGGAATTGTGTTTTTACATTCTGGACAGTCCAGCTTGGTTTGAGGCACTTCATTGCTACAGTAAGGACACGGGTCTTGGGCTTCTTCTTCTTCTGTTTTATCTGGTTTCCTGAAATGAAAGCAGAACGAAGTGTAAAACCATTACCAAGGAAGGCAGAAAATACCATCTCTCGAAGCAGCTTTAAAATCTCGGAATCTCGTACACGCGCGAGCAGACACAGGTTTACGTATATGGCACCTACATGTGCTAGGCAGGCTAAGGAGCTCTTAAATTTTCGAACTGTGGATATCTTGAATCCATGGACACCTCGAACAGAAACGAATTTCTCTTGGATATCCTTGTTTGATTTAAGTTATTTCCTACACGGCCGGCTATCTGTGACTTGGTTATCTCAAATTCATCGCTATCTCAGACGAACTGCAGCAATGACGATGCCAACCACATTTCGTGATTGAAAGACGCCTAAATTTGAAGGAGGTGCCATGCCATTTACAGTGCAGCTTCGGATTTAACGAAATTACCTGACAATTTGCTCAATCTTCTTTTTGTACTTGAGGTCAATCTTTTGTCGATACTCGGGCCTCATCAACATGGCAGCATAGCTGAATGAAGAGTTCTTCAGTCCTGATCGATGGCACTCAATAACGGTGGACGTTAGAATGGGAACCACATCTGTCGACCAGCAAATATACAAACACTTCTTAACATTCGTTTATCGATGTGAAGACGAAACACAAAGTTGATTTCTTGAAAATCGAGTCATGAAAGCCATATGACAGCCATTTGCGAACGAGATCAAAAGTAAAACAGGCTACAAGCAAGACCTTGGTACTGACGTCAATGAACACTTTCAATAAGAGGATCGATTGAAATGTAAATTCTCCCATTTAATACCGTTTTGAAATATCTCTTCGCCTTACAATGGTGTTTCAAGACAACATGTTCAAGCAAACAATTTGCTTATCCAGAACACTTGTCTGAGAAAAGGAAAAGCAAAAGGAAGAGTACTGGAATCTAATGCAGACAATAACAAACTGAAATTCAAGAGAAAATGACCAACATGACCCTCGTATAAAGAAGCATTGGGCAAGGCAAAACAATCTTATGTTTTATTCTCTGCCGTAGGAGTGAGCTGAACTGGTTATTAATTTGTATTTTTGTACTACGATTATCAGTTGAGCAAGGCACGAGCGAACTTTGGTGACAAAAATATGCCGTTAAAACTACGTTGTTGTCAAGGGCAACTTGCTACGTTTCTAACGGAAACCTGTCTGTTGTGGACGTTCAGTAACAAAACGCGCGAAAAAACTGATGACGTCCATGACAGACAACAATACCGTTGGAAACGTAACAAGTTGCCCTTGACAACAACGTAGTTTTAACGGCAAAACTTTGTCACCAAACTTTGCTCGTGCCTTGCTCAACTGATAATCGTAGTATGTTGAAACCTGATAAATAATCTACTTACGTGCAGGGAACTTGCTAATGTTATTCGCTACTCTGATTAACATCCGGGCACCTTTCAAGTGGTCGCCGCGTTTCACATGTAGCTGAAACAGGATTAACTGGAATTTTCCACACTAGAAAGTTTGGGGAGACTGAGCACCAGCTTTTGGCGGTGAGATTTCTGGGATCGTTTGGGTAACCAATATGAGTAATGATTGGTTAATGGTTGCCTTTGGAAACCATCAAAATATCGCAATGCAGGTTACCCAAACAATCCCAGAAAGCCTAGTGCCGACAGCTGGTGCAATTTCTGGAAGTGGCAAATTGCATGTAGTACTATGATGAAGAAGGGGCAAATGAGGTATCATATACTCTTTATGCGTAACGAGCAAAACAAATAATAATAATATAATAATATAATAATAATAATAATAATAATAATCATAATAATAATAATAATAATAATAATAATAATAATTAAAATAATATATTATAATAATAATAAAAACCTTCCCAGCACCCTTTGCACCAGAAAAAATTTCCATGCCAAATAACTCTGTCAATTTTGAGTGAATGAGGATACTACACATGCTATTTACACCTACCAAAAAGTACGTATTTTTATTGACTAAGTGCGATGACGTCATCAGTCACGTGACTATGCCCCTAAGTGCCTTTTAACGTTTTTTAGGAACATGCTTTGATAAATGCAAATACAGTCAACGTGGCAAGGAAGGCATTCACTTGCATCATTCCGTCATGCCCAGTATGGTTCTGGATTTTCAAAATTAAGGGGGCTATACACATGAGCAAATAGGGGTCTGGGGACAAGTATCTTTGTATACATGTATCTTTGTAAGGGTGAAATGCAAAGTTAACAAATTTTGTAGGTTGGTAGATATAAGTATAAAAATAAGTTCTTTGTCAACGTCATTAGTATGACGTCATGAATCACGTGACCAGAACGCACGGAAGTTGACTGATTTTTGGCCCGGTTCCGGTTCCAGTTCCGTTTTTATTAACTTAAATAAATCCTCGTTTTTCCACCAGTTAAAAGTTATGACATTTTTGTGTTTAAAAAAGGCCATTATAATTTCGCCAGTGAAAATGAGTAAAAATGAAGGTGACGAAAAAAGTTTTACACGTTGGAAATCCATCCTTTCCTGATCCTGTTCAGCGACTTTTCAGTTTAAAACTATAAACAAATCTGCATAAGTGGTTTTTACCTTACCTCTTACCAATGGCGTTGGCAGTTTTTCTGTAGCATTTTTCTTTCATACCGATCAAGGGTTAGATTTTTTAATTCCCCCCACCCCACTCCCCTCGGTCCACTTTCCCTCCCCCCGCTTGGGTTTGTAGGACACGGTCAGCGGGAGGACTGGTTCGAGTTTTCCGCTCGCTCGCGTCAGCACAGAAAATTTTATTGTACAGTGTCCTGTTTAGCGAAAAAAGGCTAGCGAAATTGCTTTGCAAACTGTTCTTTTCGTGGCTAACTTACGATGCAGCGCAAAGAAGTCTGCTTAGATGATAGCTGAGAAAGAACAAGAAAGGTAAGTGACTTGCAATTGAGTTTTAAATTAGTAATAAGCCTAAGTTTAACTTTCAACCTAATGTCCAACTGGACAGGGTTCAGGGTTATTTTAGACCTTTTGGGGCTGTCGATTATTAGTTTCTATTTGATATTGTGCACATCTAACTCGTTTACAATTATTAAGCGTATTTGTTTTCAACAGCTGCAAACAGATTGGCAAAAGTCATGCGACTCTGAGCGCTGACAAAATTAAATATCACCTCGATAGTCGCTTTCGTGGAAATTTTCGAAGTTAATAAGCTTAAATGGATTTAAGCTTGCTCTCGACATGTTTTGTCCGCATTTTAACTTATAAGAGGTTTTAAATATGACGTTTAGCTAGAAAGACGTTTCGTTGCCTTTCGTTTCACCTGTTTCACTGTATTTCAAGCGCGAAGATGTAGATCTTTGACAGTACAGTGGAAATCAGAGGTGGAAGTAAAACAACAACCCGAGTGTCTGAATCTTGCATCATGCTCTATAACTCAGAGTTCTTTCTACAATATTTTTAGAAGCAGCTGGTAGGAATATTTAAATTTCTAAAGAGACACAATGTAATGGGAAAGTTTACTGATATAAATTTTACTGTTTATGTGCCAATCAGCATCCCTTTCCTAACAGACTGTAAGTGGACACCTCCCTTAAGCGGTCACCAAACCGCTGTCCCTGCAGTTTACACTATATCCTCTCCAACACTACATTTTTAACCTCCCATTAGCAGACACTGATATGGCTCCCATTGCGGGGTTCATGAAATGGTCAACATATGCGTAACGGATTCAACTTTAATATATGAGATCTAATATATGCGTACAGATGTCCCTCAGTCGTAAAATTTTCACTTCTCCTGGCCAGTGTATTATGTGTTGTAAACAAGGAATCAGAGAATTAACTCTGTGTGTAAATTATAGTGCTAAGATAAACCCATAAATTTCCCTATACTGAGCGTTAGCCCTAGTAAGGAAATGAGGGACCACACGAAGGAAAGAAAAAAATCTTTGACCTTGGTGGGATTCGAACCCACGACCTCCGGATTAGATCTCCCGTCGCTCTACCGCTTGAGCCACGAGGCCGTACGGGAGCAGATCTTGGGTAATAAGGTGGTAATTCGTGGCAATGAGAATGTGAAGGGTACAAATAAATGTTGAGCCACGTAGCACTGGTGATACAAACAAGGAATCAGAGAATTAACTCTGTGTGTAAATTATAGTGCTAAGATAAACCCATAAATTTCCCTATACTGAGCGTTAGCCCTAGTAAGGAAATGAGGGACCACACGAGGGAAAGAAAAAAATCTTGACCTCGGTGGGATTCGAGCCCACGACCTCCGGATTAGATCTTCCGTTGCTCTACCGCTTGAGCCACGAGGCCGTACGGTCCCGTACGGGAGCAGATTCATTTATTCATTTATTTATTTATTATGTGTTGTGTTGAATAAGTGGTGTGACTTTGAGTACATGTATAACACATGCTGCACGTGAGTTAAATATAGAAGAGTGTACATGTGAGTGGATGTTATATAACTGACATGTATGTTACGTGTGAGTTCATATGATTTGGTGCATATTTATGTCACACAAAAATGTTTCAAATATTTTGAAATCTGTTTCCTCTTCAATTCTTGGACTTCAAACATACAGTAGTATGGAAAATTATAACTGATCTGTGGATTTCAAATGGATTTGTAGCTTTTACATGTAGGGGAAAATTAATGTCATGGAATTGCTGTCATCTCTTGCTTACTCGGCTCATCTAGTTGTCTCGTTTCACACAATGGATATTTCTGTCATCCTAAGATGTGTTAATTACCACAGTGATGCGAAATTACAAAACATCAAGAACAACTAAAATTATCCTTACGTTGTTTCGTATTCATATAGAGCCCTATCATTGGACTGTGCATTAGGGGATTCCTTCTGTCCTCCCATGTAATATCAATAGTATTAAAACTGTTACAATAAAACTTGGATGGTATAATTAAACAAGACGCTGTACACAGCTTGAACTTGTGGCATCTTTAACCCATTACAGTATTTGATTCCCAAATGTTTTGAGTGCTATTCTGGAGAAACATAAAATTGTGTCTAAAAAGTAAGAGTACATTCAGTAGCTGACACTCGAAACCACCATCTCACTGAAATGCAAAGTTATATAAAACACAAAACTTGCTGGAACAAAAATCCCACAGCAATAAGCAGCGAACACAATATCAAACAGTCCTACATTGTATCCATCCATGAATGCCTTGCATTGTCTTGAAAACTTGTATGCTGTTATTCTTCTTTCGATCTGCTTCTCATGTTAACACACACAAGGCCACAAGATTACGAGGCCTCATGTCAACCAATCACACCAGCGAGACAAAAATATGTTGCATGCATAAATTTGCATGCATAAATTTACGTGCATCAATGGGACATAAAGCCAAATTTATAACTCAAAATTAATTGAAACCAATACAAGGATGCTACATGAAGAAAGATCTAAAATTGTAACTGGTGCTGTGTAATAAGAGAACCACAGTTTCAATTCTGCAAGGCTTGTTTCATCAGCCTTGCTCTTCTGTCATTGTCAGTTACATGTACAACTAGGATATCTAAAGATGCTCTATTTTTCTCACTGTGCTCTGCAGTAGGGCACTTGCTTACTCCATTGCTTGGAAGAAATGAAATGATTAAATATAAAGTGCTTAACTACACATATTCTCAAATTGCAAACTGTTTTTACAAGCCCCAGTGCCTTGCTTAAAGTGAAAGAATAATTTACTGTTACTATAATAATTACAATATTCAGCTTCTGCTAGGTACATGTATAACAGTAGTTAATCCTTTTTTATGTCTGAAAAATTTATCAGTCTATTCAAGATGCTCACTTCCTATATTAATCAAATTGTTTCTCCCAAGAAAAATCACATACTCTACATGTACTGTCATGGATTATGGACATAAAAGTCTATGCCACATTGTAAGCCCATTGCAAATGTGTGCTCTTTCTAAGGTATGTTATTATTTAAAATTGCAAAAATACTAGTTTCCATGTAAATAAGAATAATTGGTTGTGGGTTTATATTACATGCATGTTTATATTATGATTTCATTGTAAATACCGAACATTCACACATATATTTTGGGCCTCTTCATTACGGGTGTAACGATTCACTTATTGCCTTTCAATTTCAGATATTCAGTTTCGATTCGATTATGAAAATGTTTCTTGCAGATAGTTTTAGACTTTTCTGTTGTACCGTCTTTAGCCGGAAAACCATAATATTTCTACACAGGTGATCTAAAATATGCAGGCAGATTCACGATTGCTTGGTCGTTTGTCGCCATGTTTGAGAACATGGTAGAAGGGCAGCAATTTCACCAGGCAACACAAAACGCCTGCAACTGCAAACGCCTTTGTTCGTCAATCAAAAACACAGATTTTAAAGAGGTCTGAATTCTGATTTCACAATAATTATTATAACTCATTGAGGGCACCCAGGAAAAGGTATGCAAAAATCGAACCTAAATCGAAACGTGGAAGCAAAGAATTGTGAATGGAACCGAATGGTCATAATCGCAATTAATTGACAAATCGATTAATTACACTACTACTCTTCATGCATACTGTACGACTGCTCCAGCAGTGTTAAGAATTACTATTGTTTAGTTAGACTGTTGATTAGTTATACTATGCCTATTATATGGACTACACATGCTCAGAACATAACTTGCAAGAAATTTTATTGTCTCTTTCATTGCATTGTGATAGTAATTGCATTGCCAATTTCATTCAGCAAAACTGTTTTTATTCATGACTTCTTAGGAAGATGGTTCTTAATGAAGAAAACTGAATATTTATGGCCTTTGGGGGGGTTTGGCATTCATGTCAGGGCCAGGGTAGTGTTTAAACTAGCCACAGTGTGTATTTATGCTAATCAGATGTCCCCAGATAAATAAATGAATTTAAAAAAAATGAATGCAAAAAATGGAGGTGACACCAACTTTTATTTAACAAAGTTAATGCAATGGCTACCAGCCATTCATGTGGTTAGTTTTCTTCCTCTTTGTACAGGCTGAGTTGCATGATGTAGCATGGCATTGTGACAAACTGTATGTGTAGAAAGGATGCACATAAACAATAAGTGCGAACATGCTTAAATTAAACGTTTTCTATTTCAACAGACTGTTGAAGAGGAATCCCTTGGTATATTCAGCATAAACATAGGGTGGATTTTCTACAACGACTGAAACAGTGAATGGATTTTCTTACAATGACTAAAATATTTTCAATTAATAACGATACTGTCTGTTTGCAAAAAGTGTTGTAGTGTAATTATCTGACCTTCCCTTTAAATCATTAAAGGGTCAGTCTCAACCAGGGTACATTGCTTTCTGAGGTTCGGTTTGTGGCCATTTTTGGGTGCTGCGAAAATGGCCACCCAGTGATTATTGCAAAAATTTAAGGTTGTATTGAGGTACATGTAAATTGAAACATTGGCAAACTGGATTTCTTTCTTTCTTAAAACATGAAAACAAATGGTAAATTAAAGTAATAAACAAAATGAAGAGCTGTCAAAGTGATTTAGATCACTTGATGGATAGGACATTCTTCTTAGTGAATTGGTTATATACATGTACATGTACGATTTAATCAACCCCAGACTGATTATACAGAATAGATAGTTTAAGCATCATGACAATGTTCTTACTTTTTTCTAAAACGTTGTCATCTTCCAAGTGAATGTACACTGGTTGATATACATGTAGAGAAGATATGGAAAGTGACAATACAGTAGTTTAATAATAATGACCAGTACTTATCATATCAATTACCTTTTCTGTGTGTCAGAAAGTCTTTTAAATGTGTTATCATTTAAATTTAAATAAATATATATTTTTTCAAATACTGCTGTATTATAAATCAGTGTAAATGGTGTTATTATGCAACATATATTGTACATGTAGCATTGGACCTTGCAAATATGCACCAAAGCAAGTGCAAATACAATGTATGATACATTATTATTCGACATAGCATTCTAGAGTGCAGATATGCATCAAAACGAGTGCAAATATGACATGTTATTACACCCTTCTGACCGTGCGCTAGGAAAAAAACAGCTTCAAAAACTTAGTTCTAGGAGAACTGAGATTTCTGTTGTATAATAAAAAAATTATTCAGTAAAAAGTTGTGTAATACGGCTGGGCATTTTTACTCATCAGTAAATACTCAGCCGTATCACACAACTTTATGCTGAATAACCTCTATTTACTATTAAGGATCAGCACATTTTTTTTTTTGCTGCCCCCTCAAACTCTATATATTTAGTATCAACCCTCCCAACTGACCACAATTAGCACCTTTGAAAAGCAGGCCATGTGGTGTACACACAGGATTTACTTGAATGGCGCAGATTTTTCTTCAACGTTGTTGAAGTTCTTTTCTGGACTTTAGTCTACGGAATACATTAAATTAATTATAATATATTATTTCCGGTTTCACTTGTAATAATAATAATAACAATAATAATAATAATGACTTTATTAACGTGTCAGTCAAAATCTAGCAGAGGGGATTCCACACTGCTAATAGGGGACACCTAACTATCTAAAATATAATCTAAAAAATACAAAAACGAATCAATAAAAAATTGAAACCAGAATCTACTAATTAAAACTAGAATGAAAAACTACTAGTGATAACTCACTAACATAAACACCACAATTCTAATTCTAATCATCAAAATTCTAAAAAGTCTTGTAATTAAATAAATCGTGATAAATAGTGAGAAATCGTGTGTGAAGACAGTCGCACTAACCTTAACTAAAATGTAGCTGTGAAGGATCATCAGATTCTGCATCATTTCCGTGGGAATCTTGATCTTGTGATCGGTCAACTCTAAAAGAACGTCAACATCAACACAACGTCACAGGACCGGTAGGTAAATCGAGCGGCAAACACAAATAATTATATCAACAGATATGATGCAAGATTAAGCCAGTAACGAACATCCTGTGCGATAAAGTAAACTAAACAAGGGTTCAAATCCTGACGGGGCATCAGTGCAGGTGGATATCTCAATTTTTTTGTTCTGTCACCAATGTAACCAGCTGCACAGGAAAGCGAGTTAATAGCACGGTTTTTCATTTTTTCCAAAACAAATTACACTACCAAAGTTCTGAAGTTGGTTTAACTGACTAACAATGGAACTTATTCTAAAGAAAAGCAGAACATAAATCATCCTTTCTTAGACAACTAGGTGCTAAACCAAACCGTGACTTCAGTCGGTGAGACTATTTTTCCAGCGCTTTGTACCGGCCGATATTTTTTACTCATGCGCGTAGCGGCATGAGTTATAAAATGGCCTCGTTTTTCTTATTTTTTTCTTATTTTTTTTGGTGTCACAATTTTGCATACAAATTTATGCACGCATATTTTAAATTGTGCACTTCCGGTTTTGCTTTTCTATTTACACTTCCCGTTTAGTGACTTCCGGCTACACCCACTTCCGGTAAAACAGCGTTACTGAAGTGTCACGACAGCGTCTCATACAACCCTACTTACATTACTTGTGTTCACGTTAGGTATAGATAAGACTTAGGGCCTGTTTATATGGTCTCGGGTACCCGAGACAACAACCCTCACCCCCCCCCCCCCCCCCCCCCCCCCCCGAGACAACTTCGCCGAGTGTTTATATGAGAAATGTTATCCTTGCTGACCGAATCAAAGTTGACCCTAAATATTCACAACGCTGCGTAAATATTCAAATCTAAATACAACTATCATTCAGGGCTCGAAATTAAAAAAAAAAGTTCAGTCGCCATTTTGCGACTAGATACGAAAATCAAGTCGCAAGTTCACAAATATTAGTCGCAAATACATATGAATAAGAAACTGCTGCAATGGCGGCCGCGATCGAGGGAATAGCGTTGCGTCGTAACATTGCGGGTAAATTACGTACAAATGTCTACGATAATCAAGGCACACAACAATATACTTTTTCAGTTCTTTATTTATTTCGGCAAAAATAATGGCAAAGTAGGGACTGCTAGGCTTTTCATTTTGTTATTGGCCAAGGCGAAAACTACTCGCAAATTTGCGACTCCTCTGGAAGTTTTAGTCGCAAACACAAAAATTAAGTCGCAAATGCGACCGTATTGGTCGCAATTTCGAGCCCTGCTATCGTATACCTGTTCTTTTGATTTTGTTTCATTCATTCGATCACTGTGGGCTTTGTTGATTTACATTTTACTTCTTTCATGCGAATTTGTGTTCTTAAACCTAAAAACTTGGCTTTCCGTGACACGCTGAACGCCGTGAGTTGTCCCGGGTAGGCGAGCCAAAGTGTTTATATGAGAAAAAGTTGTCCCGCCTGCCAGGGACACGATTGTCATGTAAACGGTTGGTTGAATTTTTCAAAGAAATGAGTGAAAAGTTAGCTCGGCCAGAGTAACTCGGGGGGAGGGTTGTCTCGGGTACCCGAGACCATATAAACAGGCCCTTAGAAGAATCACCGGCTTCGTTGTGGTACAGCCTTCATTTACAAAACATTCAATAGTAAACAACGTGGTTTGCAGTAACGATGACTGAATGAAAGGAGTAACTCTTCTCATCATAAAACTTTCTTGCGCATGCGCATGAGTATAGGCTGCTTGGAGCCTCTTGTATTTTCTGATCTGTCAACTATTTGATTGCCCAGATGTGATTACTTTAGTCTTGGTTTCACGATACTCGTTAGAAAAACACCCTAAAAGAAAACAACAGACAACAGCTGTAGGTTAACCAACCTCTGTACATGCTAAACAGAACATCATGTGCATTCCTGTAGTTCCCGGCATTTTGGTCTTCTCGCGCAATGATGATGGCGGTGCGCGCTGCCTCGCGGTATTGCTTTAACGCCATGTACAGTCGGAATAGGTATTTCGCTTCCTGAAATACAAAGAAAACATCTGTACTGCATTGTGTTTGTAACAATGGTCTGGAACGTTCAGGATTGGATAACATGTCATTCCATAGTTCAATGCTGGTTTACCTTGGGTATCCCGTCAGCCTCTCCCATGAGGAAGTCAATCAGTTGATGTGTAAGCACCTCATCAGCAGCTTGGCCAACCTGTAATGATATACATGGCAGCAGTCACAAATGTAACCTAATTGGTATGGGGGATACTTTGCTTAAACCTCAATGACAGGCTGACTGATCAACCAACCAAAAAGCCGTTGTCCTACTTTGTCTCTATCTGACCGACTGAGCGACTGACCAACTGTCCGACTGACCGACTGTCCGACTCACCGACTGTCCGACTGACCAACTGTCCAACTGACCAACAAACTAACAGACCGATCTATTAATTGATTCAATTGATCTAATTGTTTTGTTCTCCACCATAGTCTCCTCAGTCATTTAGCAAAGATAGACCTTCAAACAAACTTCTGGTATATGAAAATTAAACGGCTTCTTACTGTTTCGATGGCCAACTCGATGGATTCACCGTCTTCTCCAACAGGGCATTTTAAGAAGTGTTTCAGGGCCTGTGTGAAACAAACGTTAAGCAAACAGTTCTTTGAGATAAAGCAAAACAATACTGCAAGTGCATAATATTGAACCTTACAACGAAACTTACATCGAAATGGTTTTCACTGTCACCATACCTTAGCATATTGTGTGGACTTTAGGAAAAACTTCCCAGCCAACAAATGCTGCTTTTCATTTTCGAAATACATCGCAATACTGGCATAGTCATCTGCTACGGCATCGTCACCTGTTATTGAAAGCAATAAACAGTTTATTAAGTGTCGCTTTAAAGGGGCTACGTCACTAGATTGCAGTATCACTTTGAAAAACCAAAAGACATATTCGTATCAAAGGAAACTTAAATAATAAAAAATAATGGTGTTGCCTCATTACGTAACCAAGGCCAAAATTAGAAGGATTTGTATGGAGTCATCAGAGCATAACGGTGCCAATATCTCACCCCCAAATTGCAATAAGATGCTGATTTTTGGCAAGCGGGCATTTTTCGTCATGCCCTTTCCGAATAATCTAATCAAATCCCATAATTTCACAAATTTTAGTTTTTGTGACGTTACACTTTAGTACTCTATTACTGCATTAGTGCATTGAAACTGTCAGTCAACGAAACACACATGCGAAAAAAGATAACCGAGCTACTGCAATAGTACTTACCAATTATTTCAGCGTATTGCTCCATCTGATTGTGAGTCTATCAAACAATGTAAAGAAAAACGTTTGGATTATCAAAAGCCAACTTTAATTAACAAGGCAAAGAATAGTAACAGGATCTCTGTAGTTCAGTAAATAACTAAACCAAAACGTTTACTCCTGACGAATGGACATATGGATTTGAAGATTGCAATTCTGCACTGCCGTCAATTGAAATTAAAATTCTTTTAGGACCCTTATAGGATACCTGGGCGAGCTGAAACGCTTCATCGTTGCATTTTGACAGAACAAGGAACTGGATTGCAGACCCGAAGTCACCAAGTTTCTGAAAGAATCTGCAAAAATAACAACAGAGATCTGACCACTTAGATAGTTTAAACAGCAAGGAAATCCAGCTGTTGGTGTGTTGGCTTGAGAAACAGGAAGAAGTGGAATGCACAGTGGCTTATTCTTTCTTTTTTGACTAACATAAGCGCGTAATAAAAGTCTTAATATAGAGTTTAAGCAACCACGACGACGCCGGCAGCGAGAAAGGTTTAATGAGCGAAAACAATGCCTCTGCACGCGCGTTTTTCGTACATTTCTTTGCCGTTTCCTGCAAAACAACAACGTCAAATGATCAAATTATAGGTTTTGTGGAGAAAGTGAACACACGACGGTCAATTTTCATTTCTCTGTTTGAACTGGAAAGCCGCACTATGAACTCAGCTCCTGAAAAATTCAGTCACATCAGACGAATTGGAACAATTGCAAAGTAATTTCAAAGAGCGCGAATTCTTTTTTTCAATGACGTTTCCCTTGCCCTTGTCGCCGTGGTTGCTAAAGCTCTCTAATGGACACCGGGAAACTGTAAGATACCGGCAAAATGAAGAATCGTTACCAGTTAATGAGTACTGAATATTCTATCAAGAACAATCAAACTGCTAGTCTTTATGTTTTACAGAAAACTACGTTATGTACTTTGGCCAGCTCTAGAGCTGTATAAACGTCTAGTACACCAACTACAATTTGCTTATCTTTTGCGATATTGCTTGTACAGTCAGCTTATAGCTAAACACTTCAATCAATCAATCAATCAATCAATCAATCAATCAATCAATCAATCAATCAATCAATCAATCAATCAATCAAACTTTATTTAAAAACAGGGGAAGCCCATTCAGCCGAAGCTGGTATCCAGAGGGGCCCTGTTCGGATTGGCGTGTTATTGTTTTCTACATGTAGGCAATTCAACGCACTTGAAAGAAACACTAATTAGCGTACAAAACCAACAACATCTGACCTTGCTACCATTTTAGCTCCCTCAACAGAATGCGTCTCCTTTACAATCCTCACGGCTTCTTCAGGGTTTTGTAAGTGATCAAGGTTAATTCTAACGAGATATCAAAAAGAAAAGCTAAACATTGTCATAGTTAACCTAAAACAAGGGATACATGTGCCATAATTACTGAACGAGCTGTCCCGGTACCATCGTGACAAAGTAACACACAGACTTATTCAGAATGTACGATCGATGCCATAAACCCTTGAGAATTGCCGGATCTGGGCTTCCAGACCTTGAGACTTCAAGTGAAACAGCGTAAACGGCAGACTGCTTAAGTAGAGCTGTCCGCTAATGAGAGTATCCGCCCAGTTCACTTTGACTGTAAAATATGACAGTGCAAACAAAACTAAAAGTAAAGCAAAATAAGATATAATTATTTTGTTTCGCTTCTGCCTCGTATTCAGTTTACCGCAAGGATTAGTTCACCGTTCAGCTTAGTTAGTTAGTTAGTTCAGCTCACCTTATGACGCTGTCATAATCTTTAGCTGCCTCGTAAGCTGCAGCGGCGTCCTTGTATTTCCCGTCAGCCTCCTTGGCCTTAGCGTACTGTGCATGGAGCTTGGGTGAGGTCACGTGAGCAAGTAACTCTCCGACCTTGGCCCTGGAAAGAGCAAAGTGGTAAATATTAGCTATGTAAGCCGATGTGTGTCAAGAATGCAGCTCGTCCTTATCTCTCGCATTAATTACAATCAATCAGTCCTTATATTATGCGTCAAGGGACGTACAAGGCCATGAGGTCTCAGCTAAAAATTGTCACCACCGAGATTTCAACTCACAATCGCTGGTTCAGTAGGATAGCGCATTAACGTTGCGCTAAATGTACAGACGAAATATCGGTCGTTCAAGATAAATACGGCCAAGTATTTAAACAACACTGACTAAAGGCACGCTTCCTATAATCTGAAATGTTTCTTGTTCACCTAATGGGTAATTCTTGGAATAAGTTATGCTTCTGATAACGCGTGCGTTTAATTAATAAAAAAAAGAACATAGATAAAGACGTTAGTTTTTGAAGAAGCTGTGGTGCTGTATCGGTAGGGAAGTGAAACGCTATACTTTGGTATCAACTGAGTTGATTGGCTCTGTCGATGGGCTAACGCTCGAATCGTCAGCTTTTAGATATGTTTGGTAGTGCCTAATTTGCTTAGTCAACTTCACAGATACAAAGAAGCAACCTAAACTAAGACAAGGCAGAGCAAACGACTGTTTTTATCTGACTTATTCATATTGCTGACTGATATCTACAAAATACATGTTCTTACCAGTTTTTAGTCTTGATGTACACAGCAGCCGCTTTTTCCCAGTACTGTCCCTTCTCAAACAGCAAAGCAGACTCAGAATATTGCTGAAAATAAAGAATCTCATTCAGTAAAGCAGAAAAGCTACGTGACACCATACTGCCCAATCCCTCCACAACGGCTACACTCTTGTCTTTCGGCCGTTTTTGCGAGAGGTTGCCAATCACACGCGACCCACTGCACTAGAATTCCGCCAGGATTTCAAGACACCAGGGTCAAAAGATCTACAATTTTACCCGCTTAGAGAAGATCAAAATTGATTTCAAACTTAGTTTAAACTAAAGGAAAAGATATCGTTTACATATATTTCTTGTAAACTTTATAATTTACAAATTCATCGATCCACAAAGCGGTTCATACAGCAGTTACAAGGAGCGCTATCTTTTTATCATGTTGAATGAAATCTTCTCTTTAAAACTGTAACTGGCGCAGATTTCTTTGCTGTAACATGGCCCCGTTAGAGAGATGCCTTTAGTGGTGATTCGACTGTTAGTAGTTATGGAGCAAATCAAACAGTCAATAGACACAGCTCGAAAACCAACTTACTTTCATGGATTCCAGAATAGTAGCACACTCTTTCTTCAGCTGTCTACTGGGACTTTTAGCAGCGTAGTTGACACCTCTGAAAGGACAAAAGCAGAAACAGTCCAACTTCGTTAACACGAGCATCGAAAATGGCTGACTCTAGTGTCTGTATCATGGAGATGCTCGCACCAGGCATGCGTGTCTTGGTGCCTGATTGCACTATTTTCTTCTTATTCTTTGATTGTTCTTTGGAAGCGATAGACAGCTAGACATTGCTTAGGATAACTTTTTTCTCTAAATTTAGTCCTATTTAGTGAACCAAAAAGACAGACAATAATCAAATAACTGTCAGAAATGGAAGATGTACGTTTAGTATTTATTTCTTCGAGATGAAGTTCAGATCGAAAACACTACCCTAAAATGCGCTTAAAATGTTTTACTTTAAAACTACGTTTCATTTGTGACAAACCTTCTAATATCTCCAACCCTGATCGCCATCCTTGCCATTCCTCCTACACACAGCTCGTCATGTTCACGTTTCTATGGAAAAAAGATAGTTAAACCTTTCAGTCTTGAATTCTTGCAAATGACAGCCATGTGATAGACCTTACAGTAATACATGCTGACGTCACCAAGTCAAATTTGACCACCAAGCTTCGTTTGTACGACGTTCCTTGCAAAGCTTTAACAAGTTCTCGTTGTTTTTGAATGGGTATTCTTTTTAACTTTCCTCCTTTGAGAATACATTGACGAGATTGTCACGGGTTTACAATTCGAAAGCGAGGCTTGGGGTGAAATTAGCTAGTCTGACGTAAACATACATAAGGGCTACTGGTTTTGGTGTAAGCACAGCTAACCCAAGCTACTTGTGCGAGAAACCGTGTTGCGTAAGAGCGTAAAATTATAGAATCTAAAGCAAGTAATATAGGATTCCGAATTTCTAATAACTGAAAATATAACTTTCATTTTCACGTTTACTAAGTCCTCTCTAATTCATAGAGAGGACTACAGTGAATATGAAACTCGGTGAAATTGCTCCGAAACGGCCTAAAACAGAGATTATTAGATGCCCGCGAGTGGATACGAATTTTATCTTCGAGTGTTGATAATATCATATCAACACGAGAAGATAAATTCGTATCCACAAGAGGACATGTAATATTCATTTTACTATATAGATATCGATGAAAATATCAGGAGAGAAGGCACTTTCACCGCTTCAATTTAATTGCAGTATTTTAATCACAGTTTATAGTAGCTTATAGTTAATGCACTGATCTCCTCCTTTAAATCTTCAAATCTCATTGCAAATAGTCAATTTTGACTAAATAACATTTCATATCGGATTAATATAATAGTACAAAATATAACAGTACAAAATTTTCTTTTAGTGAGAAATATACGGAGTACGGGCAGACGGAATACAGCTATTTCAATTAACGTTGTCGGATGAAAAAGGCGAAAAGCCATGACCTCAAGGTAGTATGGGATTCTTATGCAATGGCTATTTACAACTACCCATACTACCTTGCGGTCTTGGCTTTGATTTATTATTATACATTGGTGTCACTAGCTCGATTTTGATTGGCTATAAGCACGCAGCTAATTATTGCTTGCTGTTTCTGTTACGTCATACCTACAGACAATAGTTTTATTCATGCAGAAGTGACGTCATACCTACAGACAATAGTTTTATGCATGCAGAAGTGACGTAAGTTGTTTACTTACAAGTTGACTGCTGTGCATTGATCACTTTTTTGTACGCACTCTTGTCTTTACAAGTGCAGCTCAGGAATATGCATAATAAAACAATTATTGGATTCGGTTTTCGCATGATAGCGATAATTATCAAGGCCTCAGTTTGTGTTATCCGCCTCAGCCTTCGGCTGCGGCAGATAACACAAACTTTGGCCTTGATAATTATCGTTATCATGCTCAACCTCATCCAATAATTGTTAATTGAAATAGCTGTATATACACTAAATTGAAGAAACGTTGTCAGGTAAAAAGCGTAAACCATGAACGATGCGACCCAAAGGCTTACTGGGAAGTTGGAAAATTTAATCTTCGTCTTTGGCAGAATATACATTATATTAACACAGAATACATAAATCATGCTCTTAAATGCCTCAAACAAAGAAAACATCTTGATTATCAAGAAATAGAATATAACTACAACCCTGGCCGATACTCTTGGGACACTTACGAAATTACCCTGCAATTTTACGCATTCCCTGTTCCCCCTCCCCCCCCCCCCCCCCCCCCCTAGTGCAATGTTGACCTCACGGGTAAAAAATTGTTTTCACGGCAATCAACACTGCTGTGGGGTAGGGGGGAGGGACTGAAGTAGCGTGTGATAACACATTCCTTAGCATACTGAATAGTAGGATAAGAGTATAGTACGGAAGCCTATTTTTTCGTGCAATTTCAGTGAGTGTCCCAAGAAGTATCGGCCAGGGTTGTAGCTTGGCAATGCTGCCTACCCAGAATCCCATTCGGTCTCATCGTTCGTGGTTTATGCTTTTTGAAATGACAACGTTTCTTCAATCAGGTGTAGATTACTTCAAGGGCAGTGCGCGCGTACGGCATTTACGCACGAGTGGGTGAAATAAAGCATCATTCGCCGGAGTCAGTCACTTTTGCACGTGCGTTTAAGAGTTTAATTAGCAAAACAACGTTTTTGCACGCGCGTTAAAGAGTTGCATGAAAACAACAACTTTGCACGTGCATTTAAATAGCTTAATTAGCAAAAACACATTTTGCACGTGCATTGATATCTTCACATGTGAAGACCCGTTTAAAGGCCAGCGCAAAGGAGGAAACATTGTTGCGGAAACATTGTTTCCCAGAATGTTTCCTGGGCGCGAAAACGAGTGAGAAACAATGTTTTCTAGCCGCGCAAACGAGAAAAACACTTACTGGGAAACAAATGCGCGCTGATATATGGGATACGGCACTGCGCATGCTCAATTTATGAAGTGCAGTCCAGTGCAGTCTGGAGCAGTCCTCGCGATCCTGGAATCTAGGCAACACTGTTCTGTTTCCTCAGCGCGCAAACGGGGAAACATTTGTTGAAGAAACAAAATGTTTCTGAAAAAAGTCAGAAACATTTTTTGTTTCTCGGAAACAAAAAATGTTTAGGCAACAAATGTTTCCTGTCCGCGTAAACAGGGAAACATTTAGGCCCCGTCCGCACGTATCCGTTTTCGTTTGAAAACGCAAAAGTTTCTTTCCGTTTTTAAAAATCTCTCCGTCCACACGTAGCGTTTTCGAATCGTTTTTGCCTGTCCACACGTATACGCAAAAACACTGAAAACGCTTCAAATGCCTCTAAAGAGCATGCGCGCCACTGATTTTAGCCGAGCCTGCGAGTTGTTTGTGGCTTTTCATCGCTTTTATCGCATGCGCAGTGGACTGAATTCGACCTCTTGACGTCATCGTTTTCGCAAAGTTCCGTTTTCGGGTGTCCACACGAGAACGCGAAAATACCGTTTTCAAAAGTTTCCACTTTTCGAAAGCGTTTTCAAAAGTTTTCGTTTTCGGTGACCGTTTTCATCGGATACGTGTGGACGGGAAGCGAAAACGGAAAAAACTTTTGCGTTTTCACACGAAAACGGATACGTGTGGACGGGGCCTTCTGGAAACAATGTTTCCGCAACAATGTTTCCTCGTTTGCGGGGGCCTTATGGCCCGTTTGCACATGCGATTTTTGATGAGATTTTTGTCGCGCTCTCCAATGCAACTTTTGTCGCAAGTGTAAACTAGCGGCGATTTCCTGTGCGATTCGGGTGCGGCATTTGCTTTGATTTGCTGTGATTTCCCAAAAATCGCCTTCAAGTTGCATCAGGTTTCGAACATAATGTTCGAAACCTCTGCGACACTGCGCGACAAATCGCTCCCTAATCGCACTGAAATCGCCGCCCGTTTACACATGCGATTTGAAGATGCAACTTGCGCGCGACAAAATTGCATCGACAAGTGCGACAAAAATTGCACAAAAAATCGCCTGTATTTAAAACGGGCCTTGAAAGATAAAATTTAATAGTATCTTCACTGTAAGCGGTGAAGAGCACATTTTAGAAAATAGAGAAGTTAAATTATTTCAACGATATCTATAGAATAAAGAGCAGTACTCTCTTACGTATTACTCTTCACTAATTATAAAACATGTAATTCCCCAAACACACCTCTGGTAGCTTGGTTACTCCCTTTTCGTAATGAAGAAGTGCATTGCTGTAATCTCCACTGTAAAGGAAAAAAAAAAAAAAAGAAAGAAAAAATAACTCATTAGGTCAAGTTCAAGGTAATACGTAACTGCAGGGATGCTAAACGAATGTGCTCAAAACGACATCTAATTGTAACATTTGTTTATTAAAGTTTTCTTGATTTAATATACTATTGATCCCAGACGTCCTTTCAAATGGCTTGAATTTTGCGTCGCTTCACGGACCGTTGATTTCACTCTGCAGGTTTCAAAAATACTAATCACGTGACTCAAAATTTGGGCTCGCGCGCCCACCAAAATGAAACCCGCGGCAACGAAAAGTTAGAGCGGCGGCAAACGAAAAATTGCGTCAGTTGTTTACATTTTAGACCGGCGTGGCCGTTTGCAGCAAATATAACGACAGTGCAGATAAAGATTTTTTATGGCGAGGAGTTTGACAGATGCAAAAATTTTCGCATGTCTAAGACATGGCTTGAACTTACCAATTATGAATACTCCGCCAGCACAGTTTTAGAAGCCTGAAAAAAAAAAAAAAAAAAAAAAAAAAACTGGTACAAACTGGCTTTCGTGTACGTCTCGTGTACGGCGTGGAACCAGCCCTACTGAATGAAGACTCGATTAAAGCGGCTTGTAGTTGTAAAACTCGTTTCTTTTGGTAATCCACTGCTTTCCTCTTTTCTTGTAAGAACACATCCAAGGAAGATTGGAATTTGTTTGTTTCAGGTTTACTTGTGACACTTGTACAACTGGTTGCCATGCTTTCCGGGTAACTCAACTGCTTTGGCGGCAGCGTGAATCTTCGCTTCGGTTCATTCGTTCTCTCAGCTGCAACATGCGAAGGAACGGGAGTGGCTGATCCATGTACCTTAAGACACAACCTGTACAATTCATCACAGTTCTGGACTGTCTGTAAGCATCTACACGCGTCCAGGAGGTCGTCGTCAGAGGTCAAATGAACAAACGTGTTCTCGTCATCTCGATATTGCATTCTGACATCACTTGGCGACTTTCCTTCGAAAAAAGCTCCGATAGCTTCTAAAACTGTACTGGCGAAGTCTTCATAATTGGTAAGTTCAAGCCACGTCTTAGACATGCGAAAATTTTTGCATCTGTCAAACTCCTCGCCATAAAAAATCTTTAACTGCACTGTCGTTATATTTGCTTTTTCGTTTGCCGCCGCTCTAACTTTTCGTTGCCGCGGGTTTCATTTTGGTGGGCGCGCGAGCTCAAATTTTGAGTCACGTGATTAGTATTTTTGAAACCCGCAGAGTGAAATCAACGGTCCGTGAAGCGACGCAAAATTCAAGCCATTTGAAGGGACGTCTGGGATCAATAGTAGTTACAGAAACCTGAACTATAAATTATCTTTGCTGTGACTCCGATCAGTTCTTGGTTCATTCACAGAAATCGTAAACCGTGCTTTGGTTCTCTGCTTATTTCACCTGTCTCCTTTATTTTTCAAAAACGTGTTTTACTCTTACGTGAACTCGAGCTGCTGTGCATATTCTCTTGAAATGTAAGGGATCTGTTCAGGTGCTAAACTCTTGGCCAGTTCAAGAGCCTGGTCCCAGTGCAGGAGATCACGCCTCATCTAAAACATGAAAACAACAAAGAAATAATTAAAAAGAAGAAAAAAAAAAACAGAAGACCCAGAACAATAATGGGTAAAGAGCAGCTGTGATAGACTCGATCTCCTCTCGTACAAACAATTGGTTATATAACTGTCCATAGATTTTTTTTCCGTTTTGGTAGGAAAACAGTAACAAAAGGACAATCAAATATTCTTTCGACAGGCAGTTCAAATCCCTTTTCAAGAGTTGAAGAAGTAAGTCTTGTTTACTTATCTCTGAAAAGCATTTTTGGGACAAGATTAAAGTATGTGTATGTATGTTTGTATTGTTTGGTCACAGTTATTGCCAAACGATATAACACCATGTGGCTTCAAGTTGACGTAATGATTTCAAGCGCTCAAACCGATCAACCCTTTTTACCTGTGTTGTTGTGTTGTTATTTTAAAGCAAACTCGTTACACTTGTAAATACTTGTTGGGTGATAACAGATTAGTTACCAACATGTTAACCAGGGCCGAGTTGTTCGAAGGACGATTAGCGCTAATCCTGGGTCAATTACCAGGACAACTCAGGCCTTGAACAACTCGGCCCAGGGGTGAGTTGTTCAAAGCCTGATTAGCACTAATCCTGGATTAACTGTCAACAGATCATATGAGTTGTCATGGTAATTAACCCTGGATTAGCACTAATCGTCCTTCGAACAACTCGGCCCTGATGTTAACATTTTGTAACTGATTTGAAACTGTAAAACGATCGAAAAAAAGATGCTTCTAAACACATTTAAACCAGTTCCTACATTACATAAAATTGGTTTTTACCTCGAGGGCAGCTAAGGGATAAGTAGAACCAAGAAACAGATCCTAAAAAAAAAAGAAAAATAAAGAACATGTCAAGAAGTTCTCGGCTATCAAACACAACACTACACTGCCTCTGCGCACAACAAACAATGAAGAGTATCTACTCTGCATACCTGGGCGGTATTGTATTGTTCAAGAAACATTGCAACATATCCTGCTAGAAGACTTTTGTCTTCTGTTCCCTAAGGACAGAACAAAATCAATGATCACCATTTATTCATTCGGCGATATACTAGTTCGGGCCTGGATCTTTCCATCTCTTGTTAATTATCTTATGGACACATGAGGTTTGGTAATGACGTCAAAACACCGTGGTATCTCATGGAGCAAAATTGTACGAAAAAGAAATTCAACGACTGGAGTTCTATTTGGTTTTTCTCGTGAGTTCGATTATGTTCGATTACAGAACAAACGATTGGTGTTCGAATCGATAATCCGGGAAAAAATCTCACAGCCGGGTACGCGACAACGAGCTAAATTGGATTAAAGAGATATAGAAAATGAATCTCTCCCTCAGAGAAGAACTGAAATGGAAACCACAAGGGTATCTAGATAACTGAGGTTTCCTACTTAAGGAAGGAGAGGTTGCATGAATTTAAGTCTTTCCGGTTCCATGTTATTTGATGGTCGCAAAAAGGAGTTTATATTGTCAATCTGTGCGCGGGGGCGGGAAGATGAGAGACCCTGGAAACGAGGTTGACGGGAATGATGTTTTTTTTTTTAATAACTTCTCATATTGATTGATAAGGGGTCGTTTCGAAATCTTAATGTTGGATCGCTATGTTCATTCAATACCTGGATGCTTTCCAAGGACTGCACCATTGCCACATCTCCCATCTTACGGTACACTCTGATTGCTGTAAGTATAAAGAGATACATTACTGTCATGTGAACAGCACATTACCGGGTAACGCTTTTACCCCTTCCCTTGCAGAATCAAGCCTTGCTTCATGCCATATGGTCCAAACGGAGTCGTAAGTCATTGCATTTTTCCTTTTTGCGACAACTTGTGACTCTGTCTTCGTTCTTGGCTTGCACTTATGTCATATCATGTCATATCAAAATTCAGAAGCATTAAAACAGATTTCAATTCCAAAATGTTTATGGAATTGCATGTAGAGAATTTAAAACTACACATCTGGGCCAAATTTTGAAGCGCCAGAGCATTTCGTTCAAGAGATATTGGCGAACAAGTATTAAACATTTTTAATAAAGTGTATGGAGCGGCCATCTTGGTGTATCACTTCAGTACACCAACATGGCGGCCAAAACTTCAAAGTCATAATTACGCAAAAAATCTGATCACAAAGATTGGATTCTCTATCAGTTCGGCTTCTAAGCTTCTATAATGCAAAAACAACTTTTAAATGGTTCAATTTTGTTTATTTGCTCGGCTTATCTGAAATAGCGTGACGAATCGCGTGACACATTTAAAACCTATACAAAACGGAATAAAACATCGTTATTAAAACCTGAAACTTTTGTGAAGGATTGTAACACTGGTATCTACATACCACGTTAGAAACAGCTTTGTAGGATGTAAAGATTTTTATGACGCCAAGAGTAGATAAACATTCAATTATAGTCCCTTACCCAGTTCAATGTCCAAGTGATAAACAGCCTTTTTACCGAGCTCAATCCAAGAATCTTTGGAGTCAAGAATTCGAGCCAAGGCCCAGGCATCCTTAAATCTAAATCACAGGAATCATAATTTATGTCTATGAATTTTGACATGCGAACTTTATAGCATGATTGTGTATGTTACAAACGTGCTACAGAGGTACAATCCAGTTGTTATTTATTTGATTTTGGTGGAAAAGAAGATTACGTACAAGTAACCAAATGCGCGTTAAATACTAAAATCCACTAAACAATAAAATATTGTCAAATTTATGTTTGTTGTTTGGAAGCAACTTTAATAGTTTCAGAGAAAGCATAGAAAAAAGCTTCTTTTAAAATCCTATACACATTTTTGGGCATCTTGTCTATGCTGTATTATTTCGCCCTCAGTTCGCAAAGGAGTGCTAACAAGGAGACTTCCAAGAATAACTTCATGTGAAGCATCACGAAAGGACATTACGTGACATCCCCCCCACAACCCCCCCCCCCCCCCCCCCCACCCCTTCCCCACGCTGCAAGATAAATGACTTTAAGTTTACAGCCAGATGGTTTGTGTAAATGGCGAGCCTCCAAAAATTTATTTCCATGCATAATTGCGTGCATCATCATGGAAAACAACGTACCTTTTTAATGCCAAGCATTGATTGAAAGAGGTCTGAAGCTGAGGAAAGATTTAGAAAAACCAATAGTATTGCATTAATAATCACATTAACAAACAGTCAGTGCCAGGTCAGTTTTAAGCAGTGGAGTCTCCATATCGAGCGACGTTCTTCCAAATACAATACTTGAGGAATATAAAAATAGCATTCAAGGGCATTTGTATTCTGACATGATGGTTAACTTACATCAGACTGTGGAAGATCCTGAGGCTTCTCGTGAAATAAGTGAGTGGTGAGGCTCAGTTTGGAAGTCTACGAAGAACACATGTATATACTATTCATAACAGTTATTACTAGAAATTAAGATTGGGCACATTCCAACAACAATCTGGATAGAAAGTCCACTTCACCAAAGAATTAAATGTATGCTACCTTGAAAATCATTATAGGGTTTTTCTATAAGGTGAAAACGCTCATAAACTTCACAAAATCACAATGAAACGTGAAGGTGGCAAAGGATAAATTTAAATAGACTCTTATCTCTACTAACAAAAGCAAAATAAGCAGTTCCACCAAATTGGTACATCACTGGCGGAGCACTGATTACCCACGATTACACGTTTTGTCAAAAACATTTCTGATATGTAATCGTCAGTCACGTGTGTCTTACCTTGCCACTCTGTGTTTGACATGTAATTTCACCACCATACAACATCAGAGGTTTTTGAGCATATGGTAACTTGGTAGAGCCGGCCAATATGCACTGAGGACCTGAAAGATAAACAAAGTAGAACATTCTCGAAGTCCCCAAGCATAGAGTGTTAACGAGTAATGAACGGTTTTGTAAAACAAATAGCGTGGACAAGATTGAACATTATTAATTAAAAGCACTCCGCATTTTTTTTTAAGTTGAGTGTCGTAGAGCAGTTTTCAATTGAGTGTGCAAAACCAAAGTAATTACTCTGACCAATCACAGCAGTCGTAAACAATCCAATGAACCAATAAGAGCTCGAAGCAATTACATGTCGGCGGCGCCAAGCGCGGCAAAACGCGTGCGAGCTTGTCACGATTGGTTTTGGTTTTACTTCTGATTGGTCGAGAAAGTGGCGCGAGATTTTTTAGCCAATCACAAAGCGTAGCAATGAAAAACCAAAGCAATTGTGTAATTACTTTTCACACTCAATTGAAAACTGCTCTAAAACCAAAACCAACGTAATCATTATGGCCAATCACAACAGACCCAGACAATGAAATAAACCAATCAGAACTCGAAGGAAATACAGCAGCCGGCGCCAAGCGCGGGAAAACGCATTCGAGTAAGTAGCAAAAACCGGTCTAATAAACAAACAGAACAAAGAAATCTGGTGCCACTTCCTCCATTGCAGCAAGTAGATGAATTACGGAGGACCAGAGGTGAGATCAGACGTCAACATTTCTCACCCCACCCACCCAGACCAATGACGGCACAGTCAGATAGGCCATGACATCGGTAACTCCGTGCCCTCATGGGTTCTTTTACGTCCCCTTCAGTTGACAAGGAAGGATGAAGGAGACAAGACCAATGAAGTAACGTCACCGCCCAACGACGCGATCATCTGAACTGAGACAAGGTGTTAATCACAGCCAGCATGATCTTACCAGTTATTTAAAGACCCTGGTTGGTGGTTCGGCCGGGGTTTGAACCCTCGACCTCCCGCTCAGCAGACCGGCGCTCTATCAACTGAGCTAACCAGTTTTCTTGAGTTCGGAAATCCTGATAAAAACAGTCCAGCTCGATGGGAAAATATTGTTTGAGTTCTGTTTTTGCAAGTTTATAAGCATTCATATTTGACCAGTTCAGCTATAGATGGTTTTCACGTTACGCCACGGCGGCCATATTGGTGTAAAACTACAAAAGAATTTTAATGAACTTCTTTTGTAATGTACACCAACATGGCCGCCATGGCCTTTGTCATTTGAGTCCCAAAGGACTGAAGATCACGTGAGTGAAAACCATCTATAGAGTTACAGACTGGCCAAATTAAAGAAGTTATATCAAAATCTACGGTAATAAAGACTGGCTTGCTAAGCCACCGTCTAGGCGTCACACATGATTTTCTTTCTTCAAATTGATCATCGATGAGTTTGAAAAATATACTGGTATTACATCAGTCGTGTACGCGTTTTGGTATACAGCGATTTTCAATTGAGTATTATGAAAACAGAACCTTATGATTGGGTGAGAAAGTGGCGCGTGATGTTTCAGCCAATCACAAAGCGTAGTAATGCATCCATTTTGATTGCAAAATAACTTTCGATACTCAATCGAAAACCACTGTAGCGTGCACGCATTCAAAAACAAATATCTCACCGATAACTGTGTCTCTGTAAAATATGTAAGTATACACCTTGTCTTCATCATAGCCACAAAACAAGTCCTAGAAGAACAAATGCAATAGAAATTATATGTTATTTTAATGACTAGCTAAATAAAATCATGAAAATCTGTACGTTAAAGTTTAAAGGCCCAGCCAAACGAACGCAACATTTCGACGCAATATCTTGCAACATTGTTGCGCGCAACGTGTTAACACGCGTTTGGCCACCTTGTTACAACATGTTGCAACATGTGGGATGTGTTGGATCAAATTTGACCATTTTCAAACTTCATCCAACACGATCCAACATGTTGCAAGATGTTGCGCACGTTTGGCCTGCTCCTCCACAACACGATCCAACAATGTTGCAAGATGTTGCGTTTAAATGTTGCGTTCGTTTGGCCGGGCCTTAAGAAATTCTAAACGTACCTTATCCAAAGGCCAGTTTTCCCAAACAATGCCTCTGATATTAGGAGAGAAATTTGGGATCTCAAACGTAGCATCATTGACCTACGCAAAGACAAAGGATAATTTCAAATGCCTGTTTAAAACATGTCAAACTAGGAAACCGTAAGACACAAGATAATGCTGTGTTAGTGGGTTATTATTTATTTGTTGTTGTTGTTGTTCTTTATTATTTTCTTTTGCAACTTTTTTTGTTTGATCAAAGGTTCCGTCAATAATCAGTGCTTTTACGTTTTTTTTTTGTATAAAAGGTTGTTTATTTAAGCGTATTGAAAACATCTCTGTCTACGATTATATAGCTTTAATACCACAACAGCGATGGTTACAAACTTCTTACAGGTTTATACTGAGGAAAATGCAAATGAACTGCACAACAGCCGTATAGAAAGACAGATGGTCAAAATTGGACAATATGTTCATTGCTACAGGACAGTTCCAAGAAAAACCTGCACAGAAGTTACAGACAAGGAACTCGCATGCACAAAATCGTACACCTGTAAAAGGCTACAGTGATAGCACTACAGGGAATGGGTTAGGTTCCCACGTTTTTTTTTTTTTTTCTGCTATCCCAAAACTAAGATTGAAAAGAGCAGTGAAGCCCCAAAGGAGAAAACATAATGTAAAGGCCTGGATATGATTGAAATAATTTTCAAAACAGACAATAAAATGCCTGTATAAACTTGAGAAGTTTTAAACATATACCTTATTCATAACAAGAGGCTTCAAGCAGCCTTTACTCATGCGCATGCGTAAGAAAGTTTTACGATAAATTTTAAACATGATAAGAAGATGTCCGACATGGAGAAGAGTTACTCCTTTCATTCAGTCATCGTTCCTGCAAACCACGTTGTTTACTGTTGAATGTTTTGTAAATGAAGGCTGTACCACAATGAAGCGAGTGATTCTTCTAAGTCTTATATATACCAAACGTGAACATAAGTTATGTAAGTAGGATTGTAGGAGACGCTGTCGTGACACTTAAGTAACGCTGTTTTACCGGAAGTGAGACTAGCCGGAAGTCAGAGTAGCCGGAAGTCACTAAACAGGAAGTTTAAATGGCAAAGCTATGAACCGGAAGTGCACAATTAAAAATATGCGTATGCATAAATTTGCATGCAAAATCGTGACACCAAAAAAAATCATAATAAAAAATAAAAAATAAAAAAAAAACGGAGGGCATTTTATAACTCATGCCGCTACGCGCAAGAGTAAATAGCGGTCGATTAATTATTATTTTATATTCATGCTAATCAGCCATACTGGCCTCGTTTTAGAGTAAAAATTCTTTTACATGCTAACGAGGCCAGTAGGGCAAATTAGGATGAATATAATAGAATAAAAAAATGGCCACCATTACAGCGATTTTCGTATGACCTTGAAAAACGGTTTCCCGGAGTGTGGCGATTTGATTCATCCGCGGAAAGGATCAAAATAAACTTTGCTGGTTTCCCCCCCCCTAAAAACTCCCGTTTACCTTTGTTCGCTAAAACAATCAAATTGCTTTTTAGCTTCCTTCCAATTCGTTTGTTGTTTTGATTGTGTTTACGAGTAATCATTTCAAGGTCATACGCAAATCGCTCTAAAGGCCCGTTTACACAGGCAATTTTTTTGTGCAATTTTTGTGGCACTTGTCAATGCAAGATTTGTTGCGCACAAGTTGTATCTTCAAATCGCATGTGTAAACGGGCGGCGATTTCAGTGCGATTTGGGCGCGATTTGTCGCGCGATGTCGCAGAGATTTCGAACATGTTGCAAACCTGATGCAACTTGGCGGCGATTTTTGGGAAACCACAGCAAATCACAGCAAATGTCGCACCCGAATCGCACAGGAAATCGCCATTAGTTTACACTTGCGACAAAAGTTGCACTGGAGAGCGCGACAAAAATCGCATGTGTAAACAGGCCTTAATGAATAACGTCCATGTTTGTTTTGTTTTTGCTGTTGTCATTAAATGTATATATATCTTCTAAAGAGGAACATTAATTTCCTGTAAACTATGTTAACATACTTACAGGGTTGTAAACAAACCCGTCTGTTTTTTCATCAATAAACACAAGGTGAGTCCCACTAACATCTGGAAAAATCTTTTTTATACCTTGAAATAATAAGAAAAGCTTAAACTATTTTTTTTTGTTTACCAACATCTTACTCAAATACGCACACTGGCGTCTGACACACACAGACAAATCTGCAATAATTATGAATTGATTTTACTAAGTTTAACGAAGTAAAATTCGGTATCTGGGATGTGTAAAGTCTGAGTAATATTACCTAAATATAAACGTGGTAAATCCTTCACACTTAATTTAAATAATGTATAAAAAATATGCCTTATTCCAACCTCAGCATGGAAAACGCAAACCTGGCAGGTATCGAAAACAATGTTCCACCAATACATCACTAAGATGATAAACAGTGTGCATCCCCCGCTCCCACATGAAATCAGAAGGGCTGCCAAAGACAAGAAACAATGGCGACTGATCGTGGCTGACTGCTTTGCAGCCGGCTGAGTGAGTGATGTATAACGCATGGGATGCAAAGTCTACAATGATGGAGGAGCAAACTTGGGACATTTAAAGCATAATATTGGCCAGGGAAGAGCGGCCTTCACAAAACTCCGGCCTGTGTGGAAAGATTAGGATCCACCAAGTTTGTGTATTATGTTGGACGGTGCATGACCTGAAGAAGCTACAAAGCTTTCGATTCACACACTACGTCTTAGTAAACTCTTGCGTATTTTTTGGCCAGCAAATATTTCTAACAGTGAGCTCTTGAAACGGACGGAGCACGAATTCGTCTCCTAACGAGAAGAAGATGGCGCTGGATTGGTAAAATGCTCCGTAGAGTAGGTACTGACATCTCCAAGAAAAGAAAAAGAAATAGAGGCCGTCCCTAGTCCACCTGGAGAAGGACTTCAGAGGCAGAACTCAGGGCTAAAAGTTACCTTGACTGGGAGCCGACTTCAAGGCTTGCTAATGATATTAAAGCATGGAATGAATAATGTAAAATTAACAACGTAAGTCGCAAGTGGAGGTTGGGTGCCCAAAACCCTACCCCCCCCCCCCGGACTACACATAAACCCCAGCCCGGGGGAGTAGACCACCCCAGTGGCCATCCCTACCCGCACCCCAGCCACGAGTCCCACCCACGGCAACACCCCTGAGCACCCGTCACACTGAATAAGTCAGTGGAGAAAACAAAATAAAATAAAAACGAGGGAGGGAGGGAGGGAGGGGACGTAAAAGACACACGAGAACAGCACACGCCGAACACTCGAAGGCATACACAAGCCTCGCACATGGGAATGCGCGCGCATACAGCCGCCGGAACCCGCTGACCGCCTGGCCACAAACCAAGCCAACAAGCACGCAGGAACAACAAACATGGCTAGCCACGATGGGAATCCTACCCGAACACTACACAATGCTGGGAACGCTAAGGGAGCACGGGGAACGCCAACAAACGCTACGCCACTGCCAAGTCACGCCAAGAACGCTGCACAGCCCCTAAAAACGCCGGAGCCACTCAACAGAGTGGTAACGCCACAAATAAACGCCAGAACGCCACGGCTGCGCTTGCTCCTTGTTGTTAACTAAGTTAAATACATTTAACCTCATTAAACTAATCTGAAATATCTAAGTGGCGAGGTTTACTTTTCTATATTGTTTGACTAATATAAACACAAGGCAGGCAGTCAAAGTTGTCATGCAGCTACAAGTTAGTGCAACATCTTCTCACCTACTACATGTCTGAATTCATTTACGAATTGCCAGTCCTCGATGAAGAAATAGAATAGGCCTCCGTTCTGTGAAAAAAAACCGGATACAAATAAAGTTTCAAATATAACAATAAATATAATTACAAATTAAACAAAATGAATTACAGACCAGTTGGTATTTTTAGATAAGCATAACCGAGAGGTTGAAGACAAGGTTGCAACTCCAGCTCCATGTAGCTGCCACAGTGTAGTGCATGGAGCCAGCTTGTTTAAATGGACCGATGATTTGGCCACTTTCATGCTACCAAATTGCTAAAAATCAATAATACCGATCCAGCACCTTGAGAAAAGCATAAAAAACATCATGCTACTTACATCTGTGCCATATATTAAGAAATCCGATGTCAATGCACAACATGTGATTCTTCCTTGGTTACTTTTGTCTGGAAAAAGTCTTGTCTCTCTTTCATCCGATGCATCCAGAACCTCACCTTCGATCTATGTAAAGATAAAAACAAGAACTTCCTTCAGTTAAGCCATCTGTTACTGGCATCATGCGAGTGGTTGCTTACCCTTTCAAGATCTGGACACACGATACAACATGACGCACAACAATGCACGCGACTTAAAAATTGAACCATTTTCCACCACTGAATTTGTTGCATGCAAGAGCGTGCGCAACAAACTCCGAAGTAGAACTGTGTAATATGCTTGCATTCCTGCAATATTGCGCACAACAAACTCGACGTGTGATCGTGAACCATCCATGTCATTGTTCAGTGTCATTGTTCGCATCATCTTTGTTGTTGCACATGTTGCCTTGTTTTTGCCTGTCCACGCGTATTCGTTGTAGTTTTAAAACGCGCTTTTTTTTCGTTTTTGCCTTCCGTCCAAACTTATGTCCAGAAATGCACGTAACTCGGACCTTGGGCACTTCATATTACACACAATTATTTGTAATTTCCATATGACTTCATGCTTGGCAGAATTGCTTGTGTTTAGGTGATAATTAGGTCTAGGGGACACTTCATGATGTCTATCATAAAGAGCATGAATCTCATTAGCGTGCATTTCTGAACATACCTCAGAACAGTGCCCCTATCCCAAATCCCTATCCCAGCGGGACAAATCCATTGTTTTCTTAGCGAATCACAGCCATCGTTTGGACAAGTGCGGCACTACCCCACGAGAAAATGGCGTTTGTGAAAAACGAAAATTTCCACTTTGGAAAGCGTATTAAAAACGTTGCGTTTTCGGTGACCGTTTTCTTCGGATACGAATGGACGGAGCCTCACAGTCAAACTGTGTGGTTTTACGTGTAATCTACAAGAGCGCAACCTCGTCACCACGGCCTTCTCCGCTTTCAAAATTGTGGGTCGAGTGAAGAAACCTCTGGACAAGGATGTCAAAAAATTTTGTTGCGTGTATCACGTTGAGATGCTGTCTTCGGATGTTAGAGTAGTTTTCAATTGAGTGTAGTAAAACCAAAACCAAAGTTATTATTCTGACCAATCACTGAGCAGTCGTAGACAATCCAATGAACCAATCAGAGCTCGAAACAATTACATGTCGGCGGCGCCAAGCGCGGGTAAACGCGTGCAAGCAAGTCACGATTGGTTTTGGTTTTACTTCTGATTGGTCGAGAAAGTAGCGCGAGATTTTTTAGCCAATTACAAAGCGTAACAATGAAAAACCAAAGCAATTGTGTAATTACTTTTCAGACTCAATTGAAAACTGCTCTATTCCCAGTGATTGGTAGTCAAAGTTGCTTTGCTGCAATCTGGAACCCTGTTTCATGCGGAATGAAGACATTTCTTCATGACTCCACAATTCTTGGAGTATTTTGGGGTATCTCCACTCGCCCCGCCATTTTGAAAGCGTAGAATGCCTGGGGACCAGGTTGAGACCACTTGAAGCCCGACAGCACGCAGCTCTTACAAGGACTTTTCTGATTTGCTGAGAAAACAATAGAACAAACAACACAACAATGGAACCTAGCCTTGAAAACAAAAGAGCTACGTGATACCCAGGTCCAATGAAATAAGAGGTTGCAAAGAGCTGTGTGGTATCTGTGAAGCACTGTGTTGTGTACTGACCAAATGAAGTTGGACTTTGCCCTCAAACAAGACAGCAGCATAATCAGCATTCAGATGGATGGCACTCACAGTACCCAGGTATTCCCTGTCTTTTAACTGCTCAGGACCTGAAGCGAGTCAAGTACACAACATTTCTCATGAAGAGACAAGTTAATTTATAATCTACTAATGCGCAATTTTTATTGCCATATTTGATTTCTTTTCCATCAATGATGTAAATCCTTGTACATGTACAAAGAGGACGCTTATGATTACAGAGTGTTTACAAGTACAAGTTATATCAAAATTCAGAAGCATTAAACAACAGTTTTCGATTCCAAAATATTTATGGAATTGTAGAGAGTTTACACATGTAAAACTACACATCTGGGAGCATTTCGTTCAAGAGTTACAGGCGAACAAGTATTGGACATTAATTTTTTAGTAAGAAATGTATGGAGCAGCCATCTTGATGCCCCACTTAGGGACACCAACATGGCGGCAAAAATTGAGTCTTAGTCTTAATTACACCAAAAATCTCATCAAAAAATATTGTATCACTACAAGTGTCATTATATCGTCTTATAAGCATCTATAATTCAAAGATAACTTTCAACTGGTTCAGTTTTGTTTATTTTCATGGCTTATCTGAAATAGCGTGACACATTTAAAACCTTTATAAATCAGAAGCAAAACATCGTTAAAACCTGAAACTTTTTGTGAAAGATTATAACACTTGTATCCACATACCATGTTAGAAACAGCTTTGTACGATGTATTACTTAAGATTTTTGAATTTTTATGACATCATGTGCAAACTCTATAGCCAGGAGCTATCTTAAAATAGGAAGAAAAAAATCGCTAAAAATGATGAACTAAAAAACTCAAAATTCCATCAGAATGGAAACTTTGATCTCTTTGACTGCCTGTCACGAAATCAAAATTGATGAACTGTAATCCACTTCCATCCTTGTAGTGTACTTTTTCGCCAAACTATTGTTTCTGTTTTGCTCTATAGAACCTTTTTTATCCAATTTAGTTGTATATTTGGTGGCATTTGACGATAAAACATGGATGCAAAACATCATTAAAACCTGAAACTTTTTGTGAAAGATTATAACACTAGTATCCACATACCATGTTAGAAACAGCTTTGTAGGATGTATATGTTGTGGTTCAAATTTTTCCTTGGTTTGAAAATTTTCAAACCAGTTCAATTTTATTTTTCCTTTGTCTCAGATTCATTATCATATTCTGAGACAAAGGAAAACAAAAATCAAACTGGTTTAAAAATTTTCAAACCAAAGAAAAATTTGAACCACAACATATTCAAAGATTTTCGATTTTTTTATGACATCATATGCAAACACTCTATAGCCAGGAGCTATATTGAAATAAGAAGAAAAAAAACCGCTAAAAATGATGAACTAAAAAAGTCAAAATTCCATCAGAATGGAAACTCTGATTTCTTGACCGCCTGTCACGAAATCGAAATTGATGAACTGTAATCCACTTCCATCCTTGTAATCCTGCACTTTTTCTCCAAACTACTGCTTCTGTTTTGCTCTATAGAACCTTTTTATCCAATTTAGTTGTATATTTGGTGGCATTTGGCGATATAACGTGGAAATTAAGTAAACACAATTTCGTTATTTCAGCGGAAGAGTGTCCCTTTAATTTGACTCAAATAAATGATTTGCCGTAATGATTGTATAAACCTTAAAGATTGAACGGAGATTTGGAGACAGCAGGGTTCGTACTTTTACGCTTCTCGCAAACAATTTTTCTGGCCTTTTTTTAAGAAGAAAAGAGCTAAATCTTAAATCTATTTATGCGAAATTTTTATTGCCATCACCTTAACACCAATGATGTACAGTACATTGTTGTACAGAGGAGGTGCTTAATTACACTCAATCTAATGGTTTACCATTGTTACCTCAGTATCTCCCTTGTTATACTTCATACCTTGTATAAAGATACACTGTAGTTTAATTCATATTTTGGTTTCAAAATTTCAAACCAAAGTTTAATTTTTATTTTCCTTTGTCTCAGATCATGGAAATGATTCTGAGAGGAAGATAAATGAAAGTTAAACAGGTTTGAAATTTGCAGGCAAAAAAAAAAAGAGACTAAAAGCACAATAGAAACAACACTAATTATTCCTCTCGTCAATTGTTTGCTTCAAATTCCATTATTAAACAAAATAATGGGAGTGTACACAGTCAACAAAACTCTTCACCACTCACCTTTGTCAGCTAATGAATAAAACCATGCACGGTTATTCATGCCTGCAGCAAGGTGGTATGGTCCAAGAGCTACAAAGCTTGGCTCAACTATGATGTCAACACTTAGGGGTCGTTCCTTCATAAAACAGAAAAGGACTGTTTGAAAAGTAGTCACCATTTTGGCGCTATACATGGGTCTCAAAACCAGATACCTCTTAGGTAACATGCATGTACATACAGTGTAGGAATGATTTTCAATACAGTTGCATCTGTTAGAACTCAAAAGTATTGGCAACAAAAAATATATGTTGTGGTTAATTTTTTTGTCTTTGGTTTCAAACTTTTCAAACCAGTTTAACACTTGTTTTCCTTTGTCTCAGAACATAGTAATAAAGATAAACCACAGGAAAGAACGAAACACAACATATACTATGGTAATCTCCTTTAAGGTCCTTTGTGGGTGTCTCCAGCGTCTTGTAACAGCTCTCGCGTTTCGAGATTACTCGTTAGATACCTTCACCCCATATCAAATGAAAGCTTATAGAGCTGGCCATCTAAATATACCTTTCATTTTCTAGTAGTATAAATGCGAGCGTCTGAATCAGCTTTTGAAAGCTACAATTTAAATCAATTATTATATTTTGCTAATTTGATTTGTTCTCAGGTTTCCGGACCTGGAGCGCTAAAAAAAGGTATCTGCATTTTCCCATATTCAATTTCAGTGAAAAGTTAGAGAACATTTTTTAAAAAGGGCGAAAAAAAAAAACTGGAGTAATCGCGCGGAAATGGCTCTAAACGAAAAAGCTTTCACAAATAAAAAATTATCTGACACTTTTTTCTTGATATGATTGCGTTAACCTGGCTCCTGTCCAAATATAAGAAAAATCGAACAAATTCCCTTGAGTTGAAGTTCTTTCAAGTGTACCCTACAAGCCAAAAATTCACTTTAAGAAAACAGTGCTTGAAAAATATCGCGAATCATAAACAAACGTCCAGTCAAAACGCCATACCGTCATTTCTCCATCAATTTTCACTGATCTTTTTCAATATTTTTTGTTTGGATGAAAGATCATTCCGAAACCTTTATTTCGAGTCCAAAATGATCAATCTGAAGATACACTGTTACTTTTATTAGAACTACATAACCTACAAAGACTGGTTCCTTTTGTGACAATGTTCAATCATTTTTTTTTGTTGTAATTGATTTCTTACCTGCATTACATTATCCACAACGGTCACCTATTTCAAACCAAAAGAACGGAAAAGCACTCATTAAAAGATTACTAAATAATTATTAATATACCAACATTAAGTTATTATAAGGTAAGCCACAGTCACTATTAAGTAATGCTCCACATAAGAACTATAGTAAACTTCACTGTTCTGCGGCATTGGCTCTTTCCCACATAGAATATCTTTGATTTCAAGAATAGAGGAGGGGCTGATGGTTAATAATTATATTTCAATATAAAAGTACAGAAAATCCATTTGCGTGAAATATAATTTAGGAAATGTTCGTGCTTAACCAATCAGAATAGCAGAAGACAATAGCTACTAATTTTGCTCAGTTCTTTGATGAAGTTCCCCAAATACAATATCTTTTAAAAATTGCATGTTGTGCGATTGGGTCTCAAATACTTGAAACCATAAAAAATTAGACTTAATGCACCTTGATCCTTAACATTTTAGCAGTTTTTAAGTCCAGGCCAATGAGATAACTAGTTGTAACAATGACAAAAAGTTGACATTCCATCGTGCATTGCCATTCAGCACTATCCTTCTTATGCGGATCATTACTTAATAAATACTAAAAGAGTTGCAATGCAGTACAAGCTACATAGCTATGTGAAAATGTCATGCTTTCGTTTTGATCGAAAGCATGTTGACAAAATATTTTCACCAAACACAACGCTTTAGAGCAGTTTTCAATTGAGTGTGAAAAGTAATTACACAATTGCTTTGGTTTTGCATTGCTACGCTTTGTGATTGGCTAAAAAATCTCGCGCCACTTTCTCGACCAATCAGAAGTAAAACCAAATCCAATCGTGACTTGCTCGCACACGTTTTCCCGCGCTTGGCACCGCCGACATGTAATTGCTTTGTGCTCTGATTGCTTCATTTGATTGTTTACGACTGCTGTGATTGGTCAGAGTAAAAATTTACTTTGGTTTTGGTTTTGCACACTCGATTGAAAACTGCTATTAACTGTTATTATATTTTATTTTTGTTTACCTCTCTAAGAGAAGTGAGATAAGATAACCTAGTGCCATTAGCACTTCCAAGTATAGGCAGTTTTGTAAGGTAGACATGAAGGGCACCTTTGGAGACAAAAATTGAACAACTTCTAGTCAGTTAAAAGTGAATGCCACATGTATAATTATAAGGAATTGCTCAACACTTACTATTACCTGTTCAACATTTAACCAACTCCTTTCTTAGGATACTTGTAGGTAATTATATAATTGCATGCAACTTTTCATTACCTCGTGCAAAATTCTATGAAATCAAAAAAGATACTATGCATGCTCTAGTGGTATTTAAAAAAAGAAATTGTTGTTTTCCTTGTTTCCACACTTCAGAAGAAATTAAAAGAAAACAAGAACTCTTCGAGTAGAGAAGTCGTGCTTTAAGAAGCCTTAAGGGTCTTATAAGTGCCCCTCAACGAGAATTAATTCAATATATTGTTATGATTTGTTTCACATGTACAGTCACTTTACCGGCCACACCAGGTCATCTGTCACGAACGTTACTATACTGTACGTCATTTGAAACCTTTAATCGCTTGTGCATGAAAAGTCAACTTAATACTTCCATATTATCTGTTGCTCGAAAAGAAAGAAAACAAAATCGTTATCAAATGGAACTCTTGCCAAACCCGGCAATAATGTAAGTTCTTACTTGATATGTTTCGTTTCGTCATCTTCCTTTTTCTTACATGTATATTGTAAATAAATCCAATCATCATGAGCTTGAAGTTTCTATATCAACTGATATGACGTCACTAACACTTCGCCTCAGGCTATAAACCACTTGAAAAAGCTGAACTTTTTCACTTTTTGCAGCCCATTTTATATAGTCGTTCGCCTTGGCTCAGAGCCAAGGCAAGACTCAATAATTTAATGTGGAATTGTCTTGTGTTTTCATGGCTTAATTTGTTACTTGCTCTCCCACTGACAAGTTACTTTCAATCACTATTGTATTAATTTTATTAAAATTACTGTATTATAAAGCACTTTGCTTACAGATGCCTCATTTTACACGCCTGCCTAAAGGAAATTGATATTCCATCAATTTTGTTGGTTTTAAAAAGTACATGCAAAATGCACTTTAATTAGTTAATACCGAGCTGCCACTGATTTTTATATACAGGCTGTACTGATTTTTATATACAGGTACAGCAGTGAAGAAAGTAGGTGAGGAAAACTGGCTTGAAGTGTCGTCAATGTTTTGTTACTCTATTAAAGTAGCTGGGGCTCAAACACATAATAAGGGTAAGGGACTATTCACATGATACCGGAATGAGTTTCGTTCCAGAATGAAGTTCGTACTGCATTCACATGACAAAATCGACTAGCTCAGCATTAAAGGCGTTTTGCTCGTGTGGCTTTCGTGCCAGATCAGAAAACAAAGATGGCACAAGTTTCGCGTGAAACACGCATGTGCCACTCGCCCAAGACTACACGGTTTACGGTTTTTATCTCAGAGCGAAGTTCGTTTTCAGTTTACATGATACCAGAATGAAATGTCATAACAGGAAGATAATTTCATTCAGATTGAAAACCGGAATGAACTCAATCCAGAATGACTTGTACGGGAACGAAATTTCGTCTCGGTATCACGTACACAGCAAAAAAAGCCGAGTAAACTGAACTCAAAATACTGAGTAAATCGTTGCATCCACAGTGACCCATTACATTGAGTAAATTGTAGCAGACATGTTGAGTAATTAATACTCATGGGTTTGAGTAAGTTTACTCAAATTGAGTTAACTTACTCAGCAGTATGAGTAAAAGTACTCAGCTATTGAGTACAATTAACTCAATTTAGAGGTAAAACTACTCAAGAGAAATGCATCCATACTGACTCTTTATTTTGAGTAAACTAGTCATTTACTCAATAAATGAGTAAATAGTACTCTATGTTTTGAGTAAAATAAAAACTTACTCAGACAGTGAGTTTAAATACAACTCAAGGTATTGAGTAAAAATACACATGTATATGAATGAAAAGTACTCTTAATTTTGAGCAAAATACAAATTTACTCATTCTGTCAACTTGTTGTCATTAAACAATAAAGTGACAACCTGACTGTCCTATACAAGTCTTTAAAGAACAGCAATTTCTACAGGTACAACATTCTGATATCTAAAATTATATTTTTCTCTCATCTAAATTCAATGTTTTCCATGTAGTTCATATATGTTTATGTCTTCTTAAACTAAAATAGCACTGAAAATGGAGCACAAAGCACTAAATGATTAAACCTAGACATTAACCCCTTCATGAAAAGCAAAAACACTTTTAACCATGAGGAACAAAGACATTGGTTAATAATTACTCTAATTCTGGATTAAAGTGGCAGTGTCACAAGGATTTTTTCATTTCAAAAAACAAAACATGTTTTTTATTAACAGAAACCAAAAAACAATGGTCTTGCTTTGTGATAAATTTATCATGCTGTTTTAGCTGGCTGATGAGTGTCTTTAGTCACAGACAATTACTGGATCTGAATGAAGTGCAACTTGAAAAAATTATCTATAGACTAACTTTTTTCAAGTTCTCACATTTTAATTTCCAAAATAGGCTACAACAGATCATGATTTGTTCCTCTTTCAAGAATTGGTTAGCCTGCGTGGCAGGTATAAATGGGGATGGGGGAGGGGGCAGGAAAAAGGAGAAGGGAAGGAATGCCTGCTATAAGAACCGGCCATTTTGCCCACCGATTTCCTTGTAATTGAATTATGTCAACTGTCAATACATCCACCAATCAGAAACTAGCACGCGCTTTTATGCATGGATAACTTCACGCAGAAATTTACTATGTTTACCACACAGCACGAATGAGCCAATCAGAGTTTGCGGCTGCCAGCATCCACATAAATGGACAAATGGGGGTCTTCATTGTAGGCCTCCTTTATCTCTCTCCCCGACACCTGTTACGCAGGCTACAATTGTTTGATTTCTTGTTCTTGGTGTTTTAGTATTATTTTGTAAATAAGTAAAGGTATTGTAGCATAGCTTTGACCAAAAAAGGCCAAACTCTCCATGACACTGCCCCTTTAAGATCATATTTTAACTCTTTAACTCCCAAGAGTGCCAAAAATCAAAATTCTAGAAAAATCACAAATTCCATTTTGTAAAAATAATATTGAAAAACAAAATGGTACCATGCCATGGTCACACCATAGGATTACTTTGCATGTCTTCTTTACATGTCTTCATTTATTGACTCTGGCGGTGAGAGGGTTAAACAACTGGAGCTAGTTGATTTGCATGTAAATGTATAATAATTTTCTGTACATAACTGTACATGTGCCAATCAAAATGGTCATTTCAGCCCTGACTGTTCGCTGGCTATGCATGGCCTGTAATGATTTGGTTAAGATAAGACAGTGGTGAAGGAATTCACCCATAAAATGTGTTCAAAAAGAAAATACTTCCTGAAATAGAAACATCCACAAAGCACAAAAACTGTGAATTTTCTTTTAACATTATAATTTTTCTGACAATGAGCAAATAATGATGGGCGAATCAGGACAGGTGCATCATAACTGGTGAATCATGCTTGGCATAAACGGTTTTGCGTACCCCAATGAGATATTTATGGCTTTTTTTATATATTTCAGTTAGTCGGTATTAACTTTGCTCTGTGAACTCAGTTTATGTGTGAATTTCCTTTACAGAATTATATCTGATCATGATAGACCATGATAGGCAAATCATAGCCAGTGAATTATGGTTTGAAAGACCTGGGTCTGCATGCTGCAGTGAAAACGGCTGTAACTGTACAGACCAGTTGTAAAGTGATTTTAACATAATCATTACCAGTTTACTTGTAAACCGCCAGCAGTCTCTTTCTTTTCCTAAAATGTATTTTTAGAGCGAGACGTATGCAAGCACACAAACAAATATGGTAGCTGCAAGAAGTGCAGACAGCAGGGGAAAATAATTAGAAGAAAGCCACTGTGATGGGTCCTTTGACATACCAATTTGCCAACTTTGACAAGTTTTTGAGAGCTGGGTTCTCTCACTTTGACTATTTTCTTGATTGCAGTACAAATCAACAGACAGCAATGAAGAAAGAAATTAACTACAGTAGAACCTCTACTAACAGCCACCTCTCTACAACAGCCATGTTTTCTTGTCACGCCTTCTCATTCACTCACTCAAATCCTCTAATAATTGATAACCTCCCCATAACGGACCCCCTCTCTACAACGGCCATGTTTTCTTGTCACGCTTTCTCATTCACTCACTCAAATCCTCTAAGGGATGGACCATTAGTTTATTTTTTAATTGTCCTTGGGCAGATTTTTTTTTTGCGATAATGCGTGGGAATTTTTTTTTCCTTAATAATTTACTGGGGAAATTTTTTTTGCTTTTGCCCCACCCCCCCCCCCCCCCCCCATCACTTTTCTAATGGTCCATCCCTAATAATTGATAACCTACCCATAACGGCCACCTCTCTACAACGGCCATGTTTTCTTGTCACGCCTTCTCATTCACTCACTGAAATGCTCTAATTGATAACCTCCCCATAACGGCCACCTCTCTACAACAGCCATGTTTTCTTGTCATGCCTTCTCTTTCACTCACTCAAATCCTCTAATAATTGATAACCTCCCCATAATGGCCACCTCTCTACAACGGCCATGTTTTCTTGTCACGCCTTCTCATTCACTCACTCAAATCCTCTAATTGATAACCTCCCCATAACGGCCACCTCTCTACAACAGCCATGTTTTCCCATGTTTTCTTGTCACGTCTTCTCATTCACTCACTCAAATCCTCTAATTGATAACCTCCCCATAACGGCCACCTCTCTACGACGGCCATGTTTTCTTGTCCCACCTTCTCATTCACTCATTCAAATCCTCTACATGTAATTGATAACCTCCCCATAACGGCCACCTCTCTACAACGGCCAGAAAGGTCTGTCCGAAGGTGGCCGCTGTAGAGAGGTTTGACTGTATTTACAATCACAAATTGCCTGGTATGCTAACAAATTCTTGAATGCAACAGATAGCCACAAATCGCAAATGCCAAGTCCAATTTCAAATATCTTGTTGGATTAACAAATTTGAGCATGAACAGGTACATGTAAATAAACAATCAGTATTTTCTGTCTCTCAGAAACAGGAATTCAAGGAATAATGAAAATTTTACAGTCTGTTATTGATTTGTAATTGTTTATATTCAGAAATCAGCATGTGTGTGTGTGTTGGGGGAGGGGAAACTGCTGGCAGTTTATTATTAGGGACGGTTCATTATTTATGGGGATGACCGGGTCAGTAAAAAAGTGACCATAGAATTTTTTTTATTCGTAACGACAGGCTTTTAGTTTTCTTTTTGGGCCAAAATTACTGGGGTTTGAAAATGTCTTAATTATACATGTAATATACAATGAACAATAAACCAGTTAGCTTTCTAAAAAATAATAGTTAGAAATGCAGTTGTACTGAGAAATGTACATGTACCCATGTCAAGTTTTATATTTTATTTGAATGGGCTTTGAAAAAATAATTAATGATGCACATAGACAGGCTTTGGAATTCTGACATGATTTTATGACGGGTTTTAAAAAAAATAACAAAAAGCTGTGTTACTTCCTGACCCAGTCATCCCCATAAATAATGAACCGTCCCTTAGTTCAAATATACTGTACATGGTATATAAAAAAAATTATGTACATGTACATCCTAAGTAAAACCATCAGCCCTAAAAAATTCCATCCTGTAGAAGAAAAAAGGATTACATACACTGTGAGTAAGTTTCCATATAATAATACAGTGGAACCCTGTAATAATCTGGCCACAAAAATCTGATCCTATAAATAATAGTAATTGGACTGAGGGGAGTACAATTCAGGGAGTAATCAGGTAAGTGATTTCAAATCTGGCCAAGTTGAGCCTCGCTTCAAGGCTGGCAAGTGCTCTCAATCTTGAGTTTTCCAACCTCAATAATTTAATCTTCACACCACATTGTACATTAATTTAATGTGGTGGATTCTTTGGTAAAATCCAAATACCAGTACACAAACTGTACAGTGTGTTTTCCCTGTATCAAGCAACATCTTTACAGTATTTGTGAAAATTACCAGCAGCTTATGAACTACAGTGTATAATTTCTGATTTATGATGAAAGTGTACATGTGCAAACAATGTAAGGTAATGGAGTTATGCTGGAAATTTTCTGCACTGCATTCAGTTATGATAAAAAAAAAACAATATGCTTTTGGCAGCTAAGTACAGTAAGCATTTCATAGAATCAAGTTATTGATTGCCCCTTTTCCAGCTACAGTATCATACAATGTAAATTTACAGGACTGTGCCCTTGCAGTTGCTGGTATCACCAGGCTACAATGTACAATATACTAAGATATATTTACTACATGTGTAATTTCTAACACAAAGTTAAAGTGCTGGGCACCCTAGATTTAATTGTTAAGAGAATTTGAGCCCCTATGGTCTTTATATTTATATATCAAGACTTTCTTAAGGAGATGCAATTATTACATGTGTATATGTACATATAGTAGAATTTGATTTTTCCTGTTAAATAATTACATGTACAGTATGTGCTGTATTTAAAGGCACTGTCAACAGGTTTACTCTGTCATGTGGAATGTCAACCAAAATCCACTGTTTATTACTTTTGACCTGTACATACAATCATATATATTTTTGGAAGAAATTGAAGGCTATCAAAATTGAGGCCAAGTTGAAGTGCTGTATACAACCTCCAAACAACTATTCAATCTCTCTCTTTTTTAATACCAATAGTAAATACAAAGTTTTACAATATATTGAAAAAAGAAAACAAAAAAGAAATAATAATTACAACACATATACAAAAATGCATTACAATACATATGCAAAAAGAGAAAAAAAAAATAATAAATTAAAAAGTACAATGTAGGTTAAAAGAATGTATCTTAAGGGAGTTGCACTAACATTCACTTAGTTAAAGAAGTTTGGATCATGTTTTTTTGAAGTCCTTTAAGCGGTTAGATTTAAAAGCTATGGTGCGTAGAATATCAATTTTGTTATTAAGGGGCAAAAGAAAACTGTCGAAATCTAGGATGCTGCTGCGTACGCTTGTTGCAAAAACATGACATTTGGCGACAATCAAACAGTAGTTAAGAACTTTCCAATTGTTTGACTCTTTGTGCCATCCGTATAAAATAGTCTTTTCAGGTAAGGTCAGTTTTTCATTAAATTTTTCTCGCCACCAGTTAGAAAAGCAAGTCCAAAACGACAAGGATACACTGCAAGCAACTAGCATGTGTCTTAGAGATTGATTCTCAAGGTTACACAAAGGACAGACTTCACTATCAGTTATGCATGCGTGAAAAAGGCTGGATTGAGTAGGTAAAATATTGTGAATAACTTTAACTTGGAACATAATCAATTTCGGTTCTTTCAAGATTTTGAACGGAAGCATGTTGATGTCGCGAATTGTGTCTTTGGTGAACCCATAACTTAAAATTCTGCCTTCAGCAGTGGGTGCCGAGAAGCTTTCTTCAAGCATGGCAGAGTAGGCTTCTTTTGTGGAGAACACTATTCAATCTCTTGCTTAAGTTCAGTTATTAATTCAACCAATCTGCATTTCTTTTTTATGGAATGACATATCTTTAATTTGGCAAATAAAATTTATCAGGTATAAATTCATGTTTCTCCCCTTTGATGAGCGAGTCAAAGTCAACTCAAAAGGGGTGTTAGTAAAGGGCAGTGAATACCACCCAACATAACAACAGAAACTGCATCAACATAAATTTATACTGCCTTGTCCTGGCCTCATAGTTCTCACTAACAAGCGTTGAGGTACACTTGAGTAAGTTATTAAGTAAAAGGCAGCGAATGCAACCTTACTCAATAGCTGGGTTACAGCACGATAAGACCAAAACGCAGGCTCCAAACATGCCATTGAAAGATTCACTTATGAAATCTTAAATTTCTTGCTTGACGTCTACAAGAATTATATGCTTCTTTTCAATAACCTTTTTTGTTTATTAGGTCAATTACTTGTCATATTTTGTTACATTTTATAGCTGAGTCACCAAAAATGCACTGCACGCACAGAGAGTGAAATCTGTCATTTTTGATAACATTGAAATTACCGAACACTGTACATAGTGAATCGGAATCTTACTGCATCATCCCAAGTTGTGTACAGTGTAATTGGAAGTCTGTAACTGTTATCTTAGCTTTTTTCAATTATTAGTCAGTTTGAAAACTTTTTTCGCAGTTTTGCGCTATCGGTGGACAAGGATTTGACATCCAAAGTCAATGGTCTTATGCCCATATGGTTTCCTAAGCATGGATGACCAATGGCCCCAGCAAATAAAAAGAATTAAAATAATACTGTAAAATCAACATCACTTGAACAGAATTACAAGATAAAGGAATATTATAATTTTACCTTTAGTTTCTTATAAGCTTATTTATTTAAATGAGCAGGCTGAAATTGGTTCTGTCCTGGCCGGTGTACCGATATACAAAGACCAAAACAAGACTAAACAATAGACTACACAGAATACAATGCAAAATCCCCTGTGAAGACTGTGAATCCACCAAGACAGAACCATGAAATTCGCAGAAAATCTTCGGTGCAGGCAAACAAAAATAATATTTCAACTGGTTTATATAATTACATTTTTAACGTAAGCTTACTTACCTTTGGGATCGCATAGGCAGTAAGAATGAAGCGCTTGATTTTGGTGGGGCTTTGAAGAAGCCAACATGGCGGACAAACTGGAACTGACGATGCTTGTACGATGGAAGCAATCGTATGCATAGCGATCGTTGATATGTCGTAAAAACATTGCATACAGCTTAGTTAGAAAACGTGGAACGAGAAAAAGGTTCAGATCACAAGCTGTCCTTTCAAAGCAAGCGAAGTTTTGAGCGCTGAAAACGAGCGCAAGATACACGGAACGGTTCCTTGAAAGAAGCGCCAAAATCACGAACTGCCCGCCGGGAATGACTCTTTGCGCGTGATCAATTCGCACCCAAGACCTCTCGGTCGAGCGGCCGAGTGGAAAAATTGCTTCGATTTTCACCATTATTTTTTAACAGTTCACTTACAGATCTAATATCAGTTTACGAATTTATCAAGGCATTTCTTTTTGAGTCTCTTGTTATTTGGAAATCATTCCTATTTTCGTAAATCCAGGCTTTAAAAACACCTCTTCAATTTCAGTTGTTTTGGCAAATAATTATTTAAAATAACAAAATATTATTTAATGCTCTGTCAGCTGTGTGCTCTTCACCGCCGGATTTAAAGTTCTTTGAAAATCACATAGTCCAGGATAACCTCTAATCGGACAGAAGTTTTAGCAGCGTTCTTTAATATTCATACTTATTTACTCTTATGTGTGTGCTTTTACTCACGTTTGAGTAAATGTGACTGCTACACTGAGTTCACTCAAAATAAAGAGTTGTTTGAACTCACTATATTGGGTTAAGAATTAACTCATATTTTGAGTTTGAGTAAGAAACACTTACTCACTGCGGTGAGTAAGTTTTAACTCGTAAGTTTGAGTAAAAGTGACTCCCGCTTGATTTACTCAAAATAAGGAGTTGTTTGAACTCGCTATGTTGGGTTAAATATTTAACTCAAATTTTGAGTAAACTAACTCAAAATATCGAGTAAAATGCTTATTTTACTCAAAAAATGAGTCAGTTTGACTCATTTGCAAAAATGCTTTTTTTGCTGTGTAAACAGATACAGAGAAATATATGGAGATGGAATGAACTTGTTCCAGAATGAAAGTCATTCCAGTATCATGTGAATAGCCCTTAGGTCATTCCGGAATGAGTTCATTCTGGTTTTCAATCCGAATGAAATTCTCGTTCAGGTATGACATTTCATTCTGGTGTCATGTTAACTGAAAACGAACTTCGTTCCAAGATGAAAACCGCAAACCGTGTAGTCTGGGGAGAGTGGCGCATCCGTATCGTTGCGCGAAACTTGCGCCATCTTTGTTTTCTGATCTGGCGTGAAAACCACGCAAGCGACAACGCCTTAGGCTAAGCGGGTCGATTTTGCCATGTGAATACAGTACGTACTTCATTTTAGCACGAAACTCATTCCGGAATGAAAGTCATTCCGGTATCATGTGTATAACCCCTAAGTCTTCACAAGCCTAATGGCTCACAACTGCTGGAACGTAACCCAGTTTCTGTAGCATGAAGCGACTGAGAGTATTACTACTCCCCCCTGGATGGGATGCTAGTCCATCGCAAGGTTACCCCTTAGTGTTATGTCGCCGGTGCCAATTTATACACCTGGGTGGAGAGAGACGGCAGAGAACAGGCTTGAATCGCCGACCTTCAGGTTGAAAGTGACGTGCTAACCACTACACCACGGCACCTTCGCTCAAACACATTATACACGTAACCAGGGAAAATCCCCGGCCCCTAGTCTTATTGACAGCCCTGTAATAATTAAAATAATACGAAAAAGAATAGGTCTAAACTTTGTTCTAGTGTTAGTGGCCTTATCTTCTCTTCGTTTCTTAATTTCGTATTGTAAACACCCGCATGTGCTATTACATTTCGTCAAGAGAAATTATTTAGCTTTCGAAACAAGGAGGTGTTCCAAACTTGATTATGATTTTGGACAAGTTAATTTTATTAAAGAAAAATGGAGGTCTTTGTTAATATTAGTGGGGAGAATTGCTTGGCTACCACACACTGTATCTCAAGACCCTTGTTTTTCATGGATTGTGCTATTTTCACCATCTTGTTGTATGATGGAACAATATTAATTAAAGGTCAATTTAAACTTACAGGGGCTCACAAAACTAATATTTTGGTCGTACTGAGGCAAATACAGTGGAAACTCGATTTTTCAAACCTACTAGGGAAACGAAACAAGGGTATGTACATGTTACCTAAGCTATGGATAACCATGAGTATGAAAATATATTGAAAACTTGAAAACATAATGACCTATTTTCAAATTCTTTCCCAGTTTGCGTCTTGAAAAAAATTGCTTAATAGAATTTGATTATGATTTGTTCTTCCTTCAAGAATTCACTAAATACACGTGTCTCCTAACTCGTAGTAATTTTAAAATAAATTGTTATATACTCTGGTAATATTAATAATTATAATATTAATAATAGATCCTTTGAGATGTTTAAACAATTAATGATAATATTTAAATTCACAGCTCTACGCCTTCATAAAACCATACAACAAACCAAAATATTAATAATGGAGTCATTTATATAGTACTGTACTTTTAAGGTCAGTTTATATTTACCCAGTTGAGTGCTAACAGCAAGTAGTTGGCCATCATCTGTCCATGAGATTCTGTCAAGATGCCCTGCAAAGTGTTGAGATTAAAACGTACAATGTACATAATACTTTACAACTGAATTTGGTCAAAAAAGGTTGTAAGCCTACTTTTCTGTTAAATTTTCAATTTACGTCGTGTCTACATTAACATGTACATGTACAATATCATTATGTGTAGTTACTGTACCTCCTGCATCTTCTAAAGTGATAATGGCATAAATCTCCTTCATCTCTACCAAGTCATGAATCTTCACACTAAAAACAAAACAGACTCAATTAGTTTTACTGCTCAAACGTACATTGTACAGCTGGGTAATGAACAAATCCATGATTTTATTGGTAAATATTTAGAATCACATGCATGCTACCTACAATAAATTTGAGGTGTGTGTGTCCACTCATGGCCTTAGACTAATTTTATCACTTATGTCCAGAAATGCAGGTAATTCAGACCTTGGGCACTTCATATTACACACAGTTATTTGTAATTTCCATATGACTTCATGTTTGACAGAATTGCTTGTGTTAAGGTGAGAATTGGGTCTAGGGAACACTTCATGATGTCTGTCATAAAGAGCATGAATCTCATTAGCATGCATTTCTGGACATATCTCAATTTTATCTCATACTGATCATTCAACACCGACATTGAGGTGAATAATAAAATTGTTTTAGTATAACATCAAGTTACAAGCCAGCCCAAAATAGTTACCAACGAATAGGGAAAAAAACACTTGAACATGAAATCTAAAAGAATGCCTGGTGGTGAATGCTAATACTATCCTAAAATTGAGTAGCCAATATAAGAGCACACACAAAAGTTCCACTAACTGGATAAACCCTGAATGAAAATCCCAAATTTGTAAATACACATGTACTGTATTAAGCTAAAAGGGTTTGACAGGCCTTGTATGGTAATTAAGCAGAGCTGATCCCAACTCTGGTGACCACACCCCACCATAACATTCTCACCAGTTGTCACCACATGATGCAGCCTTATTCAGCTCCAGAGACATTGCAATGCCTGTAAGCTCATCCTTATGATCTCTTGTTTGGTATAATTCCTAAGAGTTAAAATATGGTACAAAAACAGCTGAGTATAACAGTTGTGAGCTTGTATGACTTGTCAAATTTACCAATAAAACCGCATGACATCAATCCTTTTAGTCATACAGTGTACATTGTACCTCTTAATTAAAATTGTCCAATCTGTTATTTTTCATGTGTTATTTGAAAAAATACTTATATAAAAATAATATTTTAATGGAATATTTTTAAATACTGTATATATTATATATTAATTATACATGTATTTCAATTTCTTAATGAAAAATATAACATATTTTTATCACCTTTTGAGAGTTGTTCTTAGTATTACCTGTCCTATCTCCTTGATATGAGTAGAGATCACCACAAAGAAGCCATTTGAGAAACCCAGCATAATGTAACCATCACCAAACCTACCAATACAATTAAATTAATCAATACACTCTAAAGTGGAACACTGATCGTTTGAAAAATCAATTTATTAAAAAATAAACAGAGCTCTCCTGTACATACACTGTAGTCTGTTTATAACAGCATAATACATGTAATATAACTAATATGATTAATACACAGTTGTATGAAGCTATCAGCAATTAAAAATGGAACAGGGTTCATACAGCTTTGGCCACACAGATATCAAGGATGATCCGATGACTTTTTAAAAGGACCAAAAAAATATTGAATTTTATTTTAAAAAAAGTGGAAAGTGGAACATAACAGTTTGTTCACACACTGTACTATTAGCTTTGGTCAAACAGATTTCAAGGACTATTCAATGACGTTTCAAGGACAAAAAATATTACTGAATTAAAAAAAACCTTACCACTTGTATGCAACTATGTTTCCATACCGTTGCTGTTAAAACAGGAGAAAACAAAACTAATTTTAAAAACTATGTACACGTATTTCATGCTATCACATTTTTTATTGATGCCTACAGCAAAATATGTGACTGTGAGAAAAATCAACATCCCTCAACTGTTTGTATTATTAACATCCTACATGTAGTGTAACTGATTAGTGTAAATAAATTAAAATATTTTACAAATACTTCTAGTCTTGCAAGATATGTACAGTTACTGTAGTACATATTGCACTCTGACAACTTTCTTTTAACATTGTATTTTCTATTTCCACTATAATATACCCACTTTAACTACAAAAATGTAATTTAAATAATAATATAATAATATACTTGTTAATAAAATAATACACTGTACATTAATTCATTTTATTAATTAATTCATTAATTCATTCATTCATTTTAATTCATTCATTCATTTTATTCATTTAATCGATAAGAAATAAATGCAGATAAATAACTTACCTGAAAGGCTAGCTCAATGGGATTATCAGGATCATTTAAGTTGTATAAATACAAGGTTTTCTTTCCCACAATTATGCTGATCTAGTACAAGAGAACAATAAATTATTACAGAACATGTACCAATTGCCACTTTAAATTCAGTGTAAACCTTATAATTATGTTTTAATTATTACCCTAATGGTTTATACATGACTTTATAGAGTACATGTATTTTTATGTTGTTACTTAATTCCCTTTGTCTCAAAAAACAAAAACAAAAACATCATATACCTGTACTTGTTGGAGTAGATAATGTGAAGTGCATTATCAATGTAATTTGTAACGATAATGATGCAAAGACAAGACTCAAAGTTACAATGTACAATGTACAGACTGTACAATATATTAATCATAAGTCTGACATGAACACCAGTATGCCTGGATACACCACCCCAAACATTCACAAGAACAGGTGATTGTAAAGTTTTATAATTTTGTAATAATCACAAAAAAGCTACTGTAATATGTTGATCAAGTCTCAGTTTACAATTACAAAAATCTGGTGATTGTGAAAAAAACTTTCTTGTTAAAAGATGCTTTAGAATTTAAAAAAATGCAATCATTCATGAATGAAAGTGGTATGAATGTTTCCCGTGCCAACTGTGTTCAATACAATACACAAAACAAGACTTCATACAGTTATGTGTACAAAGACAACAGTTTCAGATACACCAGAACTTGAAGCGTTTGTACAGTACTTACTTATACACTTGCTTGTGTTATGCTAATTCCCGCTATTGTCAGGCTCTGTGCCCTGCTCATGTCACGTTATTTACCACTCCTTTCTGGTTCGCTTATTTCGGCTCTTGTCCAGCTGTTGTCTGGCTGAAATGTCAGGCTGGAGTCAGGCTCTTGTTTGGCCGGACATTTTTGTATGGGTAGAGCACTGTCTTGCACTTGCGAGAAACGAGATGCGCTATTTCGCAAGAAACAGGATGTGACTCGCGAGAAATGAGACGTATCTCGCTAGACAGTGGTACATGTAACTTACATTTGAGCAGTACTGTAGTAACAATTAACTTAACTTAACACTTACTGTTGTCTCACCAATGGAGCTACGTTCATCAGTCTTCATTTCACTGAACTGAATATCACTGGGGTCTGCACGGATAGTGGCCTAATATAGGTAAACATTACAGTACATTTATAAAACAAACAGAAAAATGTGTGTATTACAATGTCATATATAATTTTTTATACAGTTCAGTCAAGTAGCTTAATCTCAGGAATACATTTACACAATGTTGACGTATAAGTGTCTACCAGTGACTTCAGCAGCAATTTGCTGCTTTTCTTGGATGTAAGTTCATCAAAGGTACATGTTACCCCTGGAATTTTAGTTTGTCAGCTTGTTTTTTTCTATTACCGGTAATGATTTGCGTCCAACTATATATTGAAGGAGTATTTATCTTCAGATCTAAAGTCCAATACACTAAGGACTACATGTTGTGTACATCACCATATATGTAGCACAGATATGTTGAGAAATTAGTGCTAACTTTGAACAAACAGCCTCCACAAAAGTAAACAAAGTACACGTACTGTTCAAGATGCACACAAGGCATTATACAAATAAAATTTATTTTTATATAATACTTAATTAAGAAGGTGGGAAATTATTAAAGACAAAAACTACTTCAGTTCATGAAACCTGTAAATTGTGAACAAAGAGTCAAAAAAAACCTCAGTCTGGAGATTGTATTGGTGGACAAAATAATGCTTCATCACCATCATACTTTATTTAATAGGTAGGTTACATAAAAGGCAGCCAAAGGGCTGATGTGGACCTACTATACTAAAAATTAAAATTAAGACTAGTTTTAAATTAACTTTTACCTGTCTGATTGTATCTCCATCAACATTGCTCACAGTGATGCACTTGTCTTCCCCACCCAAGGCTAATAAATTCTGAAATGGCAAAGTTGTCCAAAATCAGTCATACCCCTTTTTAATTAATATCTTACGGATATCAGGCCACACCTGAGTTAACTCCTTGTTAAAAATGAAATACTTAGTTTTGTACATTAATTTTTTAATAGCTGACTGACAATTTGATTTAATTACATGTAGAAGCAAATGTTTGCCAATCAATATTCAAGTTTGGAATCCATGGATGCACTCTACATGTGCATATGTTGTGGTTCAATTTGTTTCTTGGTTTAAAAAACTTTAAACCAGTTTGATTTTTGTTTTCCTTTGTCTCAGATCATGGAGGCTGTTTCCTTTGTCTCATCTTCTGAGACAAAGGTAAATAAAAATAAATCTGGTTTGAAAATTTTTAAACCAAGAAAAAACTTTAACCACAACATACAATGTACATGTATACTTGCACAATGTATGTCTAATTAGTAACAAAATAATTATATAGCATTTTAAAGGGAACCTCATCCATTGTCATAACAAATTAATTGATTTTAAATTGTTGGAATTGAAGTCGAATGTTTGATTTTTTTAATAATAAAAATTACATAATTTTTTCAGTGTATAAAAAATGGATATGTTGCCTAATTTTTTCACTTTTAAATTTCCCGCATGCCGCCATTTTGAATGACATGTTACCGTTGCACTATTGTAAAGAATAAAATTGATCCTTTTTTGTATGCAACAATTAGACATCGTAATAGGTCATAAATATTCAAAATTGCGGCGCCGAGAAATTTAAAACCGAAAAGAGGCGATATTCATTATTTATCTCCATTTTTTTGTACACTAATTATTTATATTTTTACTAAGCCTTGTTTTTTTTTAAAAAAAAATTAAATTTAGACTTTATTTCCAACAATTTAACATCAATTTGTTATAACAATGGCTGTTCCCTTTAACGGATAATATGAAAAAAAAAATTTAAGTATTTAACATAATTTTATTAAAGGAGCAGATTAAGATAATGAGAAAATCATTTGTGTTACATGCATTTGGTAGACACACTTTATGCAACCACATAATTACAATATGTATTTAATAAATATTTATAAAAAACTTGTAACATAATCCCACAAGTTTCACATTTCCGTCACTTGTTATCTTAAATTGGGATCCATGACCCCAATTATTAGCTTTGCCATGCTGATGAGGCCTAACAAGGGTAAGGTCAGCTGTCCATCACTTCTTTGGTTCACTTGTTATTCTCAACTGGTAGATACATACCTGCTAATAACAGCGTGGCCATAGTGCCTATTTTTAATTAGTGGCTCTAGTAATTACTGTAATTACATGTACCAACGCATGCAGTGTTCTGACTTTGTCATATTTTATTTCAAATGCATACAGTCTAGTATATACAGGTATGTACTGGCATTATGCAGTTATTACCTACCTCAGAATTCCATGCTCCACACACTATTTTCTTGGTGTGTTTTCCGAGAATAGGAACTTTCCTGAATAGCAATGAAAGCATACAGTTGTATATTATGTCCTTTAAAATGTACTGGACTACGAATATACCATGCATGCTTATTGTACATCACATACTGTACATGCAATAGGGGCCAGTTACATTACTCAATTATACTTGTGAGTTATTATCCAACTATACAAGTCATGTACATGTGAAAAAAAAAGGAGGGGCTGTAGTACTACATGTACTTTGATAGACAAACAAAGCCTTGATGATAATTATACAACATTACTGTTTTAATTTCCACAGCTACATACATGTACATGTACTTTTTTCCATTAATTTATTTTCTCCAGGTACTTCAAAATTAGTGGCAAACCAGACTGTTACATGTGCATCTGCAAACTGCTGTCAGTTTATCCTATAAGACTAAATGAAGAGGCTAGTGGAAAAACCTCCTTTTCCGGTCATGTAAATGTACTCAGTACAGTTTTCACTTTTGCTTGGACTGGATGTAAATTATACAATTTACAATTACCTCGATGTTTGATGGTTGTACATCAGCAAATTTCCTTTAGAGGTGCCTAAATAGTAAATATTAAGTAAAGAATTTGAAGGTTGTAATACATGTTCCTTCATTCTCACCAGGAAACTATTAATTAAAACACCAGCCTACAATATTTATTTGTTATTTAATACACTGAAAATAGGTGTATGATCATGTGGATAAACAATAAGAGAGTTCTGTTGAACTTAGTGCAACAAATTGTTAAGACTCTCAAATAAATATTGTGTTATTGTAAAAGTTCATAATTTTTTATTGTCAGTAGTAGCAATCTTTAAGTTAAAGGGGTTATGTCACCATTTTAAGTGTCATTTTAAAAAGCTAAAATACATCTTTATATTTCAGTGGAAATGCAAAAATAATGGTTCAGTTTTGTTGAAAATTGCTTTACGAGTATAATGAAACTATAAACAAGTGTCTCTGACTGCAGATGGCCAGGATGGAAATGGATTGCAACATGAAAAAAATGGCCAATTTTTTCATGTTTGTTCAATGTGTTTGGAAAATTTGCTTAACACTGATTATGGTTTATTCTTTCACAACATATCTTGTTTTTGGTGTTCTAAGAGCATTTTGTGTTTGAAGTAAGATGCTCAGTTTTAAATCTAGCATCGGAGCGTTCTCAGCTGAGATGATTACAAATTCCAATAACATCACATTATTTATTATGCCAAGTACAGTGTATCAACTTGTACAATTCACCTATTGCTAGCTGTGGTCCAATTCTTGACCATAATAAGAATGTCAATCCTTCCCTGAAAAAAACAAGTTTTAAAATCAATCAATGACTTTATTTAGGTGTCAATATAGTACCTAGGGTTGGAAACTTAATTTTGGATAGCACTCGCCTTTTCGGCTAGACCCACTTGATAAACAATCAGCAAAATACTGTAAAATATCAGTTTATACAAATAAAATGTATGAACTCCTACATGTACAAACAGGTCAAGACACAATTATATGTACTGTACCTTAGCCCACTCTCCAACTGTGATGTCTTGTGAGAATTGGCATCCCATAAGTATACAATACCTGACAGAAACACAAGACAGTGCAGTTTGTATAGATCTACTACATGTACATACATGTGCATTCCTGTGTGTACAGTAGCTGTAATTTCAAGATGTAAAAAAAAAAAACATTTTTATCTGCCTGAAAAACACTGTTTCCGGCAAGTTACGCATTATGGACATGTACTAAAATTGAATAAAATGAACTACCATTTTTATCTTGTATGATAGCCAGGGTGTCACCATCTCTGTCCCATGCCAGCCCTGTACATTGCCTACAACAAAATAATATAAAATAACACGACAATTGCAGATGTACCCACCAGTCCTGCAATAATCCACCACAGCTGCAGCACTTCATGCTAAATATTTTATAATTATTTTATACAATGAACATAAACATTCATGTTCATGTTGTGTAGTTTAAAATAATTATTTTTTGGTCAAAATGATTTCAAACTAGTTTAGTTTTTGTTTTATTTTGTTCCAGATCTATAACAATAATCCTAAGACTAAGAAAAGTAAAAATCAAACTAGTTTGTTATCATTTTAAACTACTGGAATCTATTTGTTAATTATATAACCTTAAATGTACATGTACATGTACATACATGTACCCAGGCATATAAGTCAGTTCCACACTAATAAGACATGAAATTAATACCATCAGATCATGTGTAGAGTATTAAATTATTCTATCATTCCATAGAAATGTACATATTACTGTGCATAAATAAAATATAAATAAAAGGTGGGGAAGTTACACATGAGCCATTGGAGGCCCACACGGTCAGAACTTAACAGTTTCTACATGTATATACATGTAGCATGGAGCAATGAGGAGTATTGCACACAGCCACATGTACTCCCTCTTGAATGTGATGCTAGTCCATCACAAGGTTACCACCAGCATTACATGTACATGTATGTCACTGGTACCCATTTACAGCATACATGTACATACACCTGGGTGGAGAGAGACAATATTATGGAGCAAAGTGTGCTCAGTCTTGTCTAAGGAAACAACATATGAGGGTTGAGACAGGCTTAATTCGAACCACCTACCCTCCAATAGTTATTGGTATCACTACACCACTGCACTGCCACAAAATGTTACAGAAAGACGCAACAGATGGAAAATTATGGAAGTTATAATTATTTGCATGTGGTGGTCATAATGTTAAAAATAAAGGGACGGTCTCCTGTTTATATATTAC
>JAJGOT010000406.1:567500-792991 GCA_022457155.1 Cladopsammia gracilis | reverse complement strand
TAGATGTAGTAAATTTTAATGATAAACGGTTAAGGAAGTTGTTGTTAGTGTTTTTGCACACTCGTTTATCTCTTTTGTTGATTTCGTTTTGGTAAACTGTAAGATAAGCTAGTATCGATTACCCTTTTCTCAATTTTTATCGATTTCCGACATGATTAGCTAATTTTTATCGATTTTATCAAATATTATTGATTATTAATTTTATCAATTGACTACCCCGGGTTGGTATAGTTGTTATCAACCTGGCATGAGGTCCATATTACAAAAATATTGCTCGAGTGCCAATACACCTCAATACCGACTGAACTAGATAGTTCAATAGGGTATTTTTTTCATTTTGCCTTGTTGCAAATTTGCCAACAAGGAATTACACTCATTATTGACAAAAGCATGTAACAATGTCAAAAGTAGTTTGTAGTCTTGATTTGTTCTTTATTCCTGGAATGACAGTCTGTAATCCTTTGAATTTTCAGGAAACTTTGTTCAAGGTTACAAGACAGTCTTCAACTTCCTGACAAGCATGATTGATGGTGTGAAAGGTAATACCAAGCTGTACCTAATCAGTTCTTACTGGAATTATAAGTAGACCAGACTTTTCCAGATTGATTGTAGATTTGCATATGTATGGTTTTAGCCACTAAGATGTGTATCAAGGCCACATAAGCCCTTGATCAAGGAGCAATATCTGCTATCACCTTGATCTTAGAGCCCATGACGATGTCCGTGGCTGCATGCACACCATTGCTCACCTGTGCAGGCATAGTTGATGATGATTCTTAGGCACATCACACATGTTTTACACTTAACACATCTCTTGTACTTATCGTCATAACAGATACCATTCATCTTTTCACAACCTCTAATTTCGTTGGACTTGGGTATCACGGAGATGTATTGTTTTCAGGGCTCGGGTCCATTGTTCTGTTGTTTGTTCTATTGTTTTCTCAGCCAGTCCTGTGAGGCATACCGAGGCGAACATGCCGCCTCCTTCATGAAGGCTCCTTGAGCGTTAGTGCTATCTATACCATGCTGACGAAACACCTGTCCATGGCTGCTAACACTCAGGCTCAAAATTTTCTTATTTTTGGTAGAACCTGGGAAATGCCCACTACCACTGTGGTCTTAATATCTCATCACATATCTACACACACTTGTGCTGGTATATATAATTGTGTCATATGTAGCCACGTGTGTTACCCTTACTTGACATCTCTGATTTGGGTTAAACCTTGCTTTTGAACCCAACAGGTCAGAATGTATCCTTGGATAGTGCCTACCGCTCACTTAACAGAACTATCCTATTCCAACTGTCTCGCCCTTTGGCTCGGCTTACAGGTGAGAAATAAACTAATTGTAAAACTGAGAAAGCATACCCTCTGACCACAGGTTATGCCTGAGAATCCATTGAGGCCACAAGGTAAATGTCTCTTGATGACACTCACACCTTCTTCCTTTTTCTTTCAGACCAAACAAGCTTGTTAGAGTTCCTTCATATTTTGACTACAAATCACAAGCTGGTGTTTGCACCAGTGAACAATGAGCCTGAGTTTATTGCTGGCCTGTGCCACTGGCTTCTCGTCATGGGAACTCACAAGTCGCTTGCAATCAGTGATGACAAGAAAACCAGGGAAAACAAAAGCTCTGAAGGTGAATCTATGCATAATGTCTTTTTCTCGACCATCAAATGATGTGCAACAGAAGTCATACAGGACTAGAGCTTGTACTCAGGCACTGTGCCCGATTACTTCAGTATAAAGCTTTACATTGTATTGTATTTTTTACCAACAAAAGGTGACGTTCATAGAAGTGCCTTGCCTGAGCACTTTTCCAGAACTGAACCAAGTCAGTCCTGACCTAAAAGTCAGCAAAATCCGCTTATCTTCACATAACTTGTACATAATTATAAATTTGCAGTTGTTGTAGGTACACCTGACGTTGGCGAGGAGATCACTGAGGACATTGAAGCTGACATGGATCGTGAAGAAGAGTCCAGCTGTTCCAGGCTCCTAGCAGCTGCAGCCGAGAGAGTCTGGGACATATTTCTGCAGAATAAAAGAGAGGTTGGTGCTATTGTCTTGTTTACATAGTGAAACGTTATAAAGGGAGTAGTTAAACTACATTTAAAATAGTAATTATTGGCGCAATGTTCTGGAAAGAAATGATTATGAGTCTTCAAAAGTTTTAAAGTTATGCTTGAGAGTAATTATTTTCGTTTTGGTGTGAAGTATTTACAAATATTCTTACTTTGCTTTTCAGGCGATTGATGATGCTTTCAAGATTTCTCTTCCCAAGCCGAGCTTTACTTCTTACAGTCCAATGGACTATGTTGAACACATGTAAGATTAACTGTGTCTTAACCCTTTAACCTCCAAGAGTGCCAAACTCAAATTTCAAGAAAAATCCCAAATTTCATGTTGTAAAATATTGAAAAACAAATGGTACCACGCAAAAGTACTGCTGAAGAGGTTTCATTTGAATGGTCACACCATAGGATTTCATCAACAGACTCAAAAGTTAAAAAAAAATGGTACCATGTAAAAGTACTGCTGAAGAGGTTTCATTTGAATGGTCACACCATAGGATTTCGTCAACAGACTCAGAAGTTAGAACTACACTACATGTCTCCATAATTGACTCTGGGAGTGAAAGGGTGAGCGTTAAATTTAGCCTATTCCTACATGATTCTGATTATGTTTATACTCATTCAATATATAAGCTGTCGGATCACCAAGAGAAAATATTTATCCCCAAGAGATCTTCTAACATCTGAAAGGTTCAATCTTTCAAGAAAATTTCAATATTTTTCTTTTATTTTATCAGGCCAATGGCAGTGGGAGGAGGGACGAACTTGAATCTGGACCTTAAATCTGTCAGGTAAGTTTACAATTGATACCACATTCCGGCAACAAAACTGCATTCAGGTTATGCTATTTAGCGGTCATCTTTGTAAAGTTATCTCCACTACTCTGTTGGTCCATCTGTTGTTTCATTGGTGGTCCAATATGGAGTCCAGTGTTGGTCCATTGTTGGCTAATGTTAGGTCCAACATTGGACCAATGTTAGCTCCAGTGTTGGTCCAATAATGACTCCAGCATTGGTCCAATGTTAGCTCCAGTGTTGGTCTAATAATGACTCCATCATTGGTCCATTGTTGATACCAGTGTTGTTTTAATGTTGGTCTAATGTTGTTTTGCTGCAGGAATCTAATTGCTGATGCTGCGACCAAGATGTGGATGACGTACATCTCAAATGAAGAAAAACATAAAGCAGAGGCACTGGGACAACCGGTATGGTATTAAAATGAACTCATCTGGTTTACATGATGGAATATCTCTCAAAAGGAATTAGAACATTTAAAGTAGAAAGTAATCATGCGATTGCTGTGTGGTTTTGCATTGCTAAGCATTGTGATTGCCGAAAATTCTCACACCACTTTCTCAACCAATCAGAAGTAAAAACAAAACCAACCGTGACTTGCTCGCACGCATTTTCCCGCGCTTGGCGCCGGCTACATGTATTTACTTTGAGTTCTGATTGGTTCATTGGGTTGTCTGCGTCTGTTGTGATTGGCCGGAGTGATCACTTTGTTCTTGGTTGCGTGACAATCAATTAAAAACCGCCTCAATTGTCTAATGCACACATATTGGCAGGAAATGACGGCAAACTGTGTGAGATGCAACATGTTCTTTTGGTAAGATAAGCAGTGGCATTCAACTGAAAAGGAAACAACGTTTGATACTTAATAATAATAAATACATAATTATTATACTTCTAGTGTAGCTGTTATCATTGAATGGTTGTATTGAATGCTCATGTTGTTTAAAGTTGTGTTCAGATGGCATTGAAACTACCTTGTATTTCTTGCTTGCTTTTAGTAAACTGTCCGTTTGCGCATTTAACGGATGATTAAGTATTACTGCCTTGCAAGGTAATTGACACATGACAAGTGTTTGCTGTTATTCTTTTTAAAGAAACCAAATGCCGGCAGAAAACAATCCACATTGCGCATGCTGAGTACAAAGAAAACCAAGAAAGAGACCAAAGACCACAAAACTGCGCTGAGGGACTCGCATCTATGGAGGATGAGACACACAAAAGTGGTGCGAGATCTGGTCAGGCTACATCACAAAAATCACCTCCAGGTCAGATGCAGTTCTATTTTCTTTAAAAATAAAAAGACAGATGTAGTGTTATACCTGCTTCAAGTCGTTTGTTTTCATTTTCTGGAAGAAGCAGTAAAACATTTCCACCTATGGTCTTGATAACATTGGTTCTAGAATCATAGAAAAGGCTTGTTGTACTTGTTGTCCCTTATTAAGCTGTTCTCACCCTACACATAAGTTTTGAGCGCACTTCTATTTAATGCAATCCAAGCATTTCATCCTATAGCATCAAACAATCCCTACGATGGCGCCTCAAAATGTTTACAGATAAACTACTTGGAGCATGTCTAGTGTAAAGCAAACGTCTAAAAGCAATATACCGCCAGTTCCATAAAAGATGGCATATTCAAATGTTTCATTAACTGTGGTCAACCATTCAAGTGAATGCTATTGAGCAGTACTATGGGAATGTTTTTCCTGCATAATTATTTTCTTGAGAATGACAATGAAAATGTAAGAAATTCAAATTAAGACTGCATTTCCCCTACGAGTAAAGAGTTAACCATGAAACAATCTTTTCCAATCTCAGAACTACCAGCTAATTTTCAAGTCAGTGGCAGAGGAATGGGCGCTGATGGATGCTGATCTTACACGAGAGCGAGGCTTATGGGGTCCGCCTAGCAGCTCCCAGCTTGACAAATGGGCTTTGGACATGGTGGAAGGTGAAAACACTTTGCTGTTTTTATAAGCTAAGCATTATCCTAGCATGATAGAAATATTAGGAAAATTGGCAGATACTTGGATGAGTGTCTGAAACTCAGGTTTACGTACTTTTTAACTCACGTACATGAAACGTTAAACACTTTATAGCGAAATTTCACTTGATCGATCGTTTGATCAGCTGTTTATGTTGAGCCTGCGATGTGTAATGGTCTCCTGTCCTACCCATGGGGACGACATTGGAGGGAGGGGAGGGTGGGGAGTTGGAAGCAAGGGGTGGAAGGTCGGTGAAGCAAAACGCCTTGGAGAGGGGAGGGTCCGGACATTTTGCATTCACAAGTTGGCTCACAGGAGCCTTTGATTGATGTTCTGTTCTATGTGATTCAGGTCCTCATCGAATGCGAAAGAAGATGTACCGTAATGACATGTTTTACTTGCATTACCCGTACGATCCTAAGGTGGCAAGGCTGGTCAGACAGGTACGAACATCACTTATAAGGGAAGTGGTCAAATTCATGTAGAATCGAAGAGGACCCACCTTGTGTAGGGGTGGGCGATGTAAGATATCATCTATCTGATTGACAGAATTATTTGTCTTAACATTCTATGTGCATGAAGCTTACATTGGCAGTAAAATAGCACAAGGATGTTTGAATCTTTTAGTCCGTTTTTAATCATGATAGAGTGGGGGCTATACAAACAAGACACCATCTTTTTAGGTGAAGGAGGGGGAGTGCATAAAGAGACCACCTGTCTTTTTGTGGAACGGTGGGTCCCGTCCAATTTCAATAGCTTTCACCATTCCCCTCGCAACATAGTTTATCATGTCAGACTTGAAATCCAAGTAAAATCACCTTTTCTTTTACTTTTATTACTGAATTCTATAGTTATCGGGTCTATTGTTTCTTGTTAGAAACCTACAAAGCACAAGGCACCAATCAGCCGCGACAGTAAGTTACATTTTAAGCTGAGAGGAAGTGTCGTGCAAGGACTGGGACCTATTGAAGCCCTCACACAGCAACAGGGTGAGTAGCAGTTTCCTTCATGAGCAGTACAAACTGCATGTTAGCTGTTTTGTCTTGTCCCATCAACCCCAAGCTTCAATAAGATAAAATGGTTGTGAGAAATGTAGCTTGAGGTAACATACTCTTTGTTGTGATATTTTAGTTGAAGTTGGAGAAAAGAAATCCTTGCCTTCACAGACGATTTCTGCAGAACCAAGCAACTTTACGGAAGAAAATGAAGGAAGCGAGGTGAGGAGTAAAAAAAAAAACATGTGTTGTCAATAACTGGATAGGGTGATCAAATGCCAACAGTAAATGTTCAAAACTTTCCACTATCACTGTGTTTGATTTTGTTTTATTGCTGTTGTAGGTGGATAATAATCAAACTATTGTGAAGCTCCTTGAAGCAGGCGAGACGGTAAGCATGCAGTTTTGTGGTTGTGTGCTGCGTTTAATCTGACCAAGAGTATTTTTGTTGAGCAGACCTGTACAAAAGTGAACTTCCAGTTTAATTTTCTGCAGTGAGTTTGGCAAAACAGCATCCATTTTAACTCACGAATGCGCGTAGCGTTAAACGAGTTAATAGCAGTTGGAGACAAAACAAAATTTACTCGATCGGTCTGACAGTCAGCAGGCCTTTATCACGCCCCGCCATTTTGTATAAAAACAAAAGATTTTTGCCCAGCCATCCTCGTTTTCAACTTTTTCACTGCGAGGCTGGGCGGGCAAAAACAAAGCATTTTATTCTCCGGGGAGTCAATATGGCTGCCGCGTGATAGAAGCCTATGGGTTGTTAACATTGAGCCTGTGATATGTAATGGTCACCTGTCTTGCACATGGTGATGGTGTTGGAGATTGGGGAGTTAGACACAGGGGGTGGGGGTTAGTGGAGCAAAACGCATAGGAGAGGGGAGGGTCCGAATGATTTGTATTCACGAGTTGGCTCATAAGAGCTTTTGATTTCTCAGTGGCCCAAGGAACATCTGCACGGGAGGGTCGTCGTTCAGATTCCATTTTGTGAGGGAATTGGTCAATTCTCTCAGGTTATTGGTTTACTTTTTGTTTCAACAAGTGTTGGTAAAAAGCCATCTTAAAAGGGTTGTTTTGTTCACTTGGCAGATTCGTTCTATGTTCCGCTGCGCCAGAATTCAGGGTTTAGACACAGCAGAGGGACTGTTCTTATTTGGTCAGGAGCATTTCTATGTTGTGGATGGCGTTACACTTCTCTCGAGTAAAGAGATCAAAGATATCGACTCGCTGCCTCAAGGGTATGTTGTTTGTAAAGACTGTAGGGCACTAGGTTTTGTGTCGTCTACTATAAGTACACTTGCAGCTTTTTAAAGTATGTATTGCATTTGTCTTTGAAGTAATGTCACTGCAAACCAATATTCAGTATTGTTGTACGAGTCTGTGAGTCCTACAAAGTCTAGACCATTTTGTCTTGTCATTACTCATCCTTTGCAAAGGTTACCATATCTCCACTCATTGTTAGTCAGGCATTCATGTAAGACTTACTGACTTGTCTCCTTTTATTCCAGTACCCATGATCCCATAATTCCAAGCACCTCTCATGACAAAGCTCGATCAAGCACCATGGAACGAATGTAAGTATCCATTCAAATGAAAGCTGCTGAGCCGTACTTTCATGTTGTTCTGTTTGTTTTTAAGTTCTATACAAAACAATGAAGTTTAGGATTTTCCTTTAATTTTGATTTTGGGTTTTTCGTTTGTATTTGAGTATTTGCGTTTGTTTGTAGGTGCAGCAAGTGGGCGTATGAAGATATCAGAGAGGTGCACAAGAGGCGATATCTGTTGCAGGTTTGTACGTTTCTTTAAACATTTTTGCAGAGATATAAAAAACTAACTCCTTGTCAAAGCAGATACTCTTTTTAGAGAGTTGAAAAGCTGAAAAAGTGGAGAAGTTCCCTTGGAGGTTTTTGAACCCCTTACTCTGCACACAGCAACGTAATGCTGGGGTAACCTTGTGATGGACTAGCATCCCATCCAGGGGGGAGTAGTAATACTCTTAGTCGCTTCATGCTACAGAAACCGGGTTGAGCTCTGGCAGTTGAAAGTCATTAGGCTTGTGAAGACTTACTCTGCACACCTCTGTAAGGTGGACTATTGAGTCCCTCACTTCATAACCCTCAGAATGGTCCCAAAGAGACCACTAATGTTAAGATTTTTTTCTTTTTTGTATTTAATGTATTAATATTTGGGTGGTATTCCTTTTTCCAGGAAACAGCTCTGGAAGTTTTCTCCAGTGATGGACGAAATCATTTCCTCGTTTTCCCCAAACCTGTAAGAAGCAAAGTTTATGAGAAGTAAGTGTATTTCTTGTACCAAAGTTATTTGTCAGTTGTTTTTATCTGCCAGAGTCAAAACGTAATTAATGTTATGCTGTTTTGTTATGCTGTTCTAATTTGTGACTGTCTCATTAACCATTAAATGAATAACGTTTTACATAGTTAATCGAGGGACTGGTTATGAAACCTCGCAGACTTCAATGGCGATAACAAAGGAGCTTCAATTTATGTTGAACTGTATTTGACCTTGCACATCTTTTGTATTTCGATCGCACGCTATGACTGAATAACTAAATGGCAACATTTTTATTGGTCAGTTGCTCGAACAAAAGTTCAACATCTATAGTGGTTGTGCACGGTCAAGGCTGAAGAACGATGTTGTTTTGTTACAAAAACATCGAACAAAGACATTTCACAGGTTTCATAACCATTGCGCTTTATAATCTATGTTCTGTGCTTTCTTTTAATGATGTATTTATCTTGATATTCTACAAAGTCAAAATTTTGGACTTACTTGGCAGTGAAAAGTTTAATGTGTATGTGTTTTGTTTAGACTCGTGAGCAAGGCATCAACGCTGCGTGAAAACGCCGAGGAATCAGTTGTGGGAATGAAATGGGACACAGATGTCGAAGCAGGGTAAGTTGATACTTAAACGTTCCTGTTTTTGTTTTTGGTATGTGTGTGATAAGTAGGGACAAGTAAGAGTTTCATACCAAGATGATGAGGTAAAGGGAATTTGATGATTGATGATAAGCTGTTAGCACATAAGACTTACAATCATGTTATATTGCAGGTTGGGTCTCATCAACACACTGATGGGTGAAAGATCAGTGACGCAGAGATGGGAGGTAACATGAATAATCAATGCCTTATTTCTCTGAACTGTAACACAGAAAAGTGACGAGACAGGATCTTGTCTGTGATCGGCACATAATATCAGTACATTGTTAAGCTCGTAGGTTGTAAAGAACCAGGAAATAATCAACGGGAAATGCTGCATTGATAAAATCCCTAATTTCGAGAAGTTACGCATAAAAAATAAATGTATAATAATCACGAGAATTAACCCTTTCATTCTCATCACAAAATCTTCCCTTATTTTGCCACTGACTTGTGGATCAGTTTTGGGATTTTTTTTTCGCCGCCCGCAAAGAATTGATTGTTCAACATTGACAAATCACGATGTTCTCTTTGTTTGTCTTGTTAGCGGGGTGAAATAACAAACTTTCAGTACCTGATGCATCTGAACACTCTGGCAGGCCGCTCGTACAATGATTTAATGCAATACCCTGTGTTTCCTTGGGTGTTGTCTGATTATGAATCTGAGGTAAGGGCCATTTGATTGGAAATCTTTGACAATTGTGAGTCAGTGATGGCAATTGGAAGTCACACTTGTCCTTGTTAGCGTTTTTTAACCAAGGAGAGAAGGCTCTTTGTATAATTATTCAAAGTAGAGCTTGTTGTTGTTGTGCCAAAATATGGAAACATTTGACTTCTGAAATAAGGAATGATGGTAAATGTTAAGCTCGGTAAAGAAATTACGAAGATGTAATGTTCATCATGTCACGAGCGTGAAACGATGAAAAAAATCTGAGTCCCCAACAGGATTCCGCACACCTTCCGACCGGTGTACGGAAGTATCCGACCGGTGTACGGAAGTATCCGACCGGTGTACGGAAGTATCCGACCAGTATACGGAAGTATCCGACCTGTGTACGGAAGTATCCGACCGGCGTACGGAAGTATCCGACCGGCGTACGGAAGTATCCGACCGGTGTACGGAAGTATCCGACCAGCATACGGAAGTATCCGACCGGTGTACGGAAGTATCCGATCGGTGTACGGAAGCATCCGACCGGTATACGGAAGCATCCGACCGGTGTACGGAAGGTCATGGGTTCGATTCCTATCGGGGACTCAGATTTTTTCGTTGTCTCACGCTCGTGGCACGATGAACATTACATCGTTTTCATTTGACTTCTAGCTCCCATTTTCGACATTTATAAACATTCTTGACTTGTCTGCACCCGTTTTGCCGCGCTTAGCATCATCTACATGTATTTGCTTCGAGTTTCGATTTGGTTCTCTCTGTCTCTGTTGTCACTGGCCAGAGTAATTACTTTGGTTTTGATTTTACAACACTCGACTAAAACCATGATTTCTCGTTATTAAGTATGCTTGAGTTAACCCTGCTGTTTGTATCATAACAGGAGTTGGATCTCGCCAATCCCAAAACATTCCGAGTGTTTTCCAAGCCGATGGGAGCTCAGTCTGAAGAGAGACTTATACAGTTCCAGAAGAGATACCGGGAATGGGAAGATCCCACCGGGGAAACCCCAGCCTGTCACTACGGAACTCACTACTCATCAGCTATGATAGTAGCGTCATATCTCATCAGACTCGAGCCATTTGCTCAACACTTCTTAAGACTTCAGGTAATTATGTCACTCTCCCTTAGACGATAATACTGTTTGTTGCATCTAAGATTGGACAAGTGGCGATGAAACGTGATCTAAATGGATAATAATCGGGCATGTCTGGTCATTGTCAAGTTTGAAGGCCTGTTTTTCACGCCCAAATTGAGTTGTTTATTTTAGGTGAAGCAAAAAACGGCAAACTGATCCTTACGGCAGGAAAACAGAAGCAGAAGCAGAAGCAAATAAAATAAAATAAAAGTGGAATATAATAGTGCCCAATATTTCGCTTTGCAAAACAAAGCTTCTTCAGGGGCTAGCACTATAAATGATTACAACTGTAAAACCGTTATACAAGTGGTTTTGAAAAAACTAAAGAATAACAAAAACAATGAATATGATTGGCGAAGGGTTTGACGGGTGATAAACTAAACTGACTAGTGATGAGAAAGTTAATGAAGTTCGTCGCGTCTGTTGATTCCAAGTGGTTTTATTCATTGTTTTTGTTATTCTTTAGTTTTTTCAAAACCACTTGTATAACGGTTTTACAGTTGTAATCATTTATAGTGCTAGCCCCTGAAGAAGCTTTGTTTTGCAAAGCGAAATATTGGGCACTATTATATTCCACTTTTATTTTATTTTATTTGCTTCTGCTTCTGCTTCTGTTTTCCTGCCGTAAGGATCAGTTTGCCGTTTTTTGCTTCACTTCAAGTATTAATACTGATCTAGGTCTGGAAACCAGATCCGGCCATTCTCATCGGTTTGTTGCAGTGATCGTGCATTCTATGTTTCTGTTTGTTTATTTTAACTGACTTGCCTGGGGTGCCTGTGACTGCGTTAGTGCGTTGGACTAGAGATCCGAAGGTCAGCGGTTCGAGGCGTGGTCTCGGCTATTGTGTTGTTTCCATCTACGAGAAACTTTACTCCACATTGTCTCTCTCCGCCCAGGTGTATAAATGGGTACTGATGACAAAATGTTGGGGGTAACCCTGTGATGGACTAACATCCCATCCAGGGGGGAGTAGCAATACTCCTAGTCACTTCATAGTATATAAACCAGGTCACCCTGTGATGGACTAACATCCCATCCAGGGGGGAGTAGTTATACTCCTAGTCACTTCATAGTAAAAAAAAAAAAACAGCTCACCCTGTGATGGACTAGCCAAACCGGGTTTATCTCCGGTCGAGTGAGCTACCTGTGGCTCAAGTGGTGACTAACGGGTTTTATGAGTTAAATCTGTGTAAACCCTAAACATGTTTAAACAGCTATCGAAATTTTAAGTTTGTTTGTTTTCACGCTAAGTGTACGTGTACTTGGGTTTTTTATTTGCTTGTCCTGACCACTCCCCTGTCCTCCCCCCAGGGTGGCCATTTTGACCTGCCTGACCGCCTGTTTCACTCAGTAAAAGACGCATGGCTGTCAGCCGCTCAAACCAACATGGCGGACATCAAGGAGCTGATCCCCGAGTTCTTCTATCTCCCAGAATTCCTCACGAACCACAACAAGTTTGAACTCGGAACCAAACAGAATGGAGATGTGCTGGGGGACGTTGGTTTGCCACCGTGGGCTAAAAATGATCCGCGAGAATTTATCAGGCTTCACAGAAAGGTTTGTGTGTTAGATTCTCCAGGCTCAATTTTGATTAAAATTTCCTGCGCTTATCTGTGAATTAATTCGTTAAACGTGTTTTCAAATGGTGAAAATTAAAGTTCGTCACATTTTCGTTTCCAGGCCCTAGAGTGTGATTACGTCAGCGCTCACCTTCACGAGTGGATTGATTTAATATTTGGATACAAACAACAAGGTCCTCTGGCTGTGGAGGCTAACAATGTCTTCCTTCATTACTTCTACGAAGGCAATGTTAATATCCTTTAATAGAGCAGCTAGTTTGGGAATATAGACATCTCTTTCAGTTTTCGGCGATGATGGGCAGTTGTATTTACACGCTGGACAGATTTCGAAATTTCAGCCTGCTCTCCTGAGGTTTCGACAACCACGGCAATATGTATATCTCTGTAGTGATCATCGAGCCTGTTCCCATTCCATTGTTCTTGGATGTTATTAAGCTATACTCTTCTTTGATATCGGTAGCATAAAGCGTCCATTCCCCAACCACGTTCCCCCACCTAGTCCGTTATAGAGTTACTCAAAGTATTATGTCAGCTTACTCTAACAATTTGCCCATTTATACACCTGGACAAGGAGTAATTGTGAACTCTGGAATCGAAATTTTCGTATTGGCGTGAACATTCTTTGATTTCTTTAACGATTCTCACATATCCATGGAATTGATGATCCAGTGAAAAGAAATGCTACGATAAGTATCATCAACAACTTTGGACAAACACCGAAACAGGTAAAAATATGTGAATTTCAGTCACTTGTAGTAGTAGTTTATTTCAAAATTAATTTTATTCTTGAATGTGTTTTTGTTTCAAGCTGTTCAAACGTGCTCATCCCCCTAAGAAGGTATTTCGCAGTGTGGAGCCTGATGCTCAGACTGGGATGCTGGTGAATGTTGATCGACTGTTCTTTCATAATCTTCCAAACCTTGTGCCTTCTGGCCAGCCTGTCAAAGGTCAGTTCAATATACACGTAATTTAACACTCTAGATTAACACGGGGGTGGGGGGGGGGGGGGAGGGGCACCAGGGGGGTGTTGGGTGTCAGGACTAAACATGGAATATAAAGAACATGGTTCTGGAAATCGCCTATGATTAACAGCACCTCAGCGATCTATGTCAAATGATTTTATCTTTAGTTGATAATTTTGAAGCTGTTGTTTGTTTTTTGTTTTATAACAGAACTGAAGGGTCCTGTTGGACAAATGATTCAAACTGAGAACAGAGGACTTCTGGCAGTGGAACGAAACAAGGTTTTTTTTCGTATTTCAGATAGTTTAAAAACGTCATTGATGTACCGTTATAAGATTTATTTCACTTACCACTTATTTATTCAGCCCACTTCGAGAGTTTGAATCTGCTCTTTTATTAGTATCATCCAGTTTTCAAACTCCTGTTCTAATTGGACATACAACTCTCACGCACTCTTTTCGACTATGTGCTCTTACATAGATTGAATCTCCTCAACTCTTATTAGAATTGATAAGACTTCAAGCTCTCGCTCTCTTTTTTTGTCCTGTAACCGTCATGTTCTCAAAAGTTTGAACTTCCTTTCTTGTTTACCCGGTACCTTTGTGTTTTGCTGTTGTTTATGTCATTCTCTGTTCCAGGTGTTGGTTCCTCCTTACAACAACCGCTACATTGCCTGGGGCTTCGGTGACTTGAGCATGCGTACTGGAGTTTATGAAACCGAAAGGGTAATATCACCTATCTAATTGTGTTTGTATTTGTGTAGAAAATGCTAAGTAAATTTGAAAAGTAAAATAATTAAGTTCAAAGAACTTCTTGTTAATGGTAACATCTCACATTGATCCGATCTTTTTTATCAGATCCTTGCTGTCTATGAGAACTTCCATATTGGGCAAGTCCTCTGTGCTTCGTGCCCAGACTCCCGCACTCTCATAACCGGAGGCACGAGCACGGTCAGTATTAACTGTAGTGGGACAGAACATGACATTTACATGACGTAGTACCCTGTGATTATCTTCTGACAATTTGTGTTGTTATAATTCAGCTGGTTTGTGTCTGGGACATGGTGAAGAGTAGCGGCAGAGAGAAAAAACCGCAGATTATATTACACGAGGTATGTAGTTCATTTGCTCCCACCCTACCCCTTCTATTTTTTAAAATGATCTTTGACCTTCACTTGTTTTCAACTGACAGGTGCTGTATGGTCACCACGCATCTGTCACGTGCTTAACAGTATCCACAGCGTACAATCTTATTATCAGCGGTTCCGAGGTGAGTATTAATACTGCAACCACAGTTGTAACTGAACTTTTTTGAAAGGGTTCAAAGTTTAGCCAGTTCGACTTATCGTCAATTTTTTTAAGATAACGGCATCACCATATTTGGCGTATGGACGTTTTCCCATGTTTTCCTTTTATTTTTAAACAAAAAAAAAAACCTGTACGCTTGGCTACCATAGTTGAAACTGAACTTTTTTGAAAGGGTTCAAAATTCAGCCAATTCGACTTATCATCAATTTTTTTAAGATAACGGCATCACCATATTTGGCGTATGGACGTTTTCCCATGTTTTCCTTTTTTAAAAAAAAAAAAAAAACAAAAACCCGTACGCTTGGCCACCGTTGCATGCTTTTCCCGCGCTTTTCCCCAGGCCACGTTTTCCCGCGCTTGGCACCAGTCCCATGTTGCATGTTTTCCCGCGCTTAGCGTCATTTTTATAAATATCGAGTTGTGATTGGTGCGTTAAGTTATTTTCGTTCGTTGTGATTGACCAGGTGTGACTACTTTAGATCTGGTTTTGGAAAGGTCATGGGAAAACAAATTCAAATCAAAATAAAGGTATTTCTCTGTATGATTGCAGGACCAGACGTGTATCGTGTGGGATCTGAGTAAACTGACTTATGTAAGGCAGCTGTCCCAACACATGGCGCCCATCACTGCAATAGCTATCAACGATTTAACGGTATGTTGGCCTATATCTTCCGTGAACGCCAAAGTACAAATTTGACAAGTTTTCTTTTAGAGTTCTTTTTAACCAACAATTTGCTTAAAAAGCTAAAGAGAGTTTAGTTTCAGACAAACAATTTCCGCCTTACTAGTTACAGAGGTGTTTTCAAATTTATTGCTTTGTGAAAGGTCTAACGATAAATAGTTACATTATTTATTTTGGTATAACCCCCCGGAAGAAATTTAGCCATTTCGTTAATCATTTCAATCGTTAACCATTTCACTCCCAGGAAAAATTTTGGAGACATGTAGTACAGTTCTAACTTTTTAGTCTGTGGACGAAATCCTATGGTGTGGCCATTCAAATGAAACCTCTTCAGCAGTACCTTTGCATGGTACCATTTGTTCTAACTTTTGAGTCTGTTGATGAAATCCTATGGTGTGACCATTCAAATGAAACTTCTTCAGCAGTACTTTTGCATGGTGCCATTTGTTCTAACTTTTGAGTCTGTGGACGAAATCCTATGGTGTGACCATTGAAATGAAACCTCTTCAACAGTACTTTTGCATGGTACCATTTGTTTTTCAATATTTTACAAAATGAAATTTGGGATTTTCTTTGTATTAATTTTGATTTTTGGCACTCTTGTGAGTTAAAGATTTAAAGAGAGACGGTCGTCTTGAAGAGGTAACGGCTAAAGAAGATTCGTCTTTAGTTTACATGCTTGTATTGTTTGTTCTCCAGGGAGATATTGCTACATGTGCAGGGACGTATCTTTACGTGTGGTCCGTGAACGGTCAGTTGATTGTGAAGGAAAACACGTCACTGCAGAACAACAATCACATACAATGCTGTGCCATGTCCGAGGTAAACTTACTTATTCAGTTAACGTTTTTAACAAGTCTTTCTTGTTGAACTGCAGCGGTCACAGCAAAAATAAGGGAAATCGGGAGGGCGAGGACCCACGGGGGGGGGGGGGAGGCTCCCATATAAACATGACGGGGTGCTCGTCGGAACATTTCGAAACACACCTTGAAAGGTACCAGAATCTTGTTTGATGCGCGTGGCTCAAATGGATTTTTACCGCTAAGAGGTACCAATTATAACAGAACATATTTTTTCGGCCCAATACCCTAAAAGGTACTGCGTTTATTCTAAGACGAGCAACCCCGTCATTTTTATATGGGAGTCCCCCCGGGGGGTCCCCGGGGGGTGATGAGTTCTTCATTTGCTGTCACTCTGTTTAAGGCGTCACTTATCACTACATTTGCGAACGGACTCACACGTGTGGTCTTCATAGGTGTCATGTTGTGTTGTTTCCCAGAATTCTCTCGGCTGTTTGATATATCTTCTCAGATGTGGTTGTCTTTCTTCAAACTTGATGAGTTATTTTGAATGAGTTTGAATTGCTAGTGAAGTTGGCTTTTCTCTTTATTTACAGCTATCTGAGTGGGATGAAGAAAATGTGATACTCACAGGCAGCATGGATGGAGTTGTGCGGGTAAGTATTTGTTTCTACAATTTGGAAATACGTTTTTTTTTTAATTTTTCTCTCAATATTCTTCCTTGCATTTTAGATGTGGGGAATCGAATTCTTCGACGAAGCGGCAAAAAATCGACGGAGCGTCAAACTTTCTCCTAAAAGAAATGAGTCCGTATCGTCTAAGAAACAAGAGGAGACGGCCGACGCTATCAAAGAGGACAAATCTCCTACCTCAGATTCACAGTCAGCTCCAGACGCCTCTCCCACCGGAAATGACAAGACGTCTGTTAATCCGAGCCCACCATCCAATCAGCCTGCCGTCTCCTCCGAACAAGCAGAGCCTCGTTCTGAAGTGACGAATGTCCAAACGTCTGAGGAGAAAGCCAGTGAACACGTGTCCGTCGCAGCTGAAGTGGATGACGGGACGAGCAGGCGTCACGTGACTCCGAACTTGCGCGACGAAAGCATTGATGATGGTTACGTCATTATTGGTCACAAGGGAAATAATGAGAAAGAGGAATTAGCAAAACAAGGTTTTTTGGACATTCAATGTTTTTTTGTCCTTCTCTAGCTTTGGATTCTTCACTGTTGTTACTTACACAAAAGCAAATTTCTAAATTTGAGTTTCATCTGAGAACGAAGACAACTGTGCTCTTTAACACTTGTGTAACATGGGCCATGTCTTTTTTCAATCCACTTCTCTCCTGATGAAACACTCTTCCTCGTGTTTGATATAGTACTTCTAGAACACTCTCTTTTTAACTGCCCTGGAGTTCAAACATTCTGGAACGAGTTGGTAACAATGTTTAATGACACATTGAAGCTCACCAAACACATCGAAATAACACGTTATTTCTGGATTCGATAATTAGGAAACCAATAGCAAGTTAATTAACTGCACTATCTTAGAAAGCAAATACCTCCTAGTAGCACATTCAGACTTCTTCGTAAGGGGCGGGGGGGATAATGATGAAAATGGTTGGGGGGGGGGGGGGGTGGAGTGAAGATGTTAGAGATTAAAAAAGGGGAGCCCTCCTTTGGGCCAGTCTCAGCCAAGACCTCTATAAGAGAGATTCAAGAATTCATGCCAAATTACTTAGTTTTGTGAATATAACGTTCCATAGACGAATAACAGATTTTAAAAAATGTCACACTTGTGTTTGTTCTTATTTTAGTGTGGAAAAGGCGCTTGGTACCCCGACACAAACTGACCATGCACACAGCTTTCGCCAGAGAAGATAACGCCGCCCCAGCTGCTATCACGGCTTTGCTTGTGTCCAAGTAAGACTCGGCATTTAATTGTCTGACCGGTGGACGGACTGACTGACTGATTGACTGACAGAGAGACAGACAGACAGACTGACTGACTGACAGGCTTACACACTGACTGACAGGCTGATAGACAGACTGACTGATTGGCTGACGGATTGATTGACAGCCTGACAGGGTGACAGACAGACTGACTGACTGATTAACTGACAGACTGGGGAAAGATAATAAAAGACTGAATGGCTGGCTAATACAGTTTTATTAGAAAACTGACAGTCTATTTGTCTGACTAATCGACTGATAGACTAAGACTGTCTGATGGTCGGACTGAATGTAACTGACTAACTAATCAACAAAATGTTAGATGTTTTGTGATACCCGATGGACTATTTATTATGTTTTGTGTTTTGTCTTACCAGGGATCATCGTAAGTTATTGGTTGGTGATTTCCGAGGACGAATCTACAGTTGGTCTGTGACGGATGCTGCAGGTACGAATTACTTGTCGCAGTGCAACTGAGAAAACTTGAAATCTGCGGGTTTGTGGTTCAAGAAGTAATGTGATACTGATATTTTTTACATCGGCTTGTAGGTCGTATGGCAGATCACTGGGTCAAAGATGAATTTGCTGACCTGTGTTCAGGCTGTGGAATTAAATTCACCACGTTAATTGAGAGACGTCACCACTGCAGGGATTGTGGGAAGGTTTTCTGTGCAAGGTACCACGTGACTTTTGCTGCGTATACTACCGCATGAATAATGTAGAAAAAACACGTGAAAAATGTTGTGCTGTCTCGTGATTAGTGTTGTACTATCAGGTGAACGCTATATTGTTATCACGTGTACAGGATTGTATTATTACGTGAACAGTATTGTAATTTATCGTGAACTGTATTCTGTTAACACGTGAACAACATTGTATTATCATGTGAAAACTGTTGTGTTATCATGTGAACGATAGTTTCAATCCACGAGTTTGTGAACAATACGGTCAAGTGCGTAGTATTGAACAGCATTGTGCTATCACGTGCACAGTATTGAACAATCACGTGAAGCGTTGTATTATCATGTACAATCAAGTTACAATCGTCAGGACAGTGTGTCTGACATGCTGAATGGCCTGGGCTGGAAGACGTATATGGTAAATATGTTAAATACGTATGTACAAACAATATTGTACGATCACACGAATTATATTATTTCATTGTCTGCTGCGATACAATCACGCAGACATGTTTTTCTTTCTTTCTTTCAGGATTTCTCCCATTCTTATCCTTGTATTTTCTTTTCTTTTCTGTTTTCAGATGCAGCAGTTATGAGGCAGAGATCGCCCGCCTGGGTATCCATGCCCCTGTACGCGTGTGTCATACGTGTTACAACAAACTCAAGAAATCATCCAAGAAGTCGAGAAGCTAGCACTCACAGCTTGTTCCACAACAAATTTATTCAGGATTTATAATTTAATTCAACGGTACACTAAACTGACCATTCTTGAGGCTCAAACATTCTAGACCTCCAGGAGGGAGGAAATGGAGAGAAAAAAGGAATATGATCGTTTCTTTCGCCAGAAAATAAATTAATATGAAGCATTTTAGCCAACGAGGGGAACAGATGTTTCTTGTTAATGAAAAGAAGTGAAGCCAAAACTTGTTCACTGGCAAAAATTCTAAAGCTGAGTTCAGAACAAAACAGCTCAAACTCCTTGTCTTTTGACGTTGCTCATGCCCATAAAGCTTATTCAAAGTGGTCAAATCTCCCCTTCTTGGGGGGGGGGGGGGGGGGTGGGGAAGGGTATTCAAAAGTGTGAGTGGTTTGATAACTCTATATGAAGTCTCTTCCTTGGGATCAAGGCCTTCAACCTCGTCCCCAGGGCCTTCTCCACTTTCCTTGCCCGGCCCGCCATTTTGAAAGCCCTGGGGACGAGATTGGAACGTTCTCAGCTTGTTAAAGCCTGATCTTTAGTTTCAGCCTGTGCGGTGTGACGTCACTAAATGATAGAATGCTTAGACTCCTGACTGAAAATAAGCTATACTCGGGAAATTCTCGGGCCTGTTACTGTGTTTCTTAAGCATTTCCGGCCATTTACAATTCATCTATTTTTAAAATTTTAAAACTTGATCAAGGTATTTTGTAATTAGTTTAGGTTTTTGAAGAATTTAGTTTAGTTCCATATATTTTTGTCTAATCACAGTGTCGCTACCTTTTTCATATCAAAATGCATATTCAGGTCAATTACAGAGACCTAAACGCAATGTAGCATCAATGCAGTACCAATGTGGTGCCAGTTTAAAACATTTTTTTTAGTGCAACACAATTGTCGTACCAATGTAGTACCAATAATATTTGCACGAGACTTTCCCAAAGATATTCTTTTAACAGGAGGATCTTTGTTTCTTTTGCTTTGCATACATTAACATAGTGACAATACAAGCTACAACTACAAGCTACAAATGAACAACATAAATCTAAAGAGCTTGACAAACTTAATTCTCCGAAAATTTGATGGTGATATGTTAAATGATTTTCGATAAATGAACGTTAAAAGTATAAAGAGATTTTTCAAGCAATGTATACTGGGTGGCACGTCTTACCACCAAGCCATGCATTCTTTGAAAATGTCCGTTTTTAAAAGCTCATTTCTCCAAGAATCTTTAACATATCAGACCACTATTTACACTGATTACTAAGTTTGACATACTTTTTAACTTGTGAATACGCGAAACGTTGAACGAGTTACAGCAGACAGGGACAAATATGCAAATTTTCACTCCTTCCTTCTTTCGGGTGTAAACTGAGGAAGAATTCAACAGTTCAACAGGTAATTAGCAATTGCATGGATAAGTCTCCTACGTTAGTAGTATAGTAGGGATGTTTTAACCTACTTTTTAACTCGTGAATACGCGAAGCGTTGAACGAGTTACAGCAGACAGGGACAATTATGCAAATTTTCACTCCTTCCATCTTTCGGCTGTAAACTGAGGGAGAGTTCAACAGTTCAATAGCTACTTAGCAATTGCATGGATAAGTCTCCTACGTTAGTAGTATAGTAGGGATGTTTTAACCTCCTTTTTAACTCCTGAATACGCGAAGCGTTGAACGAGTTATAGCAGACAGGGAAAAATATGCAAATTTTCACTTCTTCCTTCCATCCTTTGGTATGTACTTGGTGTATCCCTCATTATTTTGTATTTAAACACTTAGTTTTTATTTCAGTAGAAAACTAACCCTTTCGATACACTGGGAATACTGGAATCAGTGCTTAAACCTAAATACTAAAATCAGTGCTTCAACCCTAGATACTGTAATCCGACCCTAAATTACACTGCAATATCTAAATACATTACAATAAGGGATACATGAAGTACCATACATTATGATCAGGGATACACCAAGTACCAAGGTAACCTTTCTTGGTAATTCCGCTGGCCAGTGCATAAAGCTTGCGCATATATTTTACCTGTTTCAAATGCGATAAGTAATGGTCACCTACCTTGGGGCCAGCGTTGGCGGAGTGAGGCGAGGGTGGGGAGTTGGACGCAGAGGGTGCATGAGGGGAGGGGTCGGTGTTGCAAAACGCGTACGAAAGGGAAGGGTCCGAAGGGTGTTGCCTATTCACGAGTTGGCTCATTGGAGCCTTTGATTTACTTTATGTTGTCCATTTGTTAGTAGCTTGTTGAATTTATACTGATGATGCAAAATGTCAACAATGGCGTCAGCAAAGATTCTCCTACTGAGTACTTTTATCGGTAATATATTGTGTGTAAAGAAATTGTCTACAAGATGCAGAGTTCTATTGAAGGGGTAAGATAATAAATTTGTAAATATCCTATTCTAAGGAAGGGACAATAAACCACAAATAAACAACTAGTATCAACTTTGAACATGTTTTTAATGAGATAAACTAACGATCGAGCTAAGAACCGGGTTTGGAACTCAGTCATGAACTGGAACATACAACGTTTTTTCAACTACTGCCTGTAGTGCTTTTTAAGGAAGTTCATTATTTGGCACGAGTTTATTGCTTAATAAGTGCACGTGGCGTATGACGTAGTAGTATCCCTTAGTGTTTGAAGGGTGTTGTTGGTCAGCGGATTGGGTTTGAGAGAGAAGAGTGGAGTGGGGTGTGTGTTGGTTGAGGTGCGGGAGCCAGGGCGGTACGCAGCTCTTACAAGGTCTTCTCTGATTGGCTGAGAAAACAATACAACAAACAACACAACAATGTCCCCTAGCCCTGAAAACAGTAGAGCCGCGTGATACCCAGGTCCAATGAAATTCGAGGTTCTAAAGAGGTGCGTAGCTACGGGAGCACGCTACCCCTCCGAGGAGGAGAGAGGATTCTCGGTTCCTAACTCGGAAAATAGGTACCTTCGTTTTTAAACGGGAAATTTTAGTTTTAAATTGAAAGTCACGTTTTCTATATAAGTTCTTATAATACGGTTTACGAAGTTTTACATACAATAGCTGGTATGAGCAAAAACTAATTGGATTAAAGATATAGCTATAACAACAAGTAACTACCACAGACAGTCGGTTGTACTTTTTTAAAATTTTCTATATCACCCTTCAGTTAACTATCGTGTACCGGTTTTTCTCAATGCATACAGTTACATGTGAAAACACTGCAGAACTGAGCTACAGAAATCGACAGAATGGAAACTTTGGTCTTTTTCAATACGCGGCATGGTACACATTTTTTTAATGGGCATATGTGGGATATTTTACCTTCTGAAAACCATTTTAAAGATCCCAACCCTATTACAACAGATAAAATCTCCCACCTTTGGAAAATTACGTTCCTTTTAGAGCAGTTTTCAATTGAGTGTCGAAAGCAATTCCGCGATTGATTTGGTTTGGCATTACCACGCTTTGTGATTGGCTAAAAAAATCTCGCGCCACTTTCTCGACCAATCAGAAGTAAAACCAAAACCAATCATCCCGGTTACTTGCACCACGCGTTTTCCCGCGCTTTGTGCCGGCTACATGTATTTATTACGAGCTCTGTAAGGGTCATTGACCTGGAGCGAGACTGATTTGTGATATATTCCCCTCGTGGCGTACCCGAGGGCGTAGTCCGAGGGAACGCCACTGGGGAAATGGATCACATATCCCCGAAGGACAGGTTAATAAAATGCTTATTTTTCACCTTGTACAAAGAAATTATTAATTTTTCGGAGAGAAACATTCCGTTCAATTCAAATGCAAAAAAGCATGATTCCGCAAGGCCGCATTGGGATCATGGCACGTGACGAAGCGAGACGGTAAACATGTTTTGCTTTTGCCAAATTTGCATTGAGCATGTTGCTTCGTTCTGAGTTGGCGGGAGAGAAAGAAGAAAATGTATGAACAGTACTCGTGGTCTCGCCATGGCCAAAATGCCCGCCTTCATCTTTCGAAGATCAATGGAGTGGATGTCAGTGTATTTTCCAAGGGAAACCGGCGAAAAATATTCAGGTTGAAGCACAATACGAGACGTCATACATTATTGAAGAGCCGAAACCTAAATCGAGGTATGTTTAATGTTATAATGTTTTCAAAATTTCGCTTTTTGTTCGCGACCCGGCAAGTTAATTATGTTGGAATAAAATTGATGAAGTCGTCTTTTTACGTAAACTAAAAGTATAGACTGATGCCAGTGTGCTTTCCTTGTTAAGCTCTATTTTTTCTTTCCGTTTGTGTTATTTTATTGTAAGGGGACTAAGGCAAGAGGGAATATGACGGGAGAATATGACAAGAGGAATACAATCCTTTGTTTTGCTAAAGGGCTTTATCACGCGGCGGCCATGTTGACTCCCCGGAGAATAAAATGCTTTTTTTTTGCCCGCCCAACCTCATTTTCAACTTTTTCACTGCGGGGCGTGATAAAGGCCTATTGTTATCAGCTGTTGTTTTCAGCCCCGCCTCTCCTCTGTTACAATAAAAACCGCACCCAGCTTTTCAGACAATGTAACGAACGGGGTTATGTGATATATTCCCCTGAAAAGAACAAAGAAAACCGACCTAGGTGAAAAATAAGATAAGTTCTTCTTCCATTAAACTTGCCTTCTTTACTTCTGAAGGCTCATTAGATTGTCTGCCCTTATATCCTAAATCAATAATGCTTCCTATTCTGTAATATCCTCTTCAACAAAAATTCAACTGTTCCAATAGGCCACTTCGAAAAATACCATAATACTCTTTAAAGTGCAGGTTTGGGTGGTGCTTGATGTAAGCCTGATTTTTCCAATTTCTTTTGTTTTCAGCACGGACTGCACGTGCTATGCTTCAACTTCTTGGCAATTTCCATACAGTGCACATTTGTATACGAACACACAATGCTTTGTTCTAGCGTTCCTACATGTACTCTGAATTCCATTGAGCCATTCTAACAAAGAAGACTTGAATAATTACACTTCGGTGAGGCTGAGCCTGCACATAAAAGATTATTATGGTATTTTTCGAAGTGGCCTATCCCGAGTGGGAGTGGGGGTACCAACAGGGGTTAAATGCTCTAGGTATGCAAGGCCTCCACCCCTCGGGCTAAACATAAATTGGTAAATAACTTACACAGTTTTTTTAAAGTCGTTACTGACTCGCTCAAAGAGATCCTAAGATACGATCACGAGATATCAAACGTTAGAACGTTGTTAGTATAAATGAACGTTTTACAGTTCCTGTTTATCATGTTCTTTTTCTTGTTGACTGTCTTTCTGTTCAGTGCCCTGGTCACGTGTTTCCCCTTCTCCAGGCACGTGATCTGTGTCACCACTCGTTGAGGTGTCTCGATCATTCGTGCTCTGATCTGTGTCGTCCCCAGTATCCGCCTCGGTGGAATTCCCATCATCTTCTTCGTCTTCCATCGGTTCAATCCCAAGTGTCAAATGGGCCAGTGCGTGGTAGGTGTTCAAAAACGACTGTCCAAATATGAACATTTTATTGATCGTAAATCTTTTAAACACCTCCAAACGGGTTCTGTTTTCCTTCGAAAATTTTTCCTGATCATACGGATTTGTTTCTATTGATCAAAAGAGAGAGGAGAAACATATCAACAAATCTTCATCTTTTGAAGAGATTATTAAAGATGATAAATCATGAAAATGTGCTTTTATTTTCAAAACTTGATATGACATGAACAGTATCTAACGGAACATCTTTGACTGCATCATTCAACATTTCTTTGGCGTTCAGTAAAGAGCCTGTCGTGTGTTATGACAAGGACAGTATCTAACGGAACATCTTTGACTGCATCATTCAACATTTCTTTGGTCAGTGTTCAGTAAAGAGCCTGTCGTGTGTTATGACATGAACAGTATCTAACGGAACATCTTTGACTGCATTATTCAACATTTCTTTGGTGTTCAGTAAAGAGCCTGTCGTGTGTTGTGAAAGCTTCAGTTGAGTTCTGAGACGGACGAGATCAGAGAATCGACTTGATTTCAAACTCCATATCGCCTTCTTATCAGTTCTTGTGCGTTCCCATCTGATAAAAACTTCAAGGATTTGACATCTCGTTCTCGTCCTACCGTGAAGGAGTTTGGATATGTGATCCTAATTACTATAGACTTTGGTGAACTTTTGCCTTGAAATTCTCCAAGAATTATCATGCGCTCGCATCGAGTTTGAATTTTGATCCAGGTTGTATAATATCAAAGAAGTACTTTTTTAAGCGGTTGCAAACAAATGTTGACTGAGTTTAAATCTACTCGGATTTCTGTAATAATCGTGTAAGTTCTTGCTCCCGTTTAACATCCAACTCTTACACGCTCTTATCAAATACAAACTCTGTTATTTCACCTCCTTTATTCTGGATTTACAAACATTGTAGCTTACCTGGGTGAAGAATCCAGTTTCTGATGGTTTCGTTGTTCCATATTGTGGTATTCATGAATATGTACATCCAGCAGGAAGGTGAATCCGATACAGTGTACACCACGTGTGTGTCGTTTGACGGGATAATGATCTCCTCCCCAACATTTAAAGTGTGGTTTATGTTATTAAATTGCACCTTCACTTGCCCTGAGGAAAAGTTACACAGTAAAATATGACTGCTTCGTCATCTCTAAGAAGCAGATAGAGTTTCTTAACTCGTGAATACGACAAGCTTTGAACGAGTTACAGCAGTTGATGGCAAAATTCACTCAATCGGTCAGTCAATGGGCTGCTAACATTGAACCCGCGATATGTAATGGTCAACTGCCTTACCCATGGGGTCGGCGTTGGAGTGAGGGTAGGGTGGGGAGTTGGACGCAGCGGGTGGAGGGTCGGTGGAGCAAAACGCCTAAGAGTGGGAAGGGTCGGGAGGTTTTGTATTCACGAGTTGGCTCACAGGAGCCTTTGATTGTTCAGTATGACCATGAGGGTTTAGGTTGTACACAATCCTAAAATGCCAACGTAGTTTTGAAGTGCAAGACCTATATATCTTTTTCGAATCTTTATAAATAAGAAAAAAAGAGGAGTTAGTTAAATTACGGGAAATTGTAAAGATTTAACTGTGATTGCAAGTTAAAATAACATTTATTGTTATAAATAAACGGACGCAGGACAGACCAAAAACAGACTATTGTCATAATTCCAAACTGCTAGATCGTGTGGACAGCGATATAAGCTTAGTGTGGTGTGTTTCTTTCCCCTCTATTATTTATTTCTTCCACTTTAACCCCTAGAAAGAAAACGTTTATCATCACTTTACCACGTAACAGAGTCAACGACGTGTTCAGCTCTTCAGATACAAAGTTTTCCAAGAATAGCCCAGGAAAATCAGCCACAAATGTGATATCGCTGAAATTGGACTTTTCCTTCAAATCTTTTCTTATCTGATTCAACTTCTCGCGCCACGGTGACAGCTCCGTTAACAACGGTTGTATCCATGGCGTCTGTTTCCATGGCGACCACGGGGCCTTAACTAAGTCAACATTGGGATCGACCATGCGCTGTTGGAAGCGTTTGTTCATTGATCGCCACACGTCCAAGTATATTGCTGGCTCAGTGATGTTCAGTTGTTCGAAAGCTTTGAGCTTTTCAGCCATGCAGCCTATGTACTGTTTAATCATGTCTGGGTGAGAGTTCCAACGACCCTGCCTGTTCTCTCTTAACCATGCCTAAAAACAAGTCAGATAACATAAAGTTATAACCACTTACCTTGCACAGCATTATAAAAAGCCCAAATGCGAAAGTTAAAACCCATTGTACAGCATAAAAAAAAAGCACAAACTCGCCAGTTAGAACACTTTTGTAACATAACAAACAGTACCAAAGGAAAGTACTGCTCGGTAGCTTTCATTTGAATGATCACACTTTAGGATTTCATCCACAGACTCAAAAGTTAGAACCATCTTGTATAGCATAATAAACAGTACCACAGGAAAGTACTGCTCAGTAGCTTTCATTTGAATGGTCACACTTTAGGATTTCATCCACAGACTCAAAAGTTAGAACCACCTTGTACAGTATAATAAAGAGTACCGCAGGAAAGTACTGCTCAGTAGCTTTCATTTGAATGGTCATAGTTTAGGATTTCATCCACAGACTCAAAAGTTAGCACCACCTTGTACAGCATAATAAACAGTATCACAGGAAAGTACTGCTCAGTAGCTTTCATTTGAATGGTCACACTTTAGGATTTCATCCACAGACCTAAAAGTTGAAACTGCCTTGTCGGTGCATATTTGTTGTCTTCTTTGGCCGTATTTTTTCACCATTTCCCTCTAATCCCTATTCTTATTTTCCACTTTTATCCTGTACTCCACAAGCAGTGTGTCTAGGGGTGTGTCTAGGGTGTCAGTGTGTCTAGGGGCAAAGGGTCATGCTGCTTCCGTGTATAAATAAAGTTGTCTGTCTGTCTGTCTGTCTGTCTGTCTGTCTATCTGTCTATCTGTGCTGTTGGTTTCCATAACAACATCCAAGCAACCTGCCCTTAGTTGGGTCCCTGCCTTTGCTACAGGAGATCATCCACTGGCGCTTGACCCTTTGCATCCCAGTGCCACTCCTGTAGCACGCAGTACAACAAAACATTAATGTAGTGGTTCATAATTCTTACCGTGGGCCTTATATAAGTGGTCTCTCCAGACACCTGGTCCACTACTTTGACCCTGACATGTTGAGTACTCCAGGAATGGACCATCATGTCCCATGAGTAACCGTACAGACCTTGGGTCCATGCATTATATCCCTACAAAAAATGGCTGTTAAATGTGCATCACATCTACAGCTTTTAAATAGTTAAGATGGTTAAATAGTTAAAACTTTTAACTCCCAAGAGTGTCCAGAATAAAAATTAAAAAAAAAAAATCCAGAGAGAGGGGGGAGGGAAGGGGGGACGGGGAGAGCTCCTCTAGATTTAACACTGAAAAAGCAATAACTTACCTTAGTTATAAAGTGTGAATATGGCAGGAAGAGCTGTATCCCCATGTAAGCAAGTGCAATAAACACAAAAGCTTTGTGTTTGGCTCCAGGGGTTTGCTTTCTCTCTGGTTTATTCTTTTTCTCACACGTTTCTTTTTCACCATTACCCTTGGTTGATTCTGGGTACACGCATTCCACACTGGTTTGAGAATCATCCTGTGATGGTAGAATCTTAGCCATGAAGTTAGGAAGACATGAAAACAGCTTCTTAGGCCAGTCGTAAGAGCAAAACAGAGGCATGGTAGCCAAGCATACGTACGGAAACATACCAATGTGAAACATCTGGGAATTCATACCATGGAACATGGCACCAAAGAATATTCCAATGGGGCGGGTCTTCTCAAAAATGAGAAGAAATCCTTCTGAAAGGTCGAAAATCAATCCGGCAATATGGACTAGGAACAAGTCAATTGTTTCGTCAGAAAGAAATGGTCGGAACGGATCAAAGACCCATTTACGAGAAAGTCCAGTCATGGAGTACCCTGTCATCCAGTCCATGTCAAGCTTCTTTAGGCCGGCATAGAAGTATACAAGAAAGACCTAAGAAAATAACAAGATAAGGGAATAAATTCTAACATTGTTTGAAGGTTATACATCATTCAAGAAAGAAAAAAGGACACTTCAATGGCTGTTTATCGGCAATTGTCACGATGGCCTCATTTTACTACAGAATTCATTTTTTTTCTTATCTGTAAAACAAGTGGAAACTGATCTGCATTCACACCTGTCCGCCATTGCATTTGCCTTATTTTTTAAAAAATGATGTGTTAAAATACCTGAAAGCGTAGCAGAACATAGTTCCACTTTGGTACATGGGAATTCTTTATTTCTGGATTAAAAAATCCATCTAGAGACCTTGAAAAGAAACAGATAATAAACATTGTTACACTGCATGACTTATAATCCAAAATTTTTATGATAGAAAGGAGGAAGTGCTAATGTGCAACTTAAAACAGTTCATTATCTTCCTTCAACACATTTTTTACACACCAAGCTTTGGCAACCATGCCCAACAGCAATTGCTATTTTGAGTAATAAATTTGGTAGTAGTAATAAATTTGGTAGTAGTAATAAATTTGGTAGTAGTAATAAATTTGGCAGTAGTAATAAATTTGGTAGTAGTAATAAATTTGGTAGTAGTAATAAATTTGGTAGTAGTAATAAATTTGGTAGTAGTAATAAATTTGGTAGTAGTAATAAATTTGGTAGTAGTAATAAATTTGGTAGTACTGTGCATGTATTCCGACAGTGGGCATTCTGTGGACATGAAAGTTGATGACTGAAGTGATTTTAATTGGCTTCATTTTGGAAAAGAGGCTTGTATAATGAGCAGATGGAACATCATTTCAAAGCCTTTGTGTCAGGCTCTTCTTCCTTTTCTCTTCCTCATTTATCTGAACCCCCCCCCCCCCCCCCCCATTGTTAAAAATACGTTTTTTGGCTTCTTTAAGTTATACTAAAAGGGATGGCAAATGGTACCTTCAAAATTGTGGGTCTCAGAAAAGTTTGGTTCGGTCTCGAAATCTCGGCAGTTTTTGTTTTAAGTCTCAAAGTCTCGTTTGGCTGGTGCTTTTTCTGTCTCGGAGTCTCGGAATTTTTTCCTCAAAGTCTCGGAGTCTCAGATACTTTTGTCAAGCATTCTCATTCTTCATCCTTGTTTAATTTGTTGTTTGACAGGTGATTCGGATATTTATAGCACTGAGTCTCGGGCTCGGATTTTATAACATAGCAGCGATCGCGGTCTTGGTTTTCGAAACAAGGGTCTCGGCATCTCGGCGAGTCTCGGATTTACCATTCGCCACCCCTACTAAAATAGGTGACAATTAGCTGCCTCGATAACATCTTTGTTTCCACAAGTGTCCCAGAGATAACTGATGATAGTTTAATTGACAACCAGTGTTTAAATCTTGAACTTAAGCATTTGTTATTGAAAGATGCAATAAAAAGGCTTTTATTTACCAGTAGCGATTGGCATCACTCATGAGAAGCATAACTGATATCAATCCATAGAGATATGAATGGTTATTCCATCGTGACTTTTCCAGTAGAAAAATATACCAATATGTTATCATAAATGAGAAACAACTCAGTCTAAACATGAATCCAAGAAAAATTCCACAGGCTCCCAGGAACATTGCAAGGTAAACAACATGCATCCAGTCGACAGGCAGTGGCTGGACGAAGTCAAACAGTGGAAAATGACAGCTGTCTTGACCAAAATGTTCATTGATGTACAACATGCTGCGCTCTTGAGGAATGTCAATAATCATAAGTAAACCTGCAAAATAAAAATGTGATACTTGCTTATTAAGAGAATTGAGGACTTCATGGACTCAATGCCAAACAACAAGATATTTAAAAACTGCAGTCTCGATGTGGTTATGAAAATAATTATGATGACCACAATGAAAACAACGATAATGGTGGCAGCAATAATTTATTATTACAAACTGCAATCTGTCCCAGGGGGTGAAAATAGCCTGGGTGGCTGTTGAGTCAGCTAAACTGATGCCGAGCCCTGAGTGGTGGAGGTGTTATTTTCAGGAATTACTAGAAGTCTCTAAAATTACTACACTTTGGAGGAGGTTACATTCAGAATTATAGATCACTTAGAATTCTTATATAGTTGGTAACAGGTCTGGTATCACATATTACACTTTTCATATTACATACAACAACACACTCACCAAAAGCAATTCTTAACACTGCAAGATTTGATGGATCTGTTGGTGACGTCATAAACAGCAAGAACCTATTCCACAGGCTTGAGTGACCCATGATGGACTGACTCTTTTTATCTTGTTCCCCAGTGGCTTTTTTACCCATCCAAGAGGACTGCAAGTTATTCAACCCTTAGACTTTTTTTGATACCTTAATTAGTATAATCAAGTAAATTGTAAATGAAATTTAGGCAAAGTACATGTATTAAAAAGGTTCACAAATTGCCAGCCAAATGTCTGCCCCAATTTTCACATGAGGATTTCCCCCTTGACCTCTGCAGGTATATTTCATAGTGTTGTTGAGTATATTAATTTGTCAGCAGTTTCCATGAAAATTTCTCTGTGGGTGAAATGCTAAAGTTTGAACATTAAAATAAAAGTAACTGAGCAGTACTTTCCTGACAGTGGTGTTGTTTATGCATTAGCTAAGGTGATTCTTTTCATTCTCGGGATTTAACAAAAAGAAACCAATAATATCGAGCAGTACTTTTATTTTACGGTTCTCTAAATAAAAGGTTGAATGTAGTAATTTCAAATCAGAAAATATCTCGTTCGCAAATTAAATTAGAGCAAATAATTCAAAAGCTTTCTTTGTTGCAACCCTCTTGGGAAATATAATAGAATTCTCCCCACATGCAATACCAATACAGTGTCTGTTTGATTAACCTAAAATGAACAATATTGCACTAGCTGCATTATATATTAGCTTACTATTTACATGTAAGCTTCAGAAGAAGAGAAAGACTCATGACTACTTCAGCGCTGGTAATTCTATTGTGTGCGACTATAATAAGGACACGTAAGGTTTCATTTATTTACATTATCGAAGTTTTTTTTTTTTTTAAAAAAAGAATTTCTTGAGAATTATTATATCGATCGAGTTAATATTTTAGTAGTTTCTCTCCAGATTCATATTTAGCTGAATTATTGATGATGATCGTTGTAAATAACTGTGATCAATACAAACTTACCTTCAGGCCGTTTTCCGTGCGGCTTACAAAGAATTACGCTTATAAGTTTATGAGTCAGTGAATACAGCTGCCGGCTTCCACGGCGATTGGTTGGTTGAAAGGATTCGTTTAAGTTTTCATTGAAATTTTAATCGTCCGCCATTTTGTTCCGACAGTGAAGGACTGGGGTCGAGAACAACGGCGAGTACTTAAAGTAGTGTCATTAAAGTGTATCACAAGGGTATCACAAGACTAGAACACTTCCTCCTGCAACCAGCTTAATAGGTATAGCCTTTAGCCATGTCCAACAGACTCTGAACAAAGGAAAAGAAGGCTCTGGGACAGAGCGCTCAACAGCCCGCAAATAAAATTGTTTGGACCCGTACTTTTCCCGCAAAGGGACCAAATCAATGAATGCTAATTAAGATGGTTCATGTAAAACGGTCTAAAACTAACCTAGCTATGATAACAACATCTTTTTATTTCGCATGACAACGGTCCTGTTTTCGAGTGCAGTTATAACTTGGTCAGTCTCATTTAATCAAGAAACCTTTCTAATGATGTGCAATGAAGCTGACATTGGATTTGTAGAACTTCGCGTAGTTTCTTTCTTCTTATTTAGAAATATACTGATTCGATACTGATTTAATTTAAAAAAAAGAACCGACACATTCAATGTTCAGTCCACAAAACATGTTGAAACCCTTAGCAAAGCCATTTTTCTTGAGATGTTCAATTTTTTTCAACATTCACAAATGCCTTGTCTACTTGACCCGCCTTACGGCAAAGTATAAATTTCTAAAATTTTATGCACTTGAAAACTGACAAAGACCGGCACACAAGATAAGAGTGCTGCTGAATAGCTTTCACTTAACACTTTATGGCTTTCAAAGGTAATAAACAGCAAGAACTATCAAGAAACTGTCTTGGTTTTCAGTGATTTCGCTAAGTACGAGTTAGAATTGTAATGTACGGGACTGACAAGGCTTTACCTTCTATTTCAATGTCATTCAGTGCTCCATAAAATTACTGAAGAATATAACACTTTGTACGTAATAGTAAACGACAACAAAGGTTCATTAAATGGTCATCATGCATTCAAATGGTCACACTTTACTTATTAAAGAACCATCATGAAATAACAAGCACCTCAGGAAATTACTGCTCAGTGGCTTTCATTTGAATTGTCACGCTTTATCCGACACTTTAGAATTTCGCCCACAGACTCAAAAGTTAGAACCACCTTGTACCGCAAAATAAACCACAGGAAACTACTGCTAAGTAGCTTTCATTTGAATGGTCACACTTTAGAATTTGAACCACGAACTCAAAGTGTAAACAAGGTTAAATTGATGGTCTTAAAAGCTAGGAATTATCAAATTAATCTCAGTGCAGATTATATGGTAACAATTCAAAACTCGAGGTAAAACACAGAAAAATGCGACATGCATTTTAATGAAATCAAATGAAGAATGATCCTCGCAGTTATTTCATATATATCATTTCACATGCATTTTAATGACTTATAAAAACGAAGTGCTTTAAATGGTGATGGGATGTTTGAACCTGGATTTAAAGATTAAGATTGATATCGAAGCAGCAAACGATCGCCACTACCAGGCCACCACATAGCACACGTGCCCGCGCTGTAGATTACACGATGAATCGCTCGCGTGACCTTCGCTCTCCCGAGTGATTACTGAGAGAGTCTGCTGACATCATAGGGCCGCTTTGCCCTGCGTAGCAGTCGTTTCTTTTTCCTGGCCTTGAGCCACAGAGGCGCGCGCGTAATTCCTTTACGCGCGCGCCTCTGGGCAACGCAGGATGGTCAGGTCCGCCTCGGCCGGGGGAAGAAGGGCAAAATCGATGTCCTTATGGATGAGAAATTATTAAAGTATAGAGCAAGGCTGATCACTACGTAGAACATTTAACGCGACAACGACATGATAGAGCCCAAACTGAAAGCCAAAATGTAACCGTGGACAGCTGTTTCGAGCTGGTTGGGTCCTATACTTTGATTGTATCTCTATTTTTGGCTAACTAGATCTGTTACAGATCCTACGTACACCGGCAACATTTTCGTTCGCGGTCCTTTGCTTCTTATTGACAAATTATTCCATGATTTTAGCATGTTCTACGCGTTCAGATGGTGGGGAGACCCACCATCTGTGAGGAAACTTTCCCGCCTATCCCTTCCGTCAGGAATCGTAATATTTTTCTGCGCGCGCCGCTAATCTTTCGCCTTCCCACTATCTGAACGCCTGGAACGAGCTATTGCATTTCGCTAAGGGTGGGAGGGAACTTTTATCACCCTTTCCCCTCTACCCGCCCCCTTCCGCCTTCTCCCACTGCCCGTCGGAGTCAAGTTATTATAAAATTTCACTGTTCTGGTTTTTTAAGTGTTTTTAAACACTAAAGGGCACGTGTTGAAAGTAACCAGTTCAGATTCCTCGTACATATGGTGCTTGACCCCAGATATCATCTGTTTATTTATTTTCTTTAGCCGTTTTGCGGTTAAAAAATTAAGAGTGCGAAAATTGGTATGATAAATATTTTCCAGCTCGTTTTCGCAGTGAAACTGTGAACTGAGAAATGTACAAACCTTCCGCTTTATTGGTGGTCTCGAAGACAGATTTGAAAATCACAACTTCCTGCTAAAACGTTTGAAAGGCAACGAGATAAAAGGTTTTCCTCAAGGTAATTAAAAAAATATTTCGCAATTCAGGCAAAAATTAGAAACAGATCCAAAATGAAGCAGGTTAGCAAAGTTCTGGGAATTCTTATCAATCCTTCAGGTATTCGGATAAAAAAAAAGCGCCGGACAATGGGAATCGATTAGTCGGCAAGTCCCAGGCTAGTCGATCGCGATAACCTGAAATTTTCCTGCTCGATAAATCCTTTTTTTAGGAATTTTTCATTTTGCTATCTCCGTATACACAAAGTCGACAAAGATAGCTACTCAAAAAGCTCAAGAGATCGACGTGAAGTGATTTGAAAAAAAATTCAGTAAAGATCACATCACATCACCACAACTTTAATAATTTATTTTATCTCACAATTCCCCCTTCCCCAGGACAGATACATCCGAACTGAAGTCTGTAAATTTATGGACCTGAAAGCCAGTGCGATATCAACTGAGTTATTTCTCATTGCTATGTCAGTCAGCTGGAGAGATAAGTTTTCTCATTGAGTAAAATAATTATCCAATTTAAAATTCCTTCTTGTAACTTTAATTGCAGATGAAAAATTGCTAACATACTAAGCATTTATTCCACTCTTTTGTTGTTTTTATTAGGTATGTGAAAAACTTCGTATGATCAAATGCAGACATAGTGGTGCCTTAACCACTTCATTGAAATTCCATTGTGTTTAATTATTTCTAATTAACAATACAAGTTGGAAATAATCTAGACCACACATTGTAAGTGACAAAAACAATACAAATGTTGGACGTGACAACTTTCGACGAACCACTCTATCCAAGTCAACCAGATTAATAGTGTATCAATTTCAAAGTGTCTTGCGAAGTACTCGTTCGCACGTGATTCTATGTAAAGCGTGAAAATATTCTTTCCTCGTCACCTCAAGATTGAGAGCTCTCTCGAGGAGCTGTCGAGCGGCTAAAAGCGTGCGCGCATCCACGCAACTAATTGTTCTCGCGCGCGCTTTTAAGTTTCAATTCTCAATTGTCAATACCTGTGAAAAATGAGGTTTTTATACTTTACATCATAATAATTGACCAACTTTTGCTTCTAATGGAGTACGGCTATAGGTTATCTTTCCATCACGGCTAGCTAATGAACCGTAGCCATCTTGACAGACTGTTTTCACTTCTCACCTCATATGTGACTAATATGTGAAGCAGTAGACAAAATAAACTTATATAGATGGAAATAAAATCTGTATAAAAGCAAACTGTGTTCTTTATATATTTGCTTAAGGTACTGGACGCTTACGTTCGCCTATTTTCTTAAACAACATTGTATCATGCACATCTCATATGTTAGTTATATTTGAAACAATAAACTCATTCCTCTAAGCTATTTTTAAAAGCAGAAAAATACGCGGCATAAAACAAATTTTGCTTCTCATCTAAGCTCACAGAATTGTGCAATCGTGTACATCTGGGGGGGTTTAGCGTTCTTCGACACGCGGTTTATAACTCCACTCCAAAAAGTCAAAAAGCTTATAATGTGTTCTTACGTTTGAGGCTGTGGATAAAATACTGAAATGTGACGGCATTCAAATAAAAGCTTAGCTTACTGAGCACTTCTTCTGCGCTATTGGTTGTCGCAGAATAAACTGACTTCGCTCTTAGGTGTCTTGTGATTTATAAACAAATGTTTCAAGTTATAAACATGCCGACTATTTCTCCAAAGGTATGACCATGATGCCCCCAACAGCAAACACTTTACCATTTCTGTAGCTTGCAACTGTGAAATTGTCTCTGTCTGACTCTAATAACGCTTGACTAAAAACCTCTATCCCCTGGTCTCTGATAGCTCCGACATACACTACAGAGACAATTTTACACGGCAGTTTCGCGGCTTCTTTCATCACCTCCACTCGACGTTTCACAAGTTGGCAAACATTTTTCGCCAAACGGTCGCAAATCTCTCGCTTGTATTCCATAACGTTTTCAAACTGCAGTTTAAGTGTCTCTTGGATAATATCCTGTATGACCAAGTTTTCCCTTTCAACAAGTCCTGTGACGGCCGAGCATTTTCTCGAGTTGGACGGCGAACTTTCTAAACTGTTCAGAGAGCCAGTATTGCATACAGTTTTCTCGCTGGGCCATAAGTCTATCGGTGGCGAGAGAGTTGTGGGTGATGGATTGCCCCCGAAATAGGAAGGTTGCGAGGCCCGCCGTGTTCTCCCTTTTTCATCCTTTTCTTTTGAATTGAAATGAAACGAAAACAAAGATAGCTTCCTCGCTCTTCTTGATGGCTTGGGAGAAGGAGCGATTTTTGCTTCTTTGTCAGGCAATTTTAAGGGAGTATTGTTGAAATTTTTCTCCGTTTCATTGCTCGGTGGCGCTGCTTCGTGACCAGAGTTGAAATGAAATGGGTTTGAATTTTGTCGTTCCCGCGGAATCCATAAGCCGTTTGAATCATCCATATTGAACGCACCGTTGAAATGTTCCAGAGAGAAAATATGTTCCAGGTCAGTCTCTTCTCGTCTCGTGAAGACAATTAACAGACAACAGTACGGGAGTGAGATATTTAAACGTCTCGTGATCAGGTGCAAGATGACCGCCGGAGCTTTGCAAGATAAAGGTCTTAATTTACAGACTTTATCGTGACTGAAATCTTCTCAACGCGCTTCCGGCTACAAAGTGCGGGTCAATGACCGACGATCCTTGAAACTTCGGCAACAGAGGCACGTTGGGCCGGGCGTAGGGCATTAAATGGAACCAGGAACCAATAATAGCAAATATCAGAAACTATACAGCAAAACACTGCAACAGTGCAGCGTGATTACGTAACGTTATAAAACATGTCGTGCCTGCATTCACACACCGAGTTCCAAGAGTGTACCGCAATATTGAATGTGAAAAGATTTTCGTAATCTAATGGACTCCAGCTGTGAAATGAATTTTATTCACAATCACTAAATATCGTGTTTGTTTTTTATTAAGCTTGCCTAAAACGTACAATATTTTGTGGAGTTATTTACTTATATGGAGATAATTCCAGTTTTCTCGCAAGGGAATGAATGATAACTGTTATCGTTCTTTGCGTTGGTAATATTTCAATTTCAAGTACACTGTACGATTTTCACAACTTCGCTTGAAACAGCTAAACACTTTCACACGCTTCATTCATGAGGCATTAGAGACGTGTTTGTATTTGCATAATATATCGTTAGAGAACAAAAAGTTTTCAAACGCCTCCAGGGCTTAGGTGCCAAGAACAAAGCAAGAGTGATAAGTATGTGAAATAAAAGTAATCTTGTTTCAACAAAGACTCGATTTAATCACTTAGGAAAACGTTTTATTTATTGTCACCTACTCATCGACAAAAATCCTGTATAAGGGTGTGGCTAGCACAGGATGTAAACAATAAAGCTCCTTGATGTCACAGCTTGAATTGCTAAGAAGGCAAATATTGAAAAATATTTCGCCTTCTTGAGTGATAAGCACATGTTAATTTACATTTAAAATGTTGCTTTGGCGAGGGTTCAGTGGAGCGTTGCTTCGCTTGGGCTCCATAGCACCCGGAGTGTTATAACAGGACCCTAAAAACAGATAATGTGAGTCATTCATTCATATCTATTTTGTTTGAAATATATACGAGTCAACTAGACCCGCAACCGGGCCAAATGTTTCAATGCGATCACTCTTTTATTTTTCTTTTAGGTAGTCGAGCACGCGCGGGATCTACGAGCTCGTAGACCGCGCGCGCGCTCGCTCGACTTTTAACTTTAGGCCGGAAAAATAAGAGACTGCTCGCAGTCTAAAGCATTTTTAAATCTTAAAGTTAAGCGATCATCTGGAGAATGTGGGCTTAAAAAATGAATACAGAATAGAAGAGGAAGAGGCCAAATAAATATAGAAAACCGGCCGGAAATAGGCGAAATTTTAATCACGTCAGTACAGTTGGTAATCAGTACCGAGGGCTTGGTCTAAAATATACTACTTGCAATTTTAGATTAACCATTGTGGGTGGAATGATTAGATCTGATAACCCTAACACAATTTTAGACCAAATATTTAATTCTTCCTACTCTCCTTCAGATCTAATCCCTGAAAAGTTTTGTCATCTATCAGGCCAAAACGACAAGAATGAATGCATTGAGATCAGTAGACTAGACATCTAACCTGCCCGCGCGTAGACGTTTGTATTTCCTTCCTTCGTCTATTAAAAAGGGACGTCTGCGTAGTCCTTTTTCCGCATAAAGCAAAGAAAATAGAAAACGTTTGCGCGCAGCCTCCGAATACAGCCGCCTCTCATCTCTCTCGGTTGCTAGAGGCGTTCGCGCCAGCCCCTAACGACATAAGCGATGACAGGCGGCAACCTCCTAATCTCATTAAACACCCAAATCTAAATATCAAATGGTCAAAATCAGACGGAATCTAATTTCCTACACTTTGCTTTATGTATTTTTTTAAACTGCTTGCTGTCCCTTTCTAGACAACACTAGTCCAGCGAGCGAGCAAATCACGCGAGCAAGCAAACCTATGAAAGTCGGGTCTCGCACGCTTCAATTTCGCCGAATTGTCGCTTGCGTGATTCGCCTGCCCGCTTGGCTGTCCAAAGTCCAAATTGTTCAGTTGTGGCTTAGCCGGAACTGCAAATGAACGTTTCTATTAGAGCCTGAAACGATTTTAACATATCTTGAGATAAATAAATGGTATAGATTTCATTCACTGAATTAAAGAAACTTTCTCATTTTTACATATTTTTTTGTAGTTTTTAAATGGAAATAGCCCGTTGCCCGTCAGTTAGAACCAAGTTTAGCCCAGTGATTGTACCTTTTAGCTCTTTTAGTCAGACCAAACTGTCATAATTAAAATCAAATTTGATTTTATATTTGTTTAGTTTTTTCTATCTTGAACTGTGGGCGAAGCAAGGCTAAGGTTGTAGCTCGGGTTGTACTTTGAAGAACAGGCCAAAGTAACGGAAGATGGACGGGCAAGGAATTCCTTCCGTTAACCACAGTTTCTAAAGCCCGGTTTCCATATGATCGCTACGATCGCTACGATCGCTGCGATCGCTGGAAAAAAAGTTCAGCGATCGTAGCGATCATATGGAAACCACTCTCCAGCGATCGTAGCGATCACAGCGATCGCAGCGACAACGATCGCTGCGATCGCTGTGATTCTATCTCAGCGATCGTAGCGATCATATGGAAACCACTCTCCAGCGATCGCAGCGATCGCAGCGATCGCAGCGACGGCAAAAATACCATGATGCACTGCGTAAGCTCACTCAAAGGGTGCAATTTGGCCCTTTTTATGGAAGAAGTGCAAAGATACGACTGTCTTTACAACAAATTTTAAAAACAATTCACAGCCGCTATGTTGAATTTCAAGAATGAGGCGAAACGATATTGTCAGACCCAGGTCCCCTCGATCTTCATTCACTTTCTCAGCGATCGTAGCGATCGCAGCGATCATATGGAAACCATCAATCGCTGCGATCGCTGAACTATTTTTTTCAGCGATCGCAGCGATCGCAACGATCGTAGCGATCGTAGCGATCATATGGAAACCGGGCTTAAGTCTTCTAAGGAAAGTCTTTCTCGCCGAAAAAATCCAGCTTTAGCGCAAAACCTCTCTCAAAGCTCAGTTGTAATTAGGTCAACTGGTACAAAGATCCAGTGGCAATCCAGAGATTCCTGGCATGGGTTTGCGATTCATCTATAAATTGAAAGATGCTTTTAACAAAATTTCAACCTGCGTATGCTCTTAGCACGTTTTTAATATTGTGGCCAAGCTTGGCCTATTATAACTAACATTCTTACAAAAATTGTGATAAAAAAAAGCGCATTTCAATCCAAGCCGGCTTTACGAAAACCTTTGGGTCGCACAACCAAGATACCACTGAGAAACCGCCTTGCATTTTGTTCTTCCCTAACGGCTCATTTGAGCCAAATCTGTCAGTTTTTCATACACAGTATATATAAATACCTCCTTCTTAAAACTAATCAGTGTTGTATCAGTTGTGATGAACTTAATCAGTCCAATTCTACTGTGGAGCCACTGACATCGATAAATATTTGATCCTAAACATTTTGTGTCAGCAGCCAGTTAACAAGGCGGTTAGTGTTGTCAGATTATCGAAAAAACTTAAAAAATATTTCTGGAGTATTCCGTTTATTTTAATTCAATTCCGCTGGGGAAACAATCAATCGAACAGTCAATCGGCCTATAACCTGGGTAATGTCCGGAGAGTTCGTTGATTTTGTTTGAAATTCAGGTACTATACATTTGACTAAACACCTTTACTTATACAAAGTATGCTTTTAGAGCACCGATGCAAAATGCCAAGTGATTGTCCAGAGGAAGAACATCATCGGTTTTTAGCGATGTTTCCAACGCGAAGGAAAGAAACCGGTGAAGAAATTGATCATAATCCAATTCCATTGGCCATTCGCAGCCTAAGGCAATTAATAATAGTTTCTGTGCACTAATATATAGTAATTTCTAACAAAACTGAACAATTATTTCTCAGTTTCCATTGATACACTGAAATATTTTTAGCTCTTTAAGGTGTTACAAAAAATGTAGCGCCCCTTTAACTTTGAGGTCTGTGTCTGTGAGATCTTACCAGATGACAGATATTAAGCAGCACTTTTTATAATAGCGCTGTTTGCTTTTAGTGTTTTACAAAATGGAATTTGTTTTTTCTTCTGTATTGATTCCGCCGCATTTGGGATGATACGTTTGAGTCTGTATGTCAAAAGTGAAATTCACATTCACGGTGTTTGGAATATATCACTTTTAGACGATAAATCGCGTTGATCTTAGGTACATCTTTTAAAAACATCAAACCACAAACTGGCTTTGCGATGTGATAACATCTAATTAAATTAAAATTAAACTGCCCAGGTATTATAGTCGATATTAATTTAATTAAGTTTCTGATAGAGAATCAAACCTGACATTTTGGCCCGAATCATGCATGACTGTATTCCACACGAACGGGGCGTTGAAGTACGCGGAATATCCTAGATAAAAAATATATATTAAGTTTTCCCAGACAAAGATATAATAGTTTGATATATATTATGTTTCAGACTGCATTTTTTTAGAGAATTTATTGTTGTGCAATGTTACTATCTCTGCCCTGGCTATGTCTGATTTTCAATGAATATTATTTTGTTATTTCAAGTCATTGCACTGTTTTGAATTAAAGTTATCTTTTCCAAATAAGGGCATATTTCGTCTTATCAAAACTAGACGCATTTTCGTCCGAATCCAGTGCAAAAATGCTTTTTGTTACCGACTCTGTCGACAGTCACTCACTTATTAAACCGGCTAAGAAACATTCCAGACCCGAGTGAATAAACCTGAGTAAATCCAGTTCCAAAAACTTTCCCGGGCGTTGTTTGACAATCTGTAGCGCGCATCCGAGAGACGCTTCAAATAAGTAATTTGAAAACTAAATTGTTCAGCTATCTTTTCGTGCACGCTGCGCAAAACAGTTTCGGTTTACTGACACCCCTAACATACAGATCCTTGCACAATACTGAAACATTTGAACCGCCTTCGATTAGCGTGTTATTCAAGGTGAGAGTGGCATATCAACATGGGTAACTCAGCCACTGCTAGCCGGAGGGGGTGTGGGGGAAAACATGACCTTATTACTCTTTAATTCCCTTAACCCACCATGTACAAAATAATAAGCAGTATCAAAGATAAGTACTGCTTAGTAGCTTTCATTTGAATGGTCACACAGACTCAAAAGTTAGAACCCCTTGTACAGCATATTAAACAGCACCACAGCAAAGTACTGCTCAGTAGCTTTCATTTGAATGGTCACACTTTAGGATTTCATATAGAGACTTAAAAGTTAGAACCACCTTGTTCAGCATGAACAATGCCACAGGAAAGTACTGCTCCGTAGCTTTCAGTTAAATGGTCACACTTTAGGATTTCACCCGGCCATCAAAAGTTAGAACCATCCCAGTGTCAACACTGATAAACAGCACCATAGGAAAGTACTGCTCAGTAGCTTTCATTTGAATGGTCACACTTCAGGATTTTATTCACAAACTTCACCTAGTACAGCATAATGAACAGCACCACAGGAAAGTACTGCTCAGTAGTTTGAATGGTCACACTTTAGGATTTCATCCACACAATCAAAATTTAGAACTGCAACCATCATGTCAACATAATAAACAGCACCACAGGAAAGCACTGCTCAGTAGCTTTCATTTAAATGGTCATTCATTAGGATTTCATCCACACAATCAAAATTTAGAACATCATGTCAACATAATAAACAGCACCACCGGAAAGTACTGCTCAGTAGCTTTCATTTGAATGGTCACACTTTAGGAGTTCATCCATACAATCAAAATTTAGAACCATCATGTCAACATAATAAAGTCAATAAACAGCACCACAGGAAAGCACTGCTCAGTAGCTTTCATTTGAATGGTCACACTTTAGGATTTCATCCACACAATCAAAATTTAGAACCATCATGTCAACATAATAAACAGCACCAGCTTGCCGCTTGACGACAATAGCACTACAGACACCAATACCATCGTGCTGAAGATAGTTCCTTCTGCTCCCCCCCCCCCCCCAACGGCTTCTGCTCTTCTCAATATCTCAGTATAAGTCGAATTATTTTCTCTTGTCACATGCTACTCCTTCTCTGTATTTCGAAATATTTTCTGTGTGTTAATTGTGGCCTTGTAGCCTTATGGTAGCCTTTTTAACTAGGAATAAGCAAAACGTTGAACGAGCTGCGCTATAACACTGATTTGGGTAGAAAATTCACTTGATCGCTCGGCTGTAAATATTGAGCCCGTGATATGCAACGGTCACTTGCCTTTCCCATGGGGACGGCGTTGGAGGGAGGGGAGGGAGGGGAGGGTGGGGAGTTGGACGCAGGGGGTGAGGAGACGGTGGAGCAAAACCCCTAGGAGAGGGGAGGGGAGGGGAGGGGAGGGGAGGGGAGGGTCCGAAGGTGTGAGAATCTTTTATTTAAAGCTTTTCGTATTCACGAGATGGCACATGGAAGCCTTTGATTTTACTTTTTGTTCTTCTTGTACCTCGACATGAAGAAAGCTGGTTTGGCCATGCAGCTAAACTTTGTGCAAACATTGTTCACTATGTGCCAAGCAGTGGAGTAGCCTGGTTGGTGTGGAATGACGTCTCAGTGATTGGATAGACCACCTTGTAGTTTTGCTATTTTATTTTATTTCACCTTGGGTAGACAAGCTATCGCTACTGCTGGAAAGAGCACATTTAAATTAGCGCACCTAGTAAATCTGGCCTCGGTTGTTCAGAGGGTGTATAGTGTTATCCACTGGATAAATCACTATCCAGCCGATACGTATTAACAAAATCCATTGTGTTATCTGCTGGATAGCGATTTATCCGGTGGATCTGAGCGCTATCCACCTTTTGAACAAATAGGCCCAGAGCCTTAGGGATGGACCATTAGAAAAGTGATGGGGGGGTGGGGCAAAAGCAAAAAAAAAAAAATTTCCCCAGTAAATTATTAAGAAAAAAAAATATTCCCACGCATTATCGCAAAAAAAAAAATCTGCCCAAGGACAATTACAAAATAAACTATTAAAAAAAAAATATTCCAGCCATCGAGTGAAAAAAAAAAAAAATTTCCACCTTAGGTGGACAAAAAAAAAATTTCTTGCCTCTCCCAAAGTTCCCACCCCCCCCCCCCCCCCCCCCATCACTTTTCTAATGGTCCATCCCTTAGGTCAGTTGTTTATATGGCGGTACGCAAATCTTGCATCGGTGGGTATGTAAGATTTGCCTACCGCCATACCAACGTCCGTAAAATTAACTGACCTATATCTTCGCTTCTAAGCAAGGCATAATGCTCAAATTTTAAGCAGAATCGATGGTTTTTCTGTCCGAACCAAACTTACAAATTTAGAAAAGCTACCGCGGTGGTCTATTGATCAGGACTTCTGCTAGCGTGTCGGTGATAATGTACTGTTGCGTCAATGAAAATATTTTTAGTTACGCAATAGGACCCGGAATATCTGCTTGCAGCCCAATTTATCATTATCAGGTAAAAACGCGTCCTTTATTGCAAACATCCCATAAAAGACACGGTGATGTTTTAAAATGTCTTAACCTGCAATTGAATGCTGTCAAATGCTGCAAAGCAATGGATAAGCATCGATCCAATCAGTGCTATAAAGCGCGGGAAAATATCCAACCACTGAGTACTAAACGCGGGAAAACGTCCAATCGGTGCCAAGCGCGGGAAAACATTATTCAACATCACCTTGCAGTAGAAGCGAATGCCAGACGCGGGAAAATATTCTAAAATATCTCATTGGTACTAAGCTTGGAAAAACGACATACAATTGGTCTAAAGCGCGGGGAAAAAACAGAAGTAAGTCGAGTTATGATTGGTTTCCAGTTTAATCCTAATTGGTTAAAATCCCCAGCCTGTTTGCGTTTGCTGGGTAATTGGATAATTAACTTTGCGCGAGCGTTTTGAGCAGTTATCAAAACCCGAAAGCAAACAACAAATTTCAATAGCCAACTAGTATAAAGCCTTTTAATATATTATAATACAAAATTCTACACGCAGGATATTCATTTAATACAGTGATGTTGTTATCACAGATGCAAATCCAAATAAAGAATCATTTCTAAAACTTGCAGCCGCGAAATTGTCTTTTTCATTTTCCCAGAGAGTCTGAACTGACGCAAACAATCCTTCCTCCCTCACGGAGCCAATGTAAGCTTGACAAACCACTTTGCACTGCGGTACATTATCTGCTGCCTTCATCGAAGCCACAAGAGTTTTTAGAATTCTACAGATACTTTTACAAACGCGGTCACATGCTTCTCGTTTATATTCCTTCATCGACAGCATGTGTGCACGTAGGACATGTTTAATAAGATCCTGGATTTTAACGTCTTCTTCTTTAAACGAGGCTTGCTCCGGTATAGGTTTAGTCTGTGCCTCTTGACGCCCCGAGGCAGTATTCTCTTTATTTTTCTTTTCTTCGTTTTCTATTGTTATTGAGATCTGTTGGTTAGGTGGAAATTCTGGATCTGTATTCCGCCTTTTGCGTTCTTTCTCAGTCGACGGTTTGTTGAACATCGTTAATGAAAGCTTTCGTGTCTTCTTGTTGGTCTCAGGTTTTTCTAAAATAGCTTCTTGTTTGTTAACGCTCGCAGATTGATTTCCAGCAAAAATTCCATGCAAAGATAACGGCGAAATTCTTCTTGTAATGCTCAACTTTCGTCTTCTTTCTCCCGGCGGAGGTCTTGGCTCATCGCTTTCCTCCTGACCAGCTGTTCCATTCCCGCTAGAACTCGACGTATTAAACGTGAACAGATCAGAAATTTTCTTGGCGGATTTTTTCCGCATTGCCGCCATCCGGCCATCTTCCTCTTCGGCTTCGCTGGACGAATGGTAGCTACTAGTACTTCCTTCGGAAGTTCTCGCCTTTGATCCCGCAGTAAACGAAGAAGTTCTCGATGTCTTCCGATGACCTGTCGCGGGAGTCCCCGTTTCTCCTTCTTCAACTGTCTCCAATGTGACGAGTGAACTGCAAGCCGAAATTTCCGATACGGCGTCTTCGTTGTCTTCGTTAACCGTGGTACCAGATCTCATGCTTTCCATGACCAAGTTTCGCAGAGAGCTATCGAGCTCGGGATAGTCGATACTCGGGAGATTTCGCAAGTCAAGTTCCAGAGGCTTCGCTTCAAAACCAGGGCCAGAATCAAACACCAATACAGGAGAAGCTTGTACAATGCTAAATGGTTGCAAAGCACTCGTTTCGCTGCTTATAAACGGTGAAACCTTCACCGACCCGACTTTAACTGACATTTGGCGGTAGACGTTCATCTTTAACGAAGTTCTCGTGAAATACTGATCAAGATCTAATTATTCAAACTCTTCACCTAGATCAGATTCCTTTCCCCAGCGTCACATATAATCAATGTGGACGTGTTTGTTAGTCGGACGCACCTTGTACGAGGTTAAATGAATACAAGAGAATGGAAACTGATTTGCTACCCGCTGACTCCACACGGACTCGAGCTCACAGTGTGAGGTCAAAAAGTTTTCAATAAATTTGTCCACGAGATTAGAACAACAACGTAACAAGAGGTTTGAACCTTAGAAGACACATACGCCTTGTGAAAGCAGAGATTGGTTTTCGTAGTGTAAAATTGTTGTGGTGGCGTGGTTGGGATTTTAGCATTGAAAGTATTGGTCATATTTTTATGCGTTTAGCAGTAAATTGTCTCCCCACTGTTGCAGGAATTACCCCAAGGCTATCCAATTTAATAGCACTGTATCTTTTGACACATAATGGTTAGACAGGCATATCATTGCGACCGTATTATCTTATCTCATCGACCATGTCACATTTAATTTCTTTGTTTCACAATTTTTCAAGACTACAATAAATCCAGTTCTCTAATCTGAGTAAAGTGGACACGAGATACTATTATGATATAACAATCTAATGGCGCTAAGCTTCAACAAATATTGTTTTGTTTACATAACACCAAGAGCATATGTTGGTACAATGAAATTAACATTAATAACATCAAGAGCCTATCGGCATTTCACGGGCATCGATCACAATCAAGTTTCTTTTGCTCGCACGCTCTGGGGTTATTTACAGGTCGACAAAGACATATCGTTTAATATCTTTTCCTTCAACATTTTAGATTCAATCAGCTTGAATTATGCGCTAAAAATGGTGCGAAATGATTGTTAAAAACTTTTTTGAGATCACTCAACCCTTACTAACCAGTTCAATCCCGGAGTCAAACTTTTTGAGTCGCGTAATGTGCTTCAGTTTTAACATTTCAAGTTTATGGGTGGAATCCTACAGTGCGACTATTCTTACGAATGCTCTTGAGCAGCACTTTCCAATTTCACAGTTTGTTTTACAGTATTTTACAAAAAGAAATTTGGCATTTATCGTGAATTTTGATTTCTGTTGCTGTTATGCGTAGAAGGGTTAATTTTAAGACCACAGTACATATGGCGGTCTATTGTGCTGCAAATGTTTGTAATTCTTTTCATTTTTGCAAAGATTTTCGCGATTAAACTCCTGTTTTTGCAAGTCTAAATTCAGCGTACGCTACAAAAAAGTTTAGTTAACCAAACTAAACACAATTTTTGATTGCCTCCTATAACCTTTGTGAGATCAAATTTAATAAGTTTCGGTGACCCTAGATTTCCGTTTCTAAGAACAGAAAAGTTATTCAATTATCATTTCGCATTATGTCAGCATTAATTTCTATTTACTCGCGTTATCTTTTTTAATTATTTCAGACTGAACAAAATTAAATATTTTAACACATGGATAGGGTCGCGAGAATGCAAAAAAAAAAAAAAACTCTTTGCCAAAGAAAATAAAGAAGAAGCAATATGCGCTTGGACTATGATTAGGTGCAGTGCTGCATTCTTGTCCTCAGAACTCCACGGTTTGCTTTTTTTCAATCATTTAAACCGTTGACCAAACGAAAGGATCGATCTAGATGATGAAATATTAAAAAATGACGCAACCGGTAGCCTGCGTAGCAGGCGCATGAAAATAAATATGGGCACAAGAAAGAACGGGGCGCGCGAGGGAGACACGCGTGTCTCCCTCGCGCGCCCCGTTCTTTCTTGCGCCCATATTTATTTTCATGCGCCTGCTGCTACGCAGGCTACGCAACCGGTAATCTGGACAACTTTTGGAGATCATACGACGCTATTATCAGGCAATACTTGAGGGGTGCTTGTGACGTCAAAACCATTACCATGGCAACAGTACAGCGCTGAAAAGAGCCTCTAAAACAAAGTTTTCGCTAATCATATTTAAAACTAATTCGGTGACCTATTAGTTTTTTTCTCAATTTGGAAAGCACAACTTATTTTCGTTTCTTTTTGGCGCTATTACAAAAATCTATCTGGTGGAAATCAAGTTATTTCCAAAAAGATTGTTGTCAGATAAGAAAAATATTCCGCTAGTTAATTTTTTCTCAAACTTTTGTTTAAGATAGGAACTACCGAATACTGCTTGCACACAGAAAATCAGGATATGTCACCAAACAAACTTTCGAGATAAAGAAGAATATTTTATGTTTATATTTACGGTTTGCGCGATTTTACGCAGTATTTTCATTTCCGGTGAGCTGGGCGTGCTAGTTTTTGATAGGAAAATCGGCTGACGAGTACGTCAATGCATGACGAGTGCACATCGCGCGCGCAAGCAGCTGAAAACCCTTTCTAGCCTCCTTTAAAAGGCGGGACTTAACCATTTTCCCGCCACTTGACATGGCTTTAATGGAAATATCCCGCGTTCACGTTTCAAGCAATCCAAAAACTCCATGCTCATCTCTCTATGTTATGGGGTGTTTTGTAAATTTTTGGGTATCAGTTTGGGAGGAAATAGCTCTCAAAGGATTTGTAAAATTACGTCAGGGGTCCACACAAACGCCATTTCCCGCCATTTGACATGGCTTTAATGGAAATATCTCGTTCACGTTTAAAGCAATCCAAAAACTCTCTGCTCATCTCATGAATCTATGTTATGGGGTGTTTTGTAAACTTTTGGGTGATGTTTGGGTATGTTTGGTAGGAAATAGTTTATCTGAAAGGATTTGTAAAATTAAGAGAAATAAGAAATATTGAAGATTTAGTGAAGTTTTAAAATTACAATTTGTAGTTAATAATTAGTAGACGGATACCAAGTTAGTCCACTAGCAACCTGGGGTGCTCTTACGTGGGTATCAACTGTCTGTTGGTGTTCAAAAATCATTTTATTTCTTCTATCCCTTCTTTAAACCTCTTAAAATTTCATTCAAATTTCATAGCACTTTATAGGGGACATCTCTTTAAGGACGTTCGCGCGAAAATCTTCTAACATTGATTTTTTTATAAAACTTTTGCTACAGCTAGGTTTTGAGTTACTCGTGTCAGAAATGCAAAAAAATGAGGGGGTCACCGACTTCGTTTCTGAGATAAGCTATCTGAAAGGCGACCCTACTTTTGAAAAATTTGTCTTCCTTACGGGATGTGACCCCAATGCGTGTTAGTCTAAAAATATTGCAAATGAATCTCTAAAATGCAACTTTCTTTCCCACATTTTATGCGAGTAGGTCTGTTCAACAAATTCATTCAACTGGTGACGTTCCTTGAAGTAAATTTCATCTTTAAACGACAGTATTTGCAACTTCTGACAGCCGCAAGTTGGCAGGATTCGATGGCGCGCGGGTAGAAAAATGGAAAAAATTTAAACTTCCTACATTGATTTTTTTGTTCATTTTTTCACAATCTGTCGAGAATTGGCAAAGAAAATTATCTATGAAAAAAAAAAATTGGGGGTCACCGACCATCCTTAAATCCTTAAATCTAAGCAAAGTTAATGCAACGGCTATCAGCCCTTTATGTGCTTAGATTTCTTCTCTTGCGCGTGCGCTCGTGCATGACGTAGCATGGCGTTGCAACATGAATTGCGTGCGCAGTAAGGATGCGCATAAACAATTAGCGTGAACGTCCTTAAGATGGCACTCAGCTTGCTCAGTTCAAGGGGGTGGGATGGGAGGTTTGGAACCAGGGGTACTGAAATTTCCACTGCCCAAACCATAAAAATGGTGGGCAAAACTTGCAGTATTTTATCCATATTCCATTCAATATTTTATTCAAAATATTTCCTTAAAGAAAAATTTTTGTTATTGTAGGTGTGTGTCTGGCAGACACTGTCAGTCAGCTTTTCCAAGAAGTAACAGTATCCAAAGAACCCAATGTTATTTATGTTATTTATTTACTGTGACACAGTCAGCTCCATCTCTCAATGATCTCAATGTGTCTGACAGACAGTTGGCCAAATTGCTTTCATTTATTTACAATCAATTAGTGGAAAAGAACCCAATGTCAATTTTCACTTTGACAGTCAGCTTCATCTCTTATTGGTCTGACGGGCAGTCGGCCAACTTGATTTCATTTATGTCATAATCTTTTGTTACCTTTTCCAATAAGTGCCAGTGTCCAAATAATTCTATGTCAATCAATGTCAGACACAAAGAGTCTATTATTCGCTGTGAAATGGCCCGTAAACGTCTCTCATTTGCTATGTGTCTAGTGGACAGTCGGCCAACTCAGCTTCATTTATATCATAATCCTTCATTGCCTTTTCCAAGTAGTACCAATGACCAAGGAAGCCGATGTCGATAACTTGCTTGGGAAACACCTTCCATCTGGGCTGAGTATAATAACAATGTTTCTCATACAAATCACAGTCAGGTCCAAATTCTGACACCCAAACAAGAGACAGGAGACCAAAAGTCTGAATTCGTATTCTTTCCTGATTACGAAATTTCAATATCTTCTGCACGTAACCGTCCGATGATGGATTCCGTATAAGATGACTAATCTGTAACAGTTCATTGGCGCATTCTAAGAGGGCGTCTTCATAAGAGTTGACGTCTGGATTGTGCTCATAAACGTAATACAGACCACCTAACGTGGCTGCCGCCGTGAGAGATCGAAATGGTTTCTGTTTTGCCTGCTGATAGAAGTCCTTAAACACAGCTGTGTAGTCAGTTAAAATATTAATAGCTGACCTACCAAGCCTTCTTTGCTTTAGGCTTTCAAACTGAGGTAAGAACATGTTATTTATCCGATTTACTTTCCCAAACGCACTCTTCAAACTCTTTAGCCTGGCCGCCATCTTGTTTTCTTGGCCCCAAAGTGCGCACAATCTGAACAAAACACAGCTGTACGTTGGCAGGCTCATGGGAATTTCACGTGGTGAAAGAATATTGCACAACAAATTAACTACAGAAGTATTTTTGTTTTCGTTTGTTCTTCGCAACTTGAAAATGGTAGGTTTAAGGCGTTAAAACGTTGGAGTATTTGGTGATAGTGGGATATTGAAATTTATGTTTCTTTAATCTATTTACAAAATGATCATTTTGCGCTTTAAATACGAGCTAGCTGAGTTGATCCTTTCAATTTATTTCAACACAATATTTTTACCACTAAAATTTTTTTGGCTTCTTTTAAAATCCCTTTATGTAAAAGGACACACAAAACAATATGGCTCAGTTGAAAAACTATTTATTAGTTCTTGTCAACAGTACTCAAGATGTAAACATCAAGTTGTCTGATTCTTGTTCTTTTTGTAGCCGAAGGAAGGGAAATCAAAAAAAGTACATTGCAAAAAAGTAGTTCATCCTAATTCAAGGAAAGCTGTAAAGTTGGCGCGACAAGCACATAGGGACGAGAAACTACAAAGGTGAAACAGTATTGACTTCACTGGCCATCCATTCCATTCGATCTCCCACTGTTTTGACACAGCTACCAGAAATTGGTAACTGAAAATGGACCCACAACTAACTTGCTTAGGAGAACAACGAGAGTGGTCCTAATCCACAGATTTAGAGGGGATCAAATCTGCAGTTTGATCGGGGGGGGGGGGGGGGGGGAGTTGGATTAGGGAGCATGGTTGATGACATGGAGAGAGCCCTTGCCCTTGCACCAATGTCACATGGGTTCATTCCTGGACTCGACAATATATGTAGGATGAATTTGTTGTTGGTTCATGCCCTTTGCATTGATCTGGATATTCAAGGACCACAAGTTTGACAGTCATGTGACTGTTAGATTTTTTTTCTTTTATTCATTTAGGTTAGGTTAGTGTTTCAGATCATATTTGCAGGAGACTCAAATATCATTGCCTTCCTCACTAGGGTCATCCCCAGGGATTGCTGCTGATAACTGCATAAGTTTGTTGTGAGTTAGGAAATCCTCTTTTAACTTGTCTCACAACCAGCCCAGTCAAAATGTTTTTGCGTAGTAGGCAAGATGGCTGGAGTAGTAGGCAGCAGAGGCCACAAGCTTGTTTGGATGCCGTCTTGTTTGTAATTGCAAGAGCATTCATCGCTGACCATTCACATGGCTTATTTTTCCCACATAATGTTCAAGGCGTTCCTCCCTGTCGCTCAGCATGCAAGGTTCTTTTGTGTGTGGTGCGATTCACAAGAAACTGTATTTATGTTTTGGTTACAATTTGAACTAGAAGAGACCTCGTATTTGTTGTTAATGAAGTTAAGTGTCAAGTAGGCGGCAGACATTTCGTTGTAGGCGGCAAAATCGCCGGCTGCCGGCACATTTTGACTGGGCTGCACAACAGGTTTTGCAGCTTGGATCAGCTTATATACACATTCATGCCACTTTCTATTTATTAAGTAGTTTGTGGCTAATAAATAATATTGACTTTTTGACTACTCTTCAGGAAAAAGACTGAGAGAAACTACCTTCTTCAAATTAAAGGTATTTGTTCCTAAGATATTTTGGAACCTTTTTCACACCTAGCTCTCCAAATCCTCTAACTGACCAAATACTGCAATTAACGTTCCTTTTGTAGTTGGTGAAAAGTTCAGATGGTTTTATGAAAATGTAGAAGAGGAAAAGACACAGTATTCGTGCTTAGAAGTGTGTGATCTTATTGAAAGGTAGATATAAATGAGAATAAAAGTTGTCACAAATGTTGTCATGAATAAACCCTGGCTGTGACCACCCTTAGTGCCATACATTGTTCATGGGTAGGGTGGGGGAGGTGAGTTCAACAATGGACTGATCGTGGCTGCCTGACGCGCCTTCATAAGCTGACGTCCAACCTCATTCTCATAAGTGTATGTAAAGCGCCATGAGACATGTGATATGTACGCTATATAAGTCATTCACTCATTCATTCATTATTATGTAGTTATTTTCAGTGTTATGTACCCACCACTTTTTGACAACTGTCTTACAATCTGTCTTCTTTTACCAAGCTATGAAACCAGGGCTAAACAATAATTTTCTTTTTCTTTAGATATTTGCACAGGTTTGACCAGGAACTTCAAGAAATTAATGAACAAAACAATATAAAGGGAAGACAAGGCAGAGCTCATGCATCAAGAGAAGATACAATAAAAAATGTCATTGAACGGGAAAGGGAATCTTACAACACATGTGGAATAGGTGAGAGTGCAAGACTACACATCAGACTTAAGAGGTGGTTTTAATGGGTCTAAATCATTGTCCCAGCCACTGTGTTGTTGACCTTTGACAAATCTCATTAAATTCTGTTGGAATGAAATTGTAAGAGTTTTAAAGAAGAGATAGAAGAAAGAAAATTATTTTTGAAACGCCAACAAACAGTTTTTATATCCATGCTGGCTTTTCTTTTTGCCCTATCCCCTAATCAGAAAGCCTAACTAGAAGGCATGTTCACAGGCTACCAAGTTGTCTTAATAGCTATATGTTCACAGGCTACCCAGTTGTATAAATGGCTACCTGTTCACAGGCTACCCAGTTGTATAAATGGCTATAAGCGAACAGGGTAATCTTGCAATGGAACTTCTTACTGTCCCATCCAGTCGCCGCCACTGTGTTGTTGACCTTCAACAAATCTCATTAAACTCTGTTGGAATGAAATTATAAGAGTTTTAAAGAAGGAATAGAAGAAAGAAAATTATTTTTGATGCCATCAAACAGTATTTATATCCATGCTGGCTTTTCTTTTTGCCCTATCCCCTAACCAGAAGGCCTAACTAGAAGGCATGTTCACAGGCTACCCAGTTGTATAAATGGCTACCCATTCACAGGTTACCCAGTTATATAAATAGCTACGAGCAAACAGGGTAATCTTGCAATAGAACTTGTTACCGTACCATCCAGGGTGAAGTAGTAATACTGCTACTTGCAATTAGTTCACCATTGTAATGGACAGTGAACCGAATGAACACATTACCCTGCCCGCCCAGTAAACCTAAAAAATTCTTTAACATCGAAGTTAATTATTTTGTGCCATAATTCTCTAATATTTTTTTAAAACAGAACTTCCAGACATCACATCAGCTAAAACATTGTCCCAATTTAGGTAAGTACTGTGAGAGATGATGTTTGAAATACATGTGAGTTGAGACATTTAGACCATAACATCAAGGTTAAATGTTCTATTGGTTTTATAACCATGCTTGGTTGTTTAGTTTGATGGATTTTTTTAGTTTTAGAGAGGAAGTTCCACTGACTAGCCATATAAATTTCATCGTATTAAAGACCCAGTATTGTCCATTTTGCTTTGCCTGCCTTTTGAACAATAGAAGCCTCACTCCTGTGCAAACCAAAACAATAACAGAGGCATGTGAAGCATAATGGACAATACAACAACGGGAGAACTGCTGTTTGAAAGGCATCTCTCTCATCTCACCTTACAGTAGTTTTTAAATCCATTGTTTACTGAAGTCTCTCAGATTGTGAGTAACCTGTGTGGCAGTTGTTAGAAGGGTGGGACTTTGGCCTAAAATGCCTAACCCTTCCCTTCCCCTTTGTAGCGCCTGCCATGCAGGGTAGGGCGTGAGAGAAAATGGAACTTAGGTGGTTTGCCTAACACCCCCCCCCCCCCCCAAAAAAAAAAAAAAAAAATTGCCCATTCACCCCCAAGAGCACTAAAGATCAAAATTCAAGAAAATCCCAAATTTCGTTTTGTAAAGTATTGAAAAACAAATGGTACCATGCAAAAGTACTGCTGAAGAAGTTTCATTTGAATGGTTACACCATAGGATTTTGTCAACAGACTCAAAAGTTAGAACTACACAACATGTCTTCATAGGACAGGCTAATGCTGTATCGTATATCCTTATGTAACGTAAAAGAAGGGCACGTATTCTGTCATGAAATGTTGCATTTAATTGGTGATGTAAGTTTCTTTTTTTGTCAGGGACTGGAATTGCGATGTCGCGAGCCTCAAGCTTATGAAGATGCGAAAATTTAACTCATCTTTAATGGACAAAAAGCAAGAAACAAGAAATATGAACGTTGACGATGAAACAGATAAAAAAGAAACTGACAAAGAGTGACAATTTAATGGTGTTTTATTTGTGACAAGTCACGCCGATAAAGTTATTATAAAAACAGAAAAAAAAACCCTCCTTTGATGGTCACCTCCCATCAACAGTATTGTTTTCTCAGCCAATCAGAGAAGACCTTGTAATAGCTGCATACTGCCCCCCCCCCCCCCCCCCCCCCCAAATAAGCGGCACCTCAGTAAACGGACGCAGACAGCTTTCTTGTGGTTCAAGGTAAAATTAACCTTGAGTTCGTACTCTGGGTAGTAGAGGTTTTTCTCATCTAGTTTCTTCGCATTTCCCACCCAGCCCGTCGTGTCGAATGTAATTCAGTTCGGCGGGAATTCAACTGTCGACTCAGACGTTGAATTCAATTTTGCAGGTGTTCTTGCAAAAAAAAAAAAAAAAAAAAAAAAAAAACTACCGTCTTTATCAGTCGTCGTTGTCTGAAAGTAAACCTTACAGCACATCACCATAATGACCAACCATAAAAACATTACAGAAGTTCGACGATTACTAAAATCACCTGCTGAAAGAATAACACGAAATACTCGACAACCGACGCAATTCAGGGGTTGTAATTAATCCGATCTTCGCATTCATTTTCTTGTTGGTCAGGCGAAGATGCTGGTGAAACATTTTGATTGGCACCCCAAAAAGATACCAATTTGATCTCGTGGGTGTGGCATCAATTGTTGGTAGCAGTCGATAAGATTAGCTGCCTGTGTGCAGCCGTCTAGCAGCATGGTTAGCTGCCTGTGTGCAGCCGTCGAGCGGCATGGTTAGCGGCCTGTGTGCAGCTGTCTCCTATTTTCTTTGTTTCTCGCGGAAACCAAATGGAAATAGGAAACGCACACGAAGGGTTCAATTTTAGCCAAACCTTTCAATATTATTTTAAAATATCCATAAAGGCTCGTTCGCGATTTTTGTCGCGCTCTCCAGTATGCAATTTTAGTCGCAAGTGTAAACTAGCGGCGATTGCCTGTGCAATTCGGGTGCGACATTTGTTTTGATTTGCTGTGATTTCCCCAAAACCACCGCCAAGTTGCATCAGGTTTCGAACATGCTCGAAACCTCTGCGACATCGCACGACAAATCGCGCCCAAATCGCACTAAAAACGTCGCTAGTTTACATAGGCGATTTGAAGATGCAACTTGCTCGCGACAAAAATTGCACACAAAATCGCCTGTGTAAACGGGCCTTAAGGAAGGTGGAAATGATAAATCTTTAACAAGTACAGGTTTTTAAAAGCACTGTCACACAAATGCTCTATCTCGTTTAAAATAAATATGTTCCTCCTTTACTGTAGTTTTGAACGACTCCTTAGAAGATCACTTTATTGTGAATAATGAAATCTGTGGGGAAAATAAAGGTTTGATCCTGTCGAGTTAGCGCTCAACAAAAAAAACCTTTTTTTAGCTTGCATTCTTTGCCATACGGTCTTAAATTGTAAATAAAACCTAGTATTCCTTTCCATCTCTGCGTCCCCGCCTAAAATTGTTTGGATCGCGAGGAAATACCGAAAACGGATATCAAACAATAACAAATGGCGATTTTCTCGCTTGTTCAGTTTATTAATAAAAACTCTCAGTTCTAAAACTACAAACTCTTGAGTACACTTATAATTTTCTTGAATTCCATCAGAAAATGATCTAAAGATTTTTTCCCCAAAACTGAACTAAAAACTGCCGAAATTTTGGAGCGATATGTTTTCCAGATCGTATACCATTTCTTATATCAATATTGGGTACCCTGTGGAAAGCGCTCTCTATTTCTTCCCGTCAGTCGGCCTTGAAATGTGGTGAAAAAATGAAGGCATGTCTCTGTTGCCTGTGGTTATGTACATATATGTGTTGGTCCCTGCTTTGTGGACATTAATGTTTGATCATTTGCACGGCGCTACCCAAACAAAGGATTCTGACTTGTGGCGCAGGTTGCTTTCTTTGTGGGAAAGAAAAATATCCATTACTGGCTCTGGTGCGACATTCAACTGAGAAGAAGAATTTTCTCCTTAGAGATCAACTCGGGTGCTGAACAGCCAGAGCGAAAGGTGTGTGAACTTTTGATTTACTTTAAGCCTTTTTGTACTAGTTCTTTCACTTTCAAGGGCACATAAACACAAATTGAGACGAAACAAAATCCTAAATTTCGTTTTGCTAAATACTACGAAATGAAACAAACACTGATTGCCACAGGAAGGTAGGTGTATACTGTGCCATATTCATTTGAATATTGTCATACTTTTGTATTTCGTCCACAGGCCTTGAATGGGTGGTGAATTCGTAAAATGAACTCATGAATCTAGTCCACGTGCTTGTATTGAGCTACGTTAGTAGACGTAATGTATAGAGGAGGGAGTAGCTATCAGTTTTTAAAAAAGTCGCCAATTTTCTACGATCCGAACCGAGCGTTTTTTGTATATCTTCGTTATTTTAAATTCTGAGTTAAGAAGGTTGTCCTCTTCTGAAGAAAAGATAGTTAAATACCTGAAAAAGTGATAAAAAGTTTCAAAGTGAATCAAAGGATACTATATAAACAGGAGCCCATCATGGCCTCCTGATATAAACAGTGGACTGACTGACCGATATACACTTGGTATTTTACAGCTTTGCCTTTTACAGCCAAACGACAGTGCTACTTTACCGAAATGTCACCTAAACGAAGAAAAAAGCACCTTATTGCAAACTTCTTAAAAATGTTTAAACTAAGTAAAAATTGTCAACGGCCAACTGCCTCTGGTAGTTTCCAGAATTTCCAAATAATATTGTTTGTAAAATATGGGTGTAAGTCCCTTTATCAGGCTGTCTCCTGCGAAAAATTCGAACATGTTAAAATGCCGTCTGTTCATAATTTAACCTGACAGTAACTGGTTAAATGGTAAGAAACCGCATATGAGAATCCCGCTCTATTCTTGTACACTGGATCCTTGAGAATCTGCTTCAGCCAAAAAACAAATTGAATATAAAACTTTAAAGCAAAGCTGAAAACAGCGTATAAATTATTTTGTTTAGTACAATATTTCAGCTGGCCAAACCAGCCTTCTGTTATACTAAACACGTCAGTGTCGCTTTGTGGGAAGGCAGTTCGCTCTTGAAAGTTTTACAAAAGAAAGGTTAGATTCCCTTCATTTGTGTCATTAGTAGCCGTGTTTTCCTTAAAATCGAGACTGATCCAGACTCAGCCATGTAAAATACAATGAGCAACCCGTATCAACCTTGCAGTCCAACGATAACATAATTATCAACTTCTTATCTGAGTCTACTTATCATGTGTCAGTAAACCCATTACACCTGCCCTGGAAAATTTGAGATGATGAGGGAGAGCCCACATCACTGTACTAAATTGAACAAAATATTCTAAACCCTTAAAACTTCAATTTGTTATATATAACAATTCTCTTTATTGCGATCGTTATTCGGGAGACGCTGTTTAGACAATAACACAAGCCTGATCACCTTTAGTGATATTTTCTTATATTCTCATCACGTTCGTAAACTACATGGATCACACATTGGAAGCTGGTCCGCTGTTGGGGTTGAAAGATTTAAGGCCCTCTGTCAGCATCCTGCCTTAATAACGAAAATATATATTTGCTTTAATTTAGTACATTTTTCACGATTTGTGTTACAGACGAGATGCGATTCTTGACTGTTCTTGTGGCTGTGCTGGTATCTTGCCTGTCAGATGCGATGCCATTTAATGGTAAGACCATGCAGTTGTGTTCATAATTTAGTCTAAAAAAGATAATCAACCTTGAATAACCCCCCCCCCCCCCCCCAGACCTTATTCTTAACCTGATTATAGAGCGTTTGACGTGACGTCACGGCGGCCATATTGGTGTCCCAAAACAAACCGTTGAGCTATTTTTCATTTCAGCTCTTTCTAGAATGAATAGCGACCCTACATGGGATAGGTGAAGTGTTGCCGAGTTTCATTATGTTCTAGCTACGACACACTGACGAGAACCAAGAAGCTCGAAACAGCTTCTTTGTCTGCTTTCTAGTTTCGAGCGCTGATCATGCATGTCAACTGGCCAACCGTAGTGCCATTTCGAAAAGAATGCCTTTTCACATTGTTTGATCGGTCATTGCAGTGGTCTTATCACTTTGTGTACTGATTCAGTGTTACGCAATAGATCGTTCACGGTATTTGCAGTTAAGTTAATTTGCCATATTAGTGTCCTAAACGAATCCTATGGGACTTTAGCTCTGTTCTTATTCAAACATTTCCTATTGTTTTAGCACGCCAATATGGCCGCCGAACACGTGAGTGAAAACACACTATAAGTATAGGCGTAGGAAGTCTTTCAATGTATCTTTTTGTCAAGTAAACTACTGGAGAGAGCATTCTAGGAGTTATTAAAAAACTATAATATAACGACAAAACCACAGCGACGAGCCAAATGATCAGTTTGCCGTTTTTACCTTGATTATTTCATGAGTTATTAAGCTGATGCTGCAAGAGCGATAATTTCCTTATCTAGAGCTCATCTTTCGAGATGTCAGGATCAGCCTTGCACATGCAACGAAACAAGTTCTTGTTTTTGTCGTGAAAAATTTAATTTATTGCATTTGTCATGGATCGTATCGTGGTAGTAATTACTAATATTTCTTTTTTGTGCACCCACGTCTCAAATCAAAGTTAACAAAAAACCTGGGAAGCACTTTTATATAATAATAATAATAATAATAATAATAATAATAATAATAATAATAATAATAATAATAATAATAATAATAATAATAATAATAATTTTAATCTTAAAAATTGCCTATATTACATCTCATCTGGCCGATCGACTGCAACTGCAACACTGTAAATCCTTGGCAACCAAGGTCCAGTGCAACCTCGTTCCCAGGACCTTTTCTCTGGCTTGGGGGCGGTAAAAGTCCTGGGAACGAGGTTGGGTCCAGTGGGTGCCCTAACATAACTGATGTCTGGTTATGTTGACTTATGAATGCAACAAAACCTCATCTTACTAAGAAAAATCACCAAAAATTACAAAAGAAAATTAGAAAGAGAAATAAAAATAAAATAATGATAATAATAAATAAATAATAATAATTTATTAATTTATATAGCGCCAAAACCACTACTTGCCCTATGGCACTCTACAATGCATATTACACAAAATAAAAACAACAATATGCAAAAGCTAAGAACACGGACTATTATAATAATAATAATAATAATGATAATAATAATAATAATAATAATTTTTAATAATAATTAACTTTATTAAAAAATTTTTTCAATAATTACAATTATTAACCTGCTAAAATGCTAAAAATATTCATAATTACAATCCAAAAAATTTCGTAAAAGTGTTACTAAAAAAAATTTCAATAATTACAATCCATAAAATATCGTAAAAGTGTTACTAAAAAAAATTTCAATCAAAATAAAATTTATATAAGACGTTTGTATTCATATAATAATAATAATAATAATAATAATAATAATAATAATAATAATAATAATAATAATAATAACTTTATTGAAGTGTCGATGTATTTAGACTTTATAATGTATAACAAATATAAAAACTTTGCGATCAACAACAATAATCTAATACTCTACCAACGTTGACTAATGATCTAATACTGTGCCAACATTAATCTTATTTAGACTGCCGCGATCATTACGAGTTATGTGGACAGTGGGCCAAGGGCGAATATTGCGAGTTAAAAGACTACAAAGCTTATATGGACCTCGTGTGTCCTTACTCTTGTGGCCTCTGTGACGGTAATAACTTTTACTTCTTTTACTAACTTGCTACCGTTTTTAACGTTAATGCTTATTAATGCTCAACCGTCCACTGCACAATAGATGAAAGTTTGGGACCTCAAACAGCCAAGGTGGCAACGACACCGCGAAATGATGATGATATTGCTCTGCGCGTCCGTTATGCATTTTAGTACACTTCTTTGCCCCTCTCCTCGCAAGCTGGACCCAGGCTCTTCGCGCCGCCGACGCAGCGAAAATAAATGTTTCGTGGTGAAACGCATGGAGATTAGATTGTGAATCTATTTCTTTTCACAGTTTATCTTTAGCACGAGAAAAAGAGAAATGGTTTTGTCCAGCAACGAAGACGCGATGAGATTGCCATTATGAATACATTTCCAATCGCCCTTGAATCTAACAGAAAATAGGAGAGCAGAATAATAAACAGCCAACCCTAAAGTTAACCGAACAATTAAGGAAAAATCTCTGAATGAGATAATTGGTACAATAAGCGTCAACTGTCTTTTCTTTGCAGACATCTTGAGTGACTTGAGCGCTTCCGGGCATGCACCCTCCGATACTGGCTCCTCAGGTGGAAGTCAATATAACGTACACAGAGTTATACCGGAAGTTGACGCGGATTTCGAGAGCATCGAAGACAAAGCAAGCAGCTCTCAGCAGTCTAAACCGGAGGCAGATCACAAAAATGACAGAGGAAGCTTGTCAGGATCAGGGGAACAGCAGGACGAGCCTCTTTTTCGTGAAACAACAACCAAAGAAACAGAGTCTCGATTTCATGGTGAGGCCGAACAGCAAGACGAGTCAGGTAATCAGCAAGAGTATATTTCCGGTTCCGCTGGTGATCCTACTGGCGCTAATTTTTGGGCTGTTGTTAGAGTTGAGCCTGACACAGTCGACAGAGGAAACGGACGAGAACTCCACGTAAACCGCAGGTCTGAGAAATTCATCCTCGAGGAGACGACAAATGCTTCTGATGCAGGCAGCGCATCTGGCAACCAAGCTTCCGGTGAAAATGTAAGCCAAAAAAGCGAACTTGCGATCAAAAGTTCTTCCGGTCAGGAGGACACTTCTGGCGATAATGCCAGTCAAAGAAGCCAACTTCCGGTTACAAGTACTTCCATTGAGAACGTCGCTTCCGGTGAAGATGACGCACCGTTTGACACTTCCTCCACTGAATCTGAATTGGATTCGGGTTGCTCTTCCGGTGAAGGGTGTTATGAATCCGAAGGTGTTCAGGGAGAAGACAGTTTGCAAGGTAATTCACGATCAGTAATCGCTAAGGCTGAGGCGGATGCTGTTGCTTCTGGTAGCGCTAGCACATCTGGTGATTCTTCAAATAACGTTTGGTTACATCCGCATTTCGATGTACTGGCTGGTCCTTACGATGAGAAAGCTCTCACTTCCGGTGCTGCTCCTTTGAGTTCCGGTTCCGGTAGTGAACTCGGAAACGTTTTACATGATATCGAAGACGCCATTTTCGAGACAGGTGTACCTGTGGAGATAACAAGAGATGCTGTTTCCGGTTCCGGTCTCCCCAGCCCTCCGCTTTCCGAGACTCAGAATGACAGTCCAACATCCGGTTCAGGGTCTGGAGAAGCGGAGAAGAAAGAAGGTGTGCAGTTATTTGTAGCTCCCCAACACCACGCTGAGAGGATCAATCTGATGGAGAAAATGATGAAGGAAGGCAAGCTACAAGCTTTCAAGATCTCTCACATAGCTAATATCGGGGGTACCAGCCGGAATAAGGTTCCTAGACTTGATTTGGCAGTGCAGTCAGATTTAGGTAAGCGGTGCCAAGAGCGGAAAAACTGAGCAATTCACGAGTGCATTGTAAATATGTTTGCTCTAAGTGGCGAAAGAATGTTGCACAAACTTTTTGAACCAGCCATACAGCTCAGTAAAAACAAAATCAAAGCAAACATTCTATCAGGTAACAGCAAGAGGAAACCCTTTTACGGGTCGAGGATTAAAGATTGCGCTTTTATAGTAAGGTATTTTTCTTGTCCCTGAAACGATCACTTAGCTGCAGAGAACATAAATCCTTAAATTGATTAAGACGTGTAGGTTGGAGCACTTTCCCAGGGAATTCTTTAAAACTAAAATAAAGTTTTCATCCTTACCTTTAAACAAGTAAAAGGGGGATTGAAAAGTCACGAAAACCCGTCACGAAGGAAAATGGAAACTGTGAGTGTACAATTTGCACTGGAAAAATGTTATTTGAGTCATTGGGACAGAAAATTTGCCACACGGACAGTGGAAAATCTGCTATTAGAATCTAGTTAAGATTAATATTCTTACAGTATTAGATTAATGTTGGTACAGTATTGCATGATTGACGTTGGCGCATGCATAGGGACTCAGCACGCGATTTGTGCGCTGTCTATACTTCAATGTTTTGAGTAATTTTCATGTTTTTTATTAGACTGTGTTCTGTTTTTTTTTTTTTACAGGGAAAGGAAAGAAAGTGTCTTTTGTCTTGAATCAAGATTTCCATGCTGGATACGCAGATGAGAATTCAGCGGCTTATGATATCCTTGCCAACAGTGTTAAAGAAGAGGTAAGCCAGTAAAACAATGAGTAAAAAGCGATAAGATGGAAGAGAAAACTCTCAACCTTTTCTATTTTCCTTAACAATAATCGTCCTTTTTTAATGTCACCTGCAGGTTGAAAAAGTTCTAGGAAGCGATGCAATGGTTTCGGAAATTTCCTTTTCGTAAGTATCACCTTCCCCCCCAGCTTTCCTTCCATTAATCGCCCCCTGAATAAATTATTAAGTTTTGGGGGCCTTAACAGAGGATTACGGAAACTCTCGCAGTGACGTTTTTGTGTCGGTAGATAAAATCCTAAAGTGTGGCCTTTGCATTCAAACGATAGCGACGAAGAGAATGAAATATTCTGAGAAGAGATTTTAAGAAATTTAAGTGCAAGTTTTGTACACTTTTGGCAGTTGTAAGGAGAGTCACCCAGTCAAATTTTCTTCTATCAACAGGGAAGTCCGCGAGCCAGGTCAGACACCAAGCTTCTCCAAGGTTATGACATCACTTAAACTGCTTGGTGACGTCAGCAAATTGGAAAAAAAAGTAAAGAAGGGAGCCATCAACAATTTGATGGTTGACAAGAAATTTTTTCACGCAATTTGACAAGGTGATGACGAAATCTAGGATGCTTAATACGGTTTCATATGGATTACAGAAATAACGGAAAGAAATGTTGAGGAATTAAACGAACTCAAATTAAACGTGAAATGACGACTCAATGGTCAAGATTGAACAGGTTCGATAGACGACACTTGTTTGAACGTTACAGTAAATTGTTTTTAAACTCAAGTTAGCTGTGATAGTAAAAAGCGCATCTTTATTTAGTATCCTTAGGGCCGATTTACACGGTACAACTTTGTTGCATGCGACACGCTTACGGCATACTTACGACATGACTTAAGCTGATTTACACGGAGTAATTCGTGTTGTAAGCATGTCGTAAGCATGTTTTAAGCGTGTCGCATGCGACAAAGTTGTACCCTGTAAATCGGCCCTTAATGTGTTTTGACGTTTCTAAAGTATTTATAACGTACCATGCTATAAGAGCCTCCCCCGAGAAGCCTGGGTATGAAATTGTATCCAAGCAACATCTGCGCATGCTCAATAAATACTTCACATAATTTCTGCATATTTATTGTATTGAGATAGCGCAAGGCTCTACTCGCAGGTGTTGCAACTGCAGTTATCGATACTAATAACGCAATGGCTCCAAATTTATTTGAGGAAACGTTTCTGCCCGGTGGAAAGACGGCTTTTATTGCAAGTCATTTTTTGTTACATTTTTATGTCTTAATGAAAAAGATGAAAAAAAAACCCTGATAATTTATTATAAGAGAGAGAGACCTTGGGAACGAGGTTGAACATTTTGACCATGTGATGACGTAAATCGTGGTAAATAAGCAGAGCCCACACCACGGAAAACCGGTGGAAATTTGCTAAATTTTCATGATTTCCTGCCATCGCTGTTGGTGGTTTAGTGGAAAAGATAAAAAAGTGTAAAGTAATCAATGTTAAAATCCGAAAAAAGATGTAAATGATAGTTTAAATTTGCAAATAAAGTTATAAAAAGAGTACATATATATTAGTCATTGTTATCACTATATCATTTCAACCTCGATGACCAAGGGACACACTTACACTTTCTTGTTATGTCGACACATCCACGCTGTATTTTACTAGAATTATCAAAAGGGGGGTGGGGGGGTGGGGGGGGGGGGGGGACGATCAAGTGAAACAAAAAAAGGGCAGACTGATCCTTACGGCAGAAAAACGGGGAAGCAAATAAAATGAAATAAAATAAAAGTGGAATATAATAGTGCCCAATATTTCGCTTTGCAAAACAAAGCTTCTTTAGGGGCTAGCACTATAAATGATCACCAATCATTTTCTGCCGTAAGGATCAGTTTGCCGTTTCTTTTGTTTCATGCAAGTAAACAAGATCGTCAGGTGAAACTCAACATCTTGAGCTTCCAGTTCAATATAGAGCCTTTTTCAAAGTTCCTTCCGAATTCCGCGACATCTGTGAGTGCGGCTTTTGTGGAAAAAAATCTCTAGCTTCTGCTTCCCGTCGTGTCGCCCCACAATTAACTTCCTCCTTCAATGCACGTGAATACAAAGTTCCATAAAATATTTAACAATTTAGGATTTAGGAGCTCATTGTATCACTAGGATCCCTTATCGTGCTCTATTTTAACGATATAGCTGATTTCAACATAAAACAAACCCAACAATTTCAAGCTGTCTGCCTTTTTGTTCAGTGCCTGTTTTATCAGGGAGGTGTGGCTCGGGACAACTTTGCTTCGTTCGCTCGGTACCAGGTACTCAATTCTTAGAACACGTGATCAAAACAGCGGCGACATGGCAGACATCGGTCACATAAACAACTTGTTGTAGGTCATCTGGGAACTGATTTGCACAACAAAATGCATTTTTCAGTCCCAGATACTGTTCAGCTTACGGACAAAACTGGATCGAACTATTTGGTAAGTGATCATTTCGTTTGGCTTGGTACGAAAGTGATGCAAAATGACTGCTCACTCGTCCGAAAAAGCCAGAGAAGTCGCGATATCTTCGTGTTCCTGATCTCCATAGTCGTTCCAGGGGTTATCTATCATCGTGAAATAGTTTGTGCAACAGTCATAACAAAACAACAAAACCAGGTTTTCGCCAAAACGTTACATCTGTACTTCGTGTCACTTGATAGCTGGCCTTGTCGATTTCCCTTTGATACCTTCTCAATATCGTTCACAAGTGTGTGAAAAATCGCGATCTAAAATAAACTCACGGCATGAAACCAAACTCAAACTTCGGAGTGTTATTAAATAACTCTTTCTTGGTCATGTATAAGAGTTATTTCTTCAACAGGCTAAGAGTTTTCATTCATTTTTAAGGTCCAGTGCAGGGTATACAGTTTCCGTTTGTTATTTTTCAAGCTTAATTTTTAAGCTTGTACAAATAACGTCAAGTGTGCTTGCCTTTTCCTCGTTGTGCTTTGTTAAAAGTTTAATATTCGAGGATCCATAATATGTATTTTCATTGCCCCTTTTTGCTCATCTTGTAATTCTACATTAATCAGAATATTCAATCCAATTCTCCTTTGGTATCGGGATAGTGCGAGTTGACTGTGGTCCCGGGGGGGTACTTGGGTCAACTTTTGCTGGGTATGTGCCGCTGGCCTCTCAGAGCCCCTACCCCATTATAGTCTATTCTGTGGCCAATTATAGACCCCATCTTAGTCACTTTTGAGTAAATGTAAATTTTGCAATCCCAACTTAGTCACTTTCTGTATAGTCATCTACCTTGAGTTAGGAACCCTTTCAACTAGGTCATCCTCAAATGAATTGGCACATTTATTAAATGTAGAAGACTTTACTCTTCACCTACAAACCTTCTGGTACATTTGTTAACCGAAAATATTTACAAGCTAAAACTATCCCAAAAAATCCCGACAATTTGCGACCCCATTCTAGTAACTCTATTAAAATGCAACCCCATTATAGTCAATCCAGTCGTGAAAATGCGACCCCATCCAGTGGCACATCCCCATTAGCCCATTACTAGGAAGTACCCCCCCCCCCAGGACTGTGGTAATGACATTTGCTGATTTTGATCCCACCTTAATCCCACTTCTCAATACTTGATCTCTTATATCTTGTCTACAAAAAGAGAGTGCATTCCACTTCCTACCATGGTGATGTCAAAATTTACATTTGGCGCACTGCATGTGATAGAAGTCGCTCATTCCATCTTGCTTATAGAGCTCATGCACAATTCCTGACCATCCAGTGGGGATGACATGGAGCAAGTCTACGTGGTTAGCTATGTGTACAGCATGGATTAGGAAAAGCACTTGTTATACATGCATTTCTGCACACAAATAAACAGCCCCCTAAAATGGTAGCAAGATGGCATTTTTTAAATAAGATGGCCATTGATGCCCACTCCCTTGAGATATCCGAGCTGCTTTTCCCCTTCACCATACAAGAGATAGGGAACTTGAGAATTGCATGAGGAAGTGTGGGGGATGACAAGGGCAGGTAGAAAAAAAAACAATTCTTGTTTTTTGCTAGAAGGATTATATTGGTCAGTGATGAATTCAATTGTTTGCCTTTATATGATGAAGGGTTTGCTTTGGTCCGGTCATCTAAATGGCTAATTCCTATTATACTGCAGGCATATAATGTTCACATTAATGGTTCATATCACTGTGGCATCAGATACTCTGATTTGTATCAATTCAGTGAACAGGTAAGAAAATATACATGTAGGTTCATAAAACTGTTTTACCAACAATAATATACATTGTAACTAGACTGTATAATATATCATTTTTAAGCAGTGATGTCATTATGATGTCTTGCTTATTGCCATTGGTCCAATGTGTCCCCGTGTCTCCTTGTCTGGATTACACCTGAGACACTCTGGTTAACAAATGAGTACTGGTGAGCTATCAGAACACCTTTCAATATGCCAAGGAATAACCTATGATGAAGTGACATGTAGATCATATTTCATTTTTACATAATTTTTATATTGCTGTATGTTACTTGGTATACACCAAATTGAACAAACATTGACCCGTGAAAAGCATAAACCATGAACGATGAGACCTAATGGGATCATGGGTAGGCGGAATTGGCAAGCTGAGTAATTTTCCATTTCTCGATAATCAAGATGTTTTCTTTGCTTGAGACATTTTAGAGCATGATTCATGCATCTCGTGGTGATATAAGGTGTATTCTGTTAGGGACAAAGGTTAATTTACCCAATTTCCCAGTAAACCTTTGGGTCGCATCGTTCATTGTTTATGCTTTTCACCCGACAATGTTTCTTCAATTTGGTGTATGCATCAATTGAGTCGTTCTTGTTAAGTATACAATTCAACCTCTGGATGGCTGGGACTCCGTGGGGGAATAGAAAGCTCCTAGTTGCATTATGAAAGGGTAACTTAGTGAACAAAGTTTGAGCCGCTTGGCCTGTAAGCTGAAGCTAAGCTGTGGATTTTGGGTTGATTTTCAGCTATTTAATGTATTCCTCTGTGAGGGTGAAAAGCTCTTCTGCAAATTGAATAAATCTTAGATGTATTTGTTCATGTTAATTATTATGTTTTTAAAACTGCTCCAGCTGCGCAAAGCATTCGGTCCCAGGATTTCAGCCAAATTCCCCCCAAGAAAGCTGCTTTCTCTGACACCTGTGCAAGTTGAAGAGAGACGAGATCAGTTGGAAAAATACTTACAGTCAGTCTGCCAGGACCCTGTTATTTGCTCAAGCTCGCTGTTTTCAGGATTCTTTCTTAATGCTCAAAAGGTTTGTTTAATTTAAAGATACCATAGCACAGTGCTGGTGAAATTTAACCCATGACACATTTATATTGTCTCTAAAACAATCCCAGAACCATGGTAGGTAGGTAGGAGATAAACTTTATTTATACATGGTGTCAATTCATAATACATGCTCTTCCATCGAGCCGTGCTTTTTAACAACAATAGATTAAATTATTACTTAACTAATTTAAATTATCTAACTAAATTAATTATCTATACAAGATTATACTAAAAACTATTCTTTATTAACTATCATTAAATTAGATACAAATTAAATGCACGATTTAAAAGAGCTAAGAGTGGGCTGTATCAGTGCTCAAAGGCAAGCTGTTCCAGAGAACAGAACTGCGACATTGAAAACTTCATTTACCCACTTCAGTACTCGGTCTAGGAATGAACTCCATATTTTTATCAATAAATTCCCGTTTTCAGGGGGGCGTTTATTAGAGAGTGGCATTTATTAGAGGTGTTTATAATTTTCATTTTATAAGGAAAAGATTTATCAATGCAAGTACAACAAATTTTGTCAAACATAAATTTAGTCAATGGTGTTTCAGTGGTAACCATCAGTATCATGTGGTAAACATGTATCTATGTTTCTGGATAATGCAATTCTGCCTCAAATTTAGTTTACTGATAAGCTTGAATTATGTATTTTTTAATAAAGGAATCTTTAAAGGCTTCCCCAGAGAATGTTCAATTTGATATATATTTGATGAATGGACAAAAGGTGGCTTTGCAGATAAAATCTACTGACAGAACAGATGATGTGCTAGAGGTGAGTTAATTCTCTGTAGTGTTGTCCCAGTGTGTTGTCACAAACTCTCACTAGCTTCAACTCCAAGTCAAGTCAGTGAGTCACTTAGTATGTCAGTCAAGTTAGTCAGTAAAGTCAGTTAATCAATCAAGTCATTCATTCAGTCAGTCACATCAGTCAGTCAGCCACGTCAGTCAGTGAGTGAGTGAGTCAAGTCACTGTCAGTCAGTGAAGTCAGTCAGTCAGTCAGTCAGTCAAGTTAGTCGGTCAGTTAGACAGACAGTCAGTCAGTAAGTCAGTCAGTTAGTCTTATCCATTCAGTCAGTCAAGTCAGTTAGTCATCAGTCAGTCAGTCAGTCAAGTCAATGAGTGAATGAGTGAGTAGTCAGTAAGTCAGTCAGTAAGTCAATCAATCAATCAATCAATCAATCAATCAATCAATCAATCAGTCAGACAAGTCAGTCACTCAGTCAGTCAATCAGCCAGTCAATCAATCAATCAGTCAGACAAGTCAGTCACTCAGCCAGTCAATCAATCAATCAATCAGTCAGACAAGTCAGTCACTCAGTCAGTCAATCAGCCAGTCAATCAATCAATCAGTCAGACGAGTCAGTCAATCAGTCAGTCAGAAGAGTAAGTCAATCAGTCCATTAGTCAGACAAGTCAGTCAATCAGACAGTCAATCAGTCAGTCAGTCGGTCAGTCAATTAGTCAGTCAGACAAGTCAGTCAATCAAATCCGTACATCAGACAGTCAGTCAGCCAGGCAGTCAAGTTAGTTAGTCAAGTCAGTCAATGAAGTCAGTCAGTCAATGAATTCAGTCAGTCAGTCAGTCATTTAGACAAGTAAATTGTTGGTTCAAGTCAGTCAGTCAGTCAGTCAATCAATCAGTCAGACAAGTCAGTCAATCAGTCAGTCAGTCAGTCACGTTGATTAGTCAGTCAGTCAGTCATTCAAGTAAGTCTGAATTGAGTTAGTCATATCAGTCAGTCAAGTTGATTAGTCAGTCAGTCAGTCATTCAAGTAAGTCGGTGAATTGAGTTAGTCAGTAGGTCAGTCAAGTCAGTTAGTCAATCTGAGTCAGTTGGTCGGTCAGTGAATTGGTTGATAAGTCCCAAGGTTGAGCCAATCAGTCCTTTAGCCTGGGTCAGTCAGTCAATCAGTCAGTCAGTCAGTCGGTCGCTCAGTCTGTCAGTCAGTCGATTAGTCTGTCAGTCAGTCATTCATTCAAACAACCATCAGTCAACCAGTCAGTCAGGGAAACTCTTTTTTTCTATAACAATTTTCAGGCATTAATGGCAGAAATTGATCTTAACGAAGACCTGGTGTATTACTTTGGCCTTTTTCTGATCAAAAGAGCTGACGATGGTGAAGCTACCAGTAAGTGCATAAATTTGATTGTTCTGTTTGTGAGTTTGAATCATGTGACATCATGGTGTTGTCCTCTGTTGTTATTCAGTTGCCAGGAAGTTTCAAGACTTTGAAGCACCATATTTGTCAATGAAGCAACAAACAGGAACTTTTCGTGTGGCAGTCAGGAAAACGTACGTTCACACTTATTATTTATTATTAATTATTTGTCATTCATTTTCTTATTGCTGATTTTTTGCTTATTAATTTTCAGGCTGTGGGATGCAAAAATTGAGGACAAGATTGTTCAAGACAAAATAGGAATGAATCTTTTGTACGTCCAGGTGAGCCCACTGTTGATATATATCACTGTCGCATAGTACATTTTGGTTACCTGACTGTACCTGTGGAGGCGCGGTGGTGAAGTGGTTAGCATGTCGGACTTTCAACCTGAAGACCGGTGGTTCAAGGCTGGTCACTGCCGTCGTGTTGTTTCCTTAGACAAAAAAACTTCGCTCCATGTTATCTTTCTCCACCCAGGTATATAATTAAAGGGGTGAGTGGAATAAAGTCCTAAGTGACTTGTGATCAACTGCTAGATTCTCCTTCCAGTTTGTCTTGTATATGCTCATGTAACAAAGGGAGAATTTGGTTTCAGATCAGGAGTCACTGAAGGCCTTATTCCAGTTTGGGATAAGGCCCTAAGTGACTCCTGATCTATAGCCAAATTCTCCTTTTGTTATATGAGCAATTACAAGACAAACTGGAAGGAGAAGCTAGCAGTTGATCAGAATTCACTTAGGGCTTTATTCCACTCACCCCTTCAATTGGGTACTGGTGACATAATGCTGGGTGGTATAACCTTGCGATGGACTAGCATCCCATTCAGGGGGGGGGGAGTACATGTAGTAATACTCTCAGTTGCTTCATGCTACAGAAACTGGGTTAAGTTCTGGCAGTTGTGAGCCATTAGGCTTGTGAAGACTCACCTCACTGTATCATGGGGGAAGTGAAGATACAGTAAAGGTCAGTGGTTCGAGGCCTAGAACCTTTGCTCCAGATGTGCGAGCTGCTGCATGTGGCTTATGTTTGACTTGACCTTACCATAGGGAGGGTGGGGGGGGGGGGGAACAAAGAATAACAGAGTGATTCAATTCACGTGGGAGAGAACAGAGTAGTCCTTATGTAATGTTTACTACATGAGCAGGAGTGTTGTATTGGCCTATACAATCACGACGTGCAGCTGAGTGAATGTATAGTACCAATACAACACAGACACGAATGTAGTAAACAACTTGTGAAATTCACATTCCAGATACAACTCACTGTGGTTATATCTGGAATTTTTTTATAAATTAGATACAACCACTAGTGAGTCTGTCTGTCTGTCTGTCTGTCTGTCAGTCTGTCTGTCTGTCTGTCTGTCTGTCTGTCAGTCTGTCAGTCTGTCTGTCTGTCTGTCAGTCTGTCTGTCTGTTTGTCGGTCTGTCTTTCAGTCAGGTAGGAAAGAACAGAGTGGTCATTAGTGTTATACAAATGACAGTCAATCAGTCGTTCAGTCAAGTGAATCAATATTGCTTCTTCAAATGTAAACTTGCAGGCTCTAAGTGATCTGGAGAAAGGATGGACATTTGGCTCCAAGGAAGCCCACAGCAAACTAGCACATCTCAAACAGAAAGGTTCCAAACTTGAGGTCAGTTGGCTTTTCAAATGTAATATATAATATAATTGAAATTAGATAGCATTCAACTATGTCATAAAACACTTTAAAACAGTTAAAGTGTGAAAACCTATATAAACTAATAAACATAAAAATTGATAGCCACGAACAGCAAACATTATGCAATCTCTGTCTTCTGGTTACTTCCCAACAGTAGCACTTCTTAATGTATTGTGATTTTTTTTTTCAGTTTTTACAACTTGCAAGATCACTAAAATTCTATGGATACCTGCAGTTTAAACCTTGTACAACAAATTATCCGGAGGAAGACACAAGAGTTATTGTTAGTATTGGGGACAGAGAACTGGTCTTTAGGCTTCAAACCCCAGATGTAAGTATCCATGTGAAATATGCAGCAGATATCTACGCTTCCCTGAAACCCTTAAATCCAAGTTAAAATTGTACAGTTCTGAGTAATATCTTTGTACTCCTCCCATGTAAGGTGACATTGGAAATCCCAAGGGGGAAAGAGGTCTCAATTGGTAAAGTTCTGAAAGGATACATATCATTAATTATATATTTGTTACTTTTTGGTGTTAACCCTTTCACTCCCAGAGTCAATTATGGAGAGATGTTGTGTAGTTCTAACTTTTGAATCTGTGAACAAAATCCTACAGTGTAACCATTGATTTGAAACCTATTTGGCAGTACTTTTGCATGGTACCATTTGCTTTTCAATATTTTACAAAACGAAATTAAGGATTTTTCTTGAATTTTGATACCTATTTGGCACTCTTGGGAGTTAAAGGGTTAATAGAATCTCCTTCCAGCTTGAATATTGGTGTAGACGTGGGGCAAAATATGTGTTTTGATCAATCAGGACAAGAGTTAATAAAAGTTTTTGGTATTTTTTCTGTTTGAAGAACAAAGTACAAGAAGGCAGCTTCAAAGTCACGAGGATGAGGTGCTGGAGAATAACAGCAACAGTAAGTTAAAAACAATATTAATGAAGGGGTGAGTGGAATAAAGCCCTAAGTGACTTTTGATCAACTGCTAGATTCTCCTTCCAGTTTGTATTGTATATACTCATGTAACAAAGGGAGAATTTGGCTATAGATCCGGAGTCACTTAGGGCCTTATTCCATATCAGGCCCTAAGTGACTCCTGATCTGAAGCCAAATTCTCCCTTTGTTACATGAGCATATACAAGACAAACTGGAAGGAGAATCTAACAGTTGATCAGAAGTCACTTAGGGCTTTATTCCACTCACCCCTTCAAATTTATAGTACATATCCTGTTTATAGTTGTGTTAACTTCTGTACATGTAGACTAAAAAATGTTTTCAAATGTAGCGCTAAAAATTAGTTTCTCAGACGTTTCGAGGCTGCTGCCTCTTCATCAGTGAGTTAAAACGCAACTGTCAAAAAACAAGTATATGCGCGTGCTAAATTTAAAATCCCTAACAACTCAAAAAAAGCTTGCGTAAGGCGCGCGCGCACATACAGTTCTACTGAAATTTGAATTCGACATTGAGCCCATTGGGGCGCAGAGTTCTGTGCGTGAATATCAGTTGGGCCTCCCTTTGGCGTCTGGTTTTTAAACTCCAGGGTCCGGAGACAATGACCGAAACCAGCATATCATCAACGTTGTGTCCGTCTGATATGAAATGTTGTGCGACCGGAAGTTCCTTGCCAGATGCGTCTTTCTCCTTTCTCTTGGTCACCGAGAGGCGATGTTCTCTGAACCTTTCTGCCAATAGTCGCTCAGTTTCACCAATGTAGACCTTATCACACACTCGGCAGGAGATGGCATACACAAGGTTTCTTGTGGTGCAAGAGAACCTATGTTGGATAGTGATTCGTCCTCCTGGTCAACAACGTTGATGATATGCTGGTTTCGGTCATTGTCTCCGGACCCTGGAGTTTAAAAACCAGACGCCAAAGGGAGGCCCAACTGATATTCACGCACAGAACTCTGCGCCCCAATGGGCTCAATGTCGAATTCAAATTTCAGTAGAACTGTATGTGCGCGCGCGCCTTACGCAAGCTTTTTTTGAGTTGTTAGGGATTTTAAATTTAGCACGCGCATATACTTGTTTTTTGACAGTTGCGTTTTAACTCACTGATGAAGAGGCAGCAGCCTCGAAACGTCTGAGAAACTAATTTTTAGCGCTACATTTGAAAACATTTTTTAGTCTACATTCACGATAACGCGCTACACAGATTTATGCGCATATTATGTGCATCTTTTGATTAACTTCTGTACAGCCAGCCACACTGTCTCTGATATATTTGTTGGGTTCCTTTATTACAGAGTGAATTAAATGAGGATGGAGAAAAAGTGGAACATCTTGAGCTGGCATTTGAATATCTTCTACGAAGAGATCAGATGCAGTGGATAACAATTTACAGTGATGAGGCAAGTACATGAACAGTAAAAAGAGGACACCATTCTTATGTAAATACTATATATTTTAACTTTTATGTTCTCGAAAATATTAGCTTCTGTAAGCTACTTTAAAATTTCGAGAGAAAATAAAGTTTATGTATGTATGTCCCATATTTGGATACCTCCAGTTAAGAAGGCACCCACAATGGGGTGATCTATATCCCCTAAAAGGGCATTGCCCTTCTCTTCTTCTTGCATTGTCATTCTCCTGTTATTGGACAAGTTTTATTTAGGGAACTTCCCACAACCTGGGGGCACTTCCCATCAGAGAGACACTGCTGACGAGGGACACCCCCAAGAAAGAAGCAATGCACACAAGCGGACATCTTCACAATGTTGCCCCCCCCCCCCCCCCCCCCACAGAGGGACATGTTCCACTTAAGTTCCACTTGTACTTACTCAAAGGTTGTGTGTTTATTTAAATTACTGTTTCTATAGGCAATCCTTATGAGCCTTTGTCTTCAAAGCATTGTGGATGAGATCCTTAGAATCAAACAAGGGAAACCAGTTAAAAAGGTAGGAGACTAAAAACTTATTTCTCCCTACATAGTACATCGTCAAGCAGAAAGACAATGAGAATAAAGAAACTCATCAACAAGGGGATATTGCCTCGAACATATCAGTGCACTGCCAAATTCTAGTGATCGTAATCTGTTTAACCAGACAAGTGTCAGACTTGTCTGGTTAAACTTGTGGGAGTTGTTCTGATGTGTTGCTAATTTCTCAGCACAATCATGGTTAATTTAATTGGGAATGTAGGAATGTGCGTGGTAGTGTACACCCTTATTACCTTACACCAGACCACGTTTTGCTGTATTTTACCTTATCCTATAATTACCTACCCTATCCCAGACTCGCTATTTTTCAGAAACTCTATCTTCGTACCATTGATCAGTTTCCCAGTAGATGATACCCTATTCTAGACCAAAACACTCTGATTTCTATACCCTTTCCCAGAATAAACTGAAAACCAAAAAAGAAGCCATGCCAGACTATCAACATTGCCTGATTTGTTAACTGTTTCAATACAATATTTTGCAGCCTAAAGATCGCTCAAAAACCAAAAAAGAAGCCACACGAGACTATGAACGCAATGATTCCATCTCATCAGCAGCGTCAAACGAGGTACGTAATTCACTGCAGAGATTTATGAACCCTTTTACTCCCAAAGTCAATAATAGAGACTTGTATTTAAGTTCCAACTTTTGAGTCTGTTGATGAAATCCTATGGTGTGACCATTCAAATGAAACCTCTTCAGCAGTACTTTTGCATGGTACCATTTGTTCTAACTTTTGAGTCTGTTGATGAAATCCTATGGTGTGACCATTCAAATGAAACCTCTTCAGCAGTACTTTTGCACGGTACCATTTGTTCTAACTTTTGAGTCTGTTGATGAAATCCTATGGTGTGACCATTCAAATGAAACCTCTTCAGTAGTACTTTTGCACGGTACCATTTGTTCTAACTTTTGAGTCAGTTGATGAAATCCTATGGTGTAACCATTCAAATGAAACCTCTTTGCCAGTACTCTTGCATGGTACCATTTGTTTTACAATGTTTAAGGCAAAAAGGAATTTGGGATTTTTCTTGAATATATGACATTATTTGACGTATGGAAGTTACTTACAGTATTTTGATTTTGGAGGAATGTTTTTAGACTTGGAAGAATTGGAACAAGAAACCAGTCCTGTTTGTCTGTATATTTCACTAATTTTCTTCTGGTATAATTAGGGTGATGCAGAACAAGAGAACAAAGTTGTGAATAACAAAAATAATAATTCAACCTCTCCATCAACAAGTCCAACAGCTACAGAGAAACAGACTTCACCTGGGAAGAAAACAACTAGACAATTATCAACGGTAAGTCTAGAGTTGTTGGGGAGAAACCATTGTCAAGAAATGTTAAATGAAATGCACTCAGTGGTTAGAGTATCCTACTGGTGTATATACCTGCCAAGTCTCACGCCTTTGGCATGAGTCTCATACCTGTGAGTACAAAACTCTGATCTCATGCCAACTCAATCCTATGTAGCAATTTCTCACGCTTGACTTACAGATTTGAGCTATCAGCCTTAATTGATTGCATGATCCAATTAAAAATATAGTATGTTCATGAAAATTTGGCACTTTCTTTAAAAGTTTATCTATCACTACCTCACACGATGCATTTGACATTGTTGATCCTAGCAGTATACACACAGGGCTCGAGACTAACTTTTTAGGTTACTAGCCTAGTGACTAGTGACAGGTTTGAATTCACTAGCCAAAATAATTTTTTACTAGCCTGAATTGTACAGGTAGTGGGGGTGGGAATTGGGGTGGGGACAATAACGTGTTATACTTATTAAGAAAAAATCTATGATATTGAAAACACAACTTATGAACGTCCTAACATGCAGAGAAACATTGAGAAGATGAAACTAGCACCTTATGAATGTACTAATGTACGGAAAAAAGATTAAGATATCTGTTTACGTCTATATTTCAGTTTTTGTTCTCAATTTGCTTTTGCCATTCATCGGAAATAATTTTCAATTTGGTTCCGTCTGGTGCTTTGGTTACGATTCTCACTAGCCAAAATGGCTAGTGAAAGCAAAAATCCACTAGCCAAAACTGAATATTTACTAGACTTTGGCTAGTTGGCTACTGTTCATGTAACAGTGTTGAAATCCAATAAACCAAATGAAATGAAATGAATGAAATGTTAGTCTTGAGCCCTTACACAGGAAGCATAAATCATATGAACCTGTGGCCTACATGTAGTTCACCACAAGTCTCTTGTAGCTCATTGGTCAGAGCATCCGACCGCTGTATGAAATTAAGGTCATAGGTTTGATTCCTGTTGAGGACTCAGAATTTTGTCTTTGACCCACGCTTGAGACACAATGAACAACACTTCTTTCTGAGTAGTAACAATATCAATGGACTGGCGAGAGATCCAGAAGACCCAGCTTGACCCTTGAGAAGACCCCGAGGATGATTTTGATGAGATGTCATAAATATGAATGTTTTTCTGCCTGTTCGTTCACAGGGTAAAACTCAAGCACCCAAACAGAAACCACCTCCTACCACTTTAAATGCTGCCATGACGACAAATGAAGTGTTTGAAGGGATTGGAGATGACGACCTCTAAACTGGACAACAGTTTGCATCCTGTTTGGCATTATTCTATTGTTTTGCATTTTTTAAATGTTATTAAATTACATTATACAAATTAACGGTACATGTGTTAGACCAATGGTACATTTTTTAAAAGAACAATTAAAGCAACAGAGAAGAGACTGTGTCAGTCATGCACTTTGTACATTACAAGAGATCATAGCAACTAGGATTATGGAAAGCTACAATATCAAGATTTTAGAATTATTTGGCAGGCATCATCAACATAAATAATCATAACAAAATTATTTTGTTATTCCAAACCTCTGGTATAAGAGGCAAAATATATTTTAACAATAATTTATTGTTGGAAATTGATTTCGTTATTAATCTCTCCATTTGCAATCGGAGGAATTTAATTTTAAGTGCAGATAAATTATATGAAAATCTAATGCTAATCTTAAGTATTGTTAGTCTTTTTGGCTCTTACCTCAATTTGTGGATTTGGTTTGTACATGAAAGCAATTTACATGTACACGACTTTATTGCCAACATTGGGCTCAAATTTTAACGGAAATTTGTTTTGTCCAAAAAAACTAATAAACCTTATTTTTGGATAGTAAACAAATAATTAATCTATTATTATTATACCACATACCTCAAGGTTATGTTACTAGTTTTAGTGACAAGTTAATTTTAACAAGCCATAAATTTCTTCCATGGAGGATGTCAGACAGTCTGACCATCAGGCTGCCTGCATTATTTGGTAGTTTCACACAAGGGCTTCTGTTACTTGAGAATCTCAAGTGCACTTGAGTCAAACTCTTGCTTGAGACATACTTAGCTTGTAGTGTGAAGCCACAAATTATTAGCAAACTACAGCTCTTTGCTAGTAGGTCTTTAAGGGTGGCATGCCATACAGGCACACTAGAATGCCTGCAATTATGCAAGTTTGGCATTAACCTACAGCAATAAGTGTATCCCATATTTTACTAGATTTTTATCGTTGTTTCATCTTTGGCTTGCCTGGAGCTGGAAATGCAAATGTGTTGATGCATATAAGAACTAGGCATTATTTCCAGTTACCCTTTGCTTAACCAAATGGCTAATTAGTGGTTTATGAAAACATTTCATTTGTGCAATTCACACTCAGCTGAATGACTCATGTTTACAAAGTAGTTTTAAAATGGGCCTGGCCTGGCCTAGGCTCAATTACCAGCTGCTGTTCATGAAAATGAGCCCGCACTCATCCCCCAGGGAGGAACAAAGACAGGACTAGAGAGAGCAGTGGAAATCGAGCCTAGGCCTGGCTATTATCACTTTCAGTTGTCAATCAACAACTGACAAACAACATGCATCATTACTAAGAACATTACCAACAAAATGTTAGAAATTAAGGTACTTTCACTTCATAGTGAAACTGTGTTTAAATGTAAAAATGAAAACAAATATATGCCAATAATATTTTTGTACATTTTTAAATTTGTAAGTTAAAAAACGATTTGGTCAGTTCTAGTGTTGATCAATGCAAGCAGAAATAAAAGACTTTTTTTAGCCACTATGTGTTGTTAGTAATGATTACATTTACGTAGTACCAATGATGCACAATCAAAAAAGAAAAGAAAAGAAGTGGGACAGGAATCATGGAACGAAGAGTGGACTATACATGTAGCAGCTAACAGAGAAAGGTGAAGGTGATTTATTGTTGTAGTAATGATTACATGTATGTTGAATTAATAAGGTACGATCAAACATTTCTTGTAGTGGTACAACCAGCTGTGTCGTAATGGGGGTGGGGAGAGTGAAACTGTTACAGCCTTCTTATTGGCCATTTGGGCTTCCTCCATTTGTTTAGTTTTTGCTTCAAATCCTTCACTTTTAATTAGCCCCTTACACCATGACCTTGATTAATGAAGACAGAAAAAACAAAATTGTCTGGTACTAACGTTTTATTATTGAACAATTATCTTTTAATTTTGTGGGAAAAAACCACAAGTGAAAAAACCTATCCTAACTTGCTTGTGTTTAATATCTTTAGCTGAACGTCTAAACTTCTATCCATAGCAGAAATAGGAAAAGTGAAGTTCAAGTTGCAGAGGTTTTGCAAATATCAACACATCACAACAGAACTACAAATATTTCGAAGTCTTTTTGATAAGTTGTGGTTGTGGAACGGAAGCTACAGTACTGAACAAAATGAGAGACAGTTGCAAACAAGATGCAGTTATAATTCCTCCTTCTTTGTGGTTTCATCTTCATCATCCATGTCTACATCTGATAAATCAATGTCCTCTTCCACTGGCATCTCTCCATCTTTACCGTCCCAAGGTTCTGTATCATCAACAGTAGGCAATGCTGCACCCTTGATGGGAGCTGTGGAGCCACGCCCAACAGAAACAGTCCTCAGGAACTCCTCAACGCCATTGCTATCAAAAGCACCCTTCAGAGTGGCGAACTTCATTTTACGAACATTGACAGCTGCCATTGCAGGATAACCAAATCCTCCCATACCTAATGCATCTTCAAGCTTTGACTGTGCACCAGCCTCAGCCCAGATCCATCCCCACTGCTTTTTCTTGTACTTCTCACCCATTGTTTTCATGATTCCCAGATACTGGTTTCTTCCTTCTGCCCCAGAGTCCAAGATGTGCGGCAGGACAGCGACAATGCAGATTGGTTTCTCTTCACAGTTGTCTTTCAACACTTGACTGTTTACAATCTGTAGGACCTCTGGTGGCTCAATAGACTCGGCAAGCTTGTCCAGAGCAAACTGAATAATATCTGAAGCAGTTCGGCCTCCTTGGTAGTCCTCAACGCTGTGTGCATTTTTAGCTCCAGCATTAAACACCTTAATGGTTGGGTAGCCTTGGATTTGGTATCTGCCTGCAGTGACAGTATGAACAGTAGCATCAACTGCTCCAACTTTTACTTTGCCTTTTAGCTCTGTTGCCACCTTGGCCCATTCAGGGGCAAGCCTTTGACAATGGCCACACCTGAGATAAACAAAAAACTGGATTAACAAAACAACAAACTTAAACTGCCTTTAAGTTAGTACACTGATGTTGAGTGACAGTAAAATTTTTCCAATTCTCCCCTAGGGGGGTACTCTGTACATATTCATTGGGTAGTGGTGGTGTGCTACCGGTACTGAAAACCTTACCCTACACCAGACCATGTTCACATCCATGTTGCAACGCTATTCTAGACTGGTCATCATTCCAGAGTAAACTGTTTGAAAGCCATAATTTTATTGTTCACAATGGCTTGTATCCATTTAGCTTATAATATGAGAGTAGCCCCCCCCCCCTCCCCTCATGGGGCATCCCATTCCTAGAGTGGTAAAATGCACAAAGATGTATAATGTAGCTCTATTTTTTCACTCCATAAGTTAAACTTGTATCTTGCAAGTTTTGGCTGTACTTACCATGGTGCAAAGAATTCAACAAGTACCAAGTCCTTGGTGTTGAGAACTTCATCTTCAAAGTTGCTGTCTGTTAACTCAATAACATCCTTTTTATCTCCAGCTTTGCCACTGTCCTACAAATAAAGAGTTTAATGTCCACATTGAATTATTAGAACATGGCAGAATTTTGAGCTAACCTTATTCATAACAAGATTTGAGAATTACAGAACACGAAAACTGCAGAGTAAGATTTCTTTAGCATATAACTGTACCTGTTTTCCTCCACCACTGGAGCCAGATCGTCGTCCACCTCCAGATAATCTGTCCTTTACTATGGATTTTAAAGCACTGAGACCAGAATCACAGATGGCCTGAGCTGTTCTTGCACCTAAATATACAACAGACAGACTAAGATATTACTTATTTAATTTTCTTAGCAGCAGAATGCACATAAGATCTTCCGTTTAAAACTACAAAACAATCAAAACAAAAAGAATGTTAATCAAATAATTTTTATTCAGTTGTGAGCGCTAGCCGACCATCGACATACCATTGTAATCATCTGGCTTGTTCTTGTTGGCTCCAAAAACCTGAAATAAACAAATAAACCTTTACTTTAAATCTTAAGGATTACATCAGCAGGGAAAATTTTCTGTGAAAAAAAAAAATTATTGAACCTCTCATCTTGAAACAACTGCCCAAAATGCTTGTATAGTCAAACCTCTCTAAAAAGGCCATCGTTGGATTGAATTGTCTGGCCATTGAACAGAGGTTTTTAATAAGAGGATTGAGTGAATAATTAAGTAGTTGGCAGTTAGGAGAGGTTTGACTGTGTCCTTAGAAATTAAGGTACCTTTATAGTGGGGAATCCACGGATACCATATTGGCCTCCTAATTGTTGGTTTGCTTGATTATCCATGTCAACTGCTCCAACTTTAACAACACCCTAACAGGAGAACATACATAAAATTTTCATTAGTGGGTTGACACAACTGTTAACGACTCAAAGGTTTAGCTAGATTCATAAAAGGTACTGATGATGTTCTTACTGCTCATTTCATTTCAGCTTTTAAAACTTAACAACTCGGTGAGGCAAATATTTGACACAACTGCTTGAAAATTAAAAGGGTAGATGTAACTACTGAAGCAATGATGATTGTGGTTAAGAACTGCACCTTAAGAGCAGCAGCTGCCTTGGTCCATTCAGGAGCTAATGCCTTACAATGACCACACCTAACAAAAAAACATATAAACAAAAACTCAGTTGTTTGATTCATGGACAGCTCCTTGAGATGTTTGAAGATAACAATGTAAGACTGGTAGACAACTAAACACCTTGTACTGGTCTGAGCTCAGCATACCAATCCAAAGACGCATACCAGTTGTCAGAACTGGGTGGTCGGACTAGTTGGTTTGTAAATAAAATGTACCTTTCACACCACTACTGATCCTATGATATGCATATTAGTGGCAGATCTAGGGAAGAGGCACAGGGAACCCAGGCCTCCTCCATATCTGGCAAAAAAATAAGGCCAAAAAGAGCAATAAAATTTTTCAGTACCTAACATTTTCAATCTCCCCCCCATTCATCCAGACAAAGCCTAGATCCACCACTGTACAACACCTAAAGATCAGCTAATATCCTACCTAAAGATCTTTGCAATGAAAATGTTTTCCCTTATATAGCAAACTCCCAGTGTCTGGACCCTTGGGTACACTCGCAGTGAACAAAAGGGACGCCTCCCCCCGACAACTAGACAACCTTGGGCAATAAACATCTTATAATCTTAAAAAATTCCCCTGGGTTCCCGTGGGTACCCCAGGGGCAGTCCCCTAGGGGAACCTGTTGATTTTAATACCTTTAAATATTCCCCTGCATTTTTCAGGTAAAGCAATCTCACAGTGAGAAAACATTTTGTGACAATAACATTCACTTTGAGAGCAAGTTTTATTATAAGGCACCTGTATAATGAGATCGTTTTCAAACAGTTAAGCTTAACTGTACATTCAAACTAAACATCAAAATAAAATTATAATATTTAAAGACCACAGAACTCTGATGATGCAAGGATATTTTTCAATAAGCTTAATTATTTTAATTTTAGCATCTGTTGTTTTAATGTTTTAAATCTGATCAACGCAATAAGTGGTCTTAACTTTGATTTTTATTTCAGGCAAGTTAGCGTGATTTTCCGATCTTTCAACAGCTTTCAAGCTGATATAAAACTTGCTAACGTGCAGTCTACGTGTCAAGGAATTGTACTGTGAGAGCTAGATATTTAATAAATAACAGTATAGGGATACAGCTTTACAAACTTACCAAGGAGCATAGAATTCTATTAGCCATACTGAGTCACTATCCATAACCATAGATTTAAAATTATTTGCTGTCAATTCTACGACATCGGTATGAGATCCGTAGAGAGCTCTACCCAAAGTCGCGAAACACGACAACAAAACACCTGAACAAAACAACGAAATAATGTTAGTAAATGGGATCAAACTTAATATGCTAAGAAATAAAGGTTCAAACTTACAGATTATAAGCCTCATTTTTGGAGAATCACAAAATTTGATAAAAAAAAAACTACACGGTAACAGGGAAACAAAGCGAAACCTGACGTGGGATATCGAAGACAACTTTTTATGAACCTTCAAAGAGGCCGGCCTCTCGTGGCTCGCGCTGATTGGTCAATTTAATTCCTAAATTTACAAGTGTTGCCGCTGGTTTGTTGAGGACGGGCTCATAAATAAAGACAAGAAATTCTCTTTTGTGCCAGGCAGGGAAGAACCAGTGAAACAGACTGCATAAACAGTGCAAAAAGGTTTATACCCAAACGTTCTCAAGAAAAGACGTAATTAAAGGTAGGAATGATAATTTTGGTTCATTTTTGTAATAGGCTATTGTTTGAAGATGAGAAAGACCATTCCAAAATTATGTCAATTTCATTTGTCCTTTTGTAACAAAAATCTGAGTGGTATGTTTATATTAATATTAACTTCAATATAACCTGCTTAAATTGTTAATTATAATCGAGATTCTTGACTATGAAAATGCTAATCTCATGCACTCTTCATGGTTGACTGGAGGGAATTAACTGATCTATAGGCTTTATGCTCAGCCATGCATTGATAACAGACTAAGAGTTATTAAGTATAAAGTCATCTAATTAAAGTATCAAATATCTGACTAGTCAGCTATTCAGTGCTAAAAATCTTATTTTCGGGATATGTAAAATCAAGTTTGTTCTAATATCTGTGTTAGGTTGCTGATGCCCAAGTTGCTTTAGGATCGACTTGAATACATTTCTCACAAATATGAATTTTATTATGCTTTCCAGCTTTATTGTGTTTTCATCCTGACCAATAGACCAACTTTCAACAGAATTGTCTGAATACATCCCAGTTAGTCATTTCTTGCAGTTTATAATAATGATCACTGCTTTACCTTGATTTATTGTGGGTGTTGGTCAGCATACCAAAAATATGGATCCGTGCTATAAATAAATGCTGCTTTATTTAGATTCACTGTTTGGAAAGAGTTTTTATAATATTCATTCTTTGCAGCTTGTTTTATTTATGATAATTTTCTTTGTATAGCATTGAAGACCCAAAGTATGGAGGGATAAACAAGGCATTGCCACTTGACATTTAGTTTTATCATACTGGCAAATATACAAATGCCAAGTTAGTAAATTTACTGGTTGGGTGAATCATCTTTAGGCCTTGGAAAACAACTCTTGACTTTCAAAGAACTCCACCTTTCATAAAATTAAACGTTTTCACCTCATCTATAATTTTTCTTTGATGGGTGTGGCTTTAACGCTGATGCAAAAATTATACTGACCAATACAATTAGTGAAAATGCTTGATGTAGTATCTGTTGCATTAATCGGGAGGTTCTTTTTTAGTAAACTGAGAACATGTTATATTTCTAACTTGGGGCCTATGACAATTTTTACCTATTAAATACAGAATATTTCAATATATTCAAATTATATTATTGATATCAGCCCATGACTTGGGCAATTTATAATCGCCATATGTCATATTGTTAAATGGGCACAAGTTGTGCATAGTTTTGTTGGATTAGGAAAAACAAGCATATCAATATATTTTGACTAAAAGATTTTTCATTTCAAAAAAATGAAATCCAAAATGGCTGTGAAAAACAAGACATTTGCATACTGGTTCCCAGTCCCAAGGAGTCCCACCCATAAAAATTTGCAGAGTCATGGGGCATAACATAACAAAGGGTGCATAGAATCTTGGAAATGATAAACAAAACAAACTACATCCTTCCCTTAATGCAATGCGAGCAAAAGATAACCTTCCCACGATGCTTTGCAGTTGTGAGTGGTTTCCAGCCCTATCCCGCCAAAATGCACTCAAGCTCGCAAGTCGCTCGCAAGGTGTTGTGGTAAATGCATAAATCCTCGTGGATATTTGAGTCATGTTCCTATTGATTTACAGTCGGAAGAAAGACGATCTTATTACGTGCCGTGGTCGAAGTCGCTGAGATATCAGTTCGTTCATTTCGGGTTTAAGCTCTGTTCCTTTCGTTCTATTCACGATAACCGTGCAATGGCTGTTATATTCTTATAGGTGTTGTAGACGTTGATATCGTTTCGTCAACACAGGGTCAAAATGTCTGCTAAACAAACCTCTCCTTCTTCGGCAAAAAATAAAATTCTTTATCAAGTCGGAGCTCGGCTCGAAGCAATGGATTTCACATTGAGTTGGTAAGTAGTATTGCTTGTAAACACGAAATGTTTTGTTTCTTTTATTCTGGTCTTTCGTGGAATAGTTCTTGTTGAACACAGCGCGCGGAACTCAAATTTGACTTTATTGCATGGTTCAATGATTTCAGTAACCGTGTTAGAACTATCTTTTCTACATTGTAATAAATCTCCTTGAAATATGCCGCTGTCGTGAATTGTATTTTAGTTTCCTTCTTATCTCTGCTGAAACGTCAATTCGAATATCTAGTTTATTCGAACAAAATTTAATCGGAATATTTACTCGAGCTCGAGTGCAAATTATGTTTTCGCTCTGCTTATTTTTAGGGCTGAAAATGATGTCACCTTTCAGGATAAGAAAAATAACGGGAAAATTTATTTTTTGAATGAATGAAAATAAGAAAATTTAGATGTTTTCGATACAGTAGATAAGTTTATTTTGTACTTCCAACAAAAAAGTCTGCTAAAATATTAATTTATCTGTCATCAGGCAAAATCATAGCATGTATAATATTGTTGTCTTTTTAAAATTCATTTTTATATATTTTTTTATATTATTCAAAAGCAACAAAATAGACTTTATTGAATATTTTTCATGATACAGTTATTTCTTAATTTTATTGATAATACACAAGACTTGTAAGAAATTTGTGAGAACAAAATGTTTTGAAATCAGCAAGGATATAAGCTTACATGTACAATTACATTTCTTTTCTATTTGTTAAATAAAATATGCATTATTACTATTATTGACATTACAGTGTATATTCTTCAAGCACTACTCTGCTATACGAGTACATCTTGATTTTGGGTTAATATTCAATCCATATTTTCCAAAGACTGCAAAAAAGTTGCATTTCTTTAGTATTTTCTTATCTATTTGGAATGAGGAATAATTAGGTTCAAAGGTGAGAAATGCAAGAATAATTCTGACTACTGTTGCCTGATTCTGTTCATTCACACTTGCCTTAGATCTTTTATTTGGAGACTATATATGCAATGTGCAAAATTAATAATTTATTGTCAAAAAAAAAATAAAAAATAAGAATTGTTTTATAGTATTAATCCATGTTAATATATGCCAGTCTCTGTGTATTGTACCTGTATTTGATTAAATTTAAAAGAACCATTCACCTGTTAAAACATTAACCACTGATAATAGATTTTTAAGACTACCTTTCAAGTACAGTTGTTGTTAAGCTTTTGAGTTAGCCGACTACACGTTAAATGTATAAGGTCGGGTCATTAACTTATGAAATTCTCTTGTTTGTTGTCGTTTAGTCATTTCCAAACTTCGAGTTACCGGCCATTTTCACTGCAGTTACCGGCTCAATAGATGGTTACCTGTTACTAATGACAGTGTTGCTCAAGGCTGGTTTTCATATGAATGGAAAACTGCTGGCAAAAAATAAGCAATTGTCTTTGATGGATCACAGGGAATATCCATACATGTAAATGATGCTTACTTTCCAAATTATCAGCGGCTGATAGCCATGAGATTCAAGGCTACAGTGATCATTAACAGTCTCATTGTAATAGAATCTGTGGCCAGTGATTGCACATTATTGTCAACAAATTATTGTAGGTAATGATATAAAAATTTGATGTTCTCAAATGTGAAAATTCGGCAAATGATGCATACCATTTGTGGACAGGCGGTAATTTCTAATCCTGATTGACAGTTGTACTATTCTACTTATATCAGTTATAATTTTTTGTTATTAATTTTTGCTTTTAGTTTTTGTAAACCATTTACTATTACTGATCACTAGATTACATTTAGCAATTCAAAAAATAATACAGTTCTGTTTCTTGTACAGCATAAAATGCTTTCCTTGTATTTTAGAATGCATTTCTGTCATCTCTAAGTTTTTTGTTATCAATAATGACATCTATCTTTCTACAGCTGCTCAAGTAGAAACAAGTGAAACAATACATCTTTGTATTTGCTGTAACCTAAACCAAGACATGTCCCTTATAAAAGCTTTTCATACCATGACATATTTGCTTCATCAATTCCACATGTTCAGTGCTACATGTCATGTATTAGTGGCTGTTAATTTTGTAAAGTGATGTGCAATAATATATAATAACTTATTTGAAATAATGTAGTGTAACACATTTGCAAAATAATTTATTTTCAGTGGATTGGCATGTGTTTTGGTTCTCTGTTTTTCTGACGGGCTTCGTTCGCGTGTGGTTTATAAGTTTGTATGTGCGGGCTGTAATGCCTGTTATGTCGGCGAAACAACCCGGCATTTTTCCACACGCGTGCGTGAGCACTTAGTCAATGACAGGACCTCGCACATTTTCAAACATCTACTGAATTCTGAACATTGCCGTACCTTGTGTTCACAAGATTGCTTTCATATTTTAGATCACGCTTCTACGAGTTTCCAACTTAAGATAAAAGAGGCTTTTCATATTCATAGAGAAAAACCGTCTTTGAATCAACAATTACATCATGTAAATTTGAAACTATCCTTATAATTCTCACATTGTCACGCTTTTATTTACATTGTTGTTACTAGCATAATTAACATTTGTTTCCACTTATATATTCACTGTCAACGCTTTGTACACTATTAATTAACTGAAGATGACAGAAGTTGCTGTCGAAACATGTTTTTCAAACTAAAACGTTTTGTCGTTTTTCTTAAAATTTATGGTATTCATGATAAAAAGGATCTTGGTGGAAGTTGATGTCCCAATATTGTAATCTGTTTACAGGTATTCTGCAAAGGTCTGCCGAGTTGATGAGAAAGAGAGAAAGGTCTTGATCCATTTTGAAGGGTGGAATCATCGATATGATGAGTGGATTGCATTTGACAGTGAACGTTTGAGAGCGCACGCACGACAACACTCACACCAAGATACCAAAGATGAAAAGGTGTGATTAAAATTTTGGTTATTTGAATCCAATAAGCTGCTGTACCAAAACTACAGTTTTGGTGTCAGTCAATTCACTTATCTACTACATGTATCTAACTTCTTTCTCTGAGTGATTAATCTAGTAAGCGACCATCACGCTTCAATGACCACCTTAAAAAAATCCTGTTTGCAGTACTGGAATTAATTTTTCTTACTTGAAAGGAATGACGTGTGTCCTTTCAAACCACCATTTTGATCATTTTACAAAACTGGTTACACATCTGCCATTTTGGATTTTTCTAGAGACTTCAACCATAAGCATAATGACGTGCTAAAGACCTGGTAACATCCTGCAACTTTTCTTGCCACGTTGCACGCAACACTTGCAGAAGTAGAATCGAGTTCTACTTTCGCGATGTTGTGCGCAACAATTGGAGTCAAATACGACGGCTTGACAAGACTTTCATGACAAAAGCGAATTCGTTATTGTGCAAAGTAAAATTAAGTGGACATTTTTGGATTTTGGTCTGATAATATCCAATAACTGACTGCTACTTCCTGCAATGAAACAACGAAACATTTCTCAGTCAAACACTGTCTTTGGACTCTCTCATAAGTGATCCCTTCCTGTAACCAACAACGTTTTCTGGTCCTGAGAGTTGTCGCTTGCAAGAGAGTCATCCATACTATGTACAACAGGGCTTAATACTAGATAAAGTTGAACTTTTGTTTTAAAGCTTTTAAAAAGTTTTCTTCAACTACAATGTATTTGCTTGACAAGTAATTTAATATATGCAATATACTGAATTGTACAGGCATTTTTATTGGTCATTACCTGAGCGGGGTCATAGCTGTCCAAACGATGTCTGTGATTGGCAAATGATACAATAATATATTATTGATATATCACTTGAACAATGCCCTAATCCCTATCCCAGCGGGACAAATCTATTGTTTTCTTAGGGAATTGCAGACATCATTTGGACAAGTGCATGACTACCCCATTACCTATCAGAGTACAGATGCACTGCTACAGTCATGGAGAATTTGTTTTGTCTTACATGGCGGATAGTTTTGAAAATGTGCACAACAATATTCCGGAAAGGGCATCGGAAAAATGTTTAGCAGAAGCAATTGACAATCAAGAATTTGATGAAACTGAAGTGGAAAGTAGTTTTGTTGACGTGAAAAATGCCAAAATTAGAAAACAATCCTTGAACAGTCACGATCATGGTGAAGTGCTAATGAGGCTAGCTTTCTTTCCCTGTTATTGTATAAAACAAATAGATTCCATTTTTCGTCCGTCTGTTCAGTTATAGATCACAGATGACGTCAAAGTGTGGTAAGAACAAAAAAGTGGCCAACGAACCGCGGGCAAGTTGGTCACTGATGTTCTTACCACATTTTGACGTCTTCATTGATCTATAACTGAACAGACGTACAACAAAATGGAATCTGTTAATTTTGTAATTTTTGCATTCAGAGTGGCAAGAATGATTCTCAGTTCTTTCCCCAAGTGCTGCTAAAACCAGAACTTGTAGAAATGACTGCCTGCTTTGTTGTCAGCATTTTTAGTACCAGCAGTTAACTTTAAAAATGTTTGATTCTGAAATCAAAACAAAATAATTCACTGATTTTCGCACCATTATATAACATTTTTAGGAAAGAAAGCAACCAAAAGAAAAACGGGATACCCGGAATTTGCGGAGAGATGCAATGATTTAAGATGTCAAGTTAAAGAAATGTTAAGAAAAAACCAGTTAAAATATTGCTCCGACATTTCAGACTTCTACTTCAGGCCTTTTATGTTAATTTTAACCTGGTCTTTTGTAGAAAGTAAGGGAAATATAAACATAGAGAAAACTAAGCCTCATTGTACCTGTTAGCTGCGAAGCCTTCAAAGTTACTTTAGAATGTTGGCAGTTGTTTTTAGTCAAGTCATTTTAAACCTTTCATAGCCACAGTTGACTATAGTCACCTTACTCATAAGTGGCCAACAGGACTATAGTCGCCATATGCTATTTGGAAAATAAAATATTTGGCTATGGAGGTAATGAAATTTTAGGAAACTTGGCCATGAAAGGGTTAAGTCAAGTGGCCTATTTCAGGCTATCATTAAGGGCCAAGGGCCAGGGATTTCCCGCGACTACTACACTTTTATGTCCTGACTATTTTCATAGACAAACAAGGCAATGCAACTAATAGATAAAACTGTTTCTTGCTCTGACAATCCTATTGACATCAGTGAAATGATCAACTGTTTGCATGTATAGCTGTTTTTTTGAAGGTGTCTGTTGTATTTGGTTTTTTAAGCATTATAGAAACAGTATTTGTATGAAATTTATTTTTAGAAAGTTATAGTGCAGTTTGTTTTACACTGCATTAACAGTGCCCAAATTCAAAATTCAAAATCCCGAATTTCACATTTTCAAAATTTTGGAAGCAAGCAGTTCCATTTAGAAAGTACAGCTCATTAGCTTTCAAGTGAATGGCCACACTTTAACATTATTTTTGACATTATATCCACTGACTCAAACAAAATTAGAACCACATCACATTAACAAAGAGCTGACTCTACAAGTGAAGGATGTGAATGCAGTTTTCACAACTCAGATTATCAGTTTTATTTCAATGGGCTATGATGTTATATTTCTGAGTATTGTCTAGTTCTGTGTCAATTATAACGCCTTTTTAATTTGCAGTCTATGGATGCATTTTCACTTGAACCACTTGCTTGAGAAATTGATGTAAACAGTATAAAAATAATAGAAGATGCTTTTGATTTAGATATATGAAGGCCAAGTTTTCTCTTTAATACAAAAGTTTGATGTTGGATAACATTCTGACAGCAAATCAATTAAAATAATGCAATCATTAGTTCTGCAGATGTCTTTTGAGTGACAATGTAATATCACCTCCTGTTATCCTTTGAATTTCTTTCAGCATTTCTTCTTCTCAGTATGTATGTTTTAATATTTTAACTTTCTCATTTCATTCTTTCTAATTCAAATTTTCCCTGTGTTGACTATGCTTATACGCTTTCTCCCAAACACTTCAATGTTAATTTTAAAAAATTATTATCTTTGCATATAACACTTTTAATAAAACTGTTATTTTAAGTCTCCATTTTGCAGATGGTTTGTAATATTGCTTCATGCATTATTAATGACTTTTGTTTTACATGCAAGTATATGTACACTCCCGCTTTCTAAAATATTTTTTCCCTTCCTTTGTGCTGTGCCTATCTTCATTCGCTGTGATGATCATCTGTTGCAGGAAGTGTGCGACTATCAGGTTAAGATGAGTCTCTTTTGCTGTTTTTATCTTTTAAATAACCACTTTTTAGTGTAGTTGAATTTTTAAAGTAAAATCTTTAACGTAAAATTAAGATGTAATTTTGATTCCTGTTGTATCAGCTGTTATAACAAGCTTGTTTCATTACCTTACTGCCAGGATAAAATCCTGAAGCTCTTGAAAGGAATTTTACAAGATCCCTTTTCTTTGACCAGATAGTGCTAATATGCTAAAGCTTGTGTTAATATGCAAATTAGGATTTTTAGAAGTTTTATAACCAGACATCAGTTCCTTCAGATGATGTGCCCTGATGCTGCATAACATGTCTTTAGTTTAAGCATCAGTAATGATTGCTATTTGGTAGCTTTTGGTAGAAAAGATGCATTTGGTTGTACAGATATTATTACGTTTTAGAGTAAGAAGATGTGAGTGTTCCAAGTTGCAGTGATTGCGAGATGAATGAAATGAAATTGGTTAAAGATCAAATCTGTCATTAAATTTGGTTTATTTCTCTTACTTACAATTTCCTCTGGTGAAGGGACAGCTAATTCTTTTAATATTTTTTGTATTGATATGACTCAATCATGTGGGCAGAATTAGACAGCTAATTAAGGCAGGGTGTACTACATGTAAGTCGTTGAAAACAAAATTTACAAAAATATGGTGCTTCTGTACTCTGGAATACACTTTTAATGCTTTTAACATCAAATTCATTGTGGAAGCTTTAGTTTGAAGATATATAATGCTAACTTCAGTGCTTATAAATGATAGATGAGAATGATGTTTTATGCTAAGTTCTTGAAAGTGGTGATCTTTTGTGCTATTAATTCAATCTTTGATTAGTTTATTCCATGTATACATGTAGAAACTTTTGTTTTGTACTTCATTGCTCTTCAACTGTTTCATGTCATTTTATTTCCAGTCACACCCACTTGTACATGTGCAGTTGATGTACAGTAGATTTTAGAGAATTATTAGCCAATTATCCGAGTGCTACATGTATGAGCCAAAGAATGATCAACATATAATTTCCCCGTGTCATATAATGTGTAATCTAACATACATGGCATAAGATGAATGGGAATATAGCTGTAATTACTAACAGGGCTTGAGACAAACTTTCAAGCTTATATAATATTAATGAAACATAAATTAAGCTATGCCATGGGTGAATGTTATTATAAGTAATAAACTTGTACACCAAAACATGAGCTTTCCTTTTGGTGGAAAAAAGCAAAAGTTAGCATTCAACTTCAAATTAAAATCTGACTTTCAAACGTCTTTGTTAAAGTTCACCATTAGTCTTTTGCAGTGCTGCTGCATTCCATTATAAAAGTCTGTAAGGGAAACAAACTGAAATACACATGTATACTATGCTGGTTAAAATTAAATAGCACAGATCTAGATGAGGGATTGTACAAACGTTCTAATGTTTGACTAAATTGAGAACTGGTGAACCAGGCATAATCTTTTACCCAGATGTGGGTATTTCTGTATTTAAGTGTAGATTTCTCTAATAAACAAGGTCAAATAAACTAATTGTTGATATAATTGTTGATTTAACTGTTTTTTTTTTGCCTCTGCAGGATTGGAAAGTTAATGATCGTGTGTTAGCAAAGTGGCAAGACTGTAAATTCTACCCAGCAAAAGTAGTTAAATGTCTTAGTGATGGTAAGAAATCCATTAAAAGTACCATTCAATAACTTCTATTCGTACAGATACCCTTCAGGAGCTTTTGAGTCTGTGGATGAAAGTCTAAAGTGTGACCATTCAAATGAAAGCCAGTGAGCTGTACATTGTTATAGCACTGTTAGTTTTAAAGTATTTACAAAACAGAATGTGGAACTTTTAGAAATCAAACGATTGAAGACTACAATGTAAACTTTACAAAATATATTGTCTCTGCAGTAACAGGTACTTGCAAATTTTGTCTTGAAACCTGCATCACCTGTTGTGGTCCACTGTAATAAAATATATAATGTTAACTTGTTGACAAATCATTGCCAAGGCTACATGTAGTTGTTCAAGCAAAATGTGTTTCATTTATCTTAGTAATTACACTTAAACTGTGGCATTGATGGTACACCTCAAACCAACTCCCTCCTTGATTCAAATCTTGAATTGTGAAAATTTTATTTTAAGTTTTGAAACTGTGGGTGAAATCCTAAGATGCGACCATTCAAATTTGAAATCAAAGCCATTCAGCTGTGCTTTTCTTTGGTGTTTAATAACTTCATGGTGAGTTTTGTTTCAAAATAATTATTTTTGGGATTATTTTCTAGTTTAGAATGCAAGTTGTCTTTGGAGTGTAAGGTTTAACACTTACTCCCAATAGTGCAGTACTTTCCTGTGGTGCTGTTTTTTATGCTGTACAAGGTGGTTCTAACTTTTGAGTCTGTGGATGAAATCCTAAAGTGTGACCATTCAAGTGAAAGCTATTGAGCAGTACTTTCCTGGGGTGCTGTTTTTTATGCTGTACAAGGTGGTTATAACTTTTGAGTCTGTGGATGAAATCCTAAAGTGTGACCATTCAAGTGAAAGCTATTGAGCAGTACTTTCCTGTGGTGCTGTTTTTTATGCTGTACAAGGTGGTTCTAACTTTTGAGTCTGTGGATGAAATTCTAAAGTGTGACCATTCAAATGAAAGCTATTGAGCAGTACTTTCTTGTGGTGCTGTTTTTTATGATGTACAAAGTGGTTTTAATTTTTGAGTCTGTGGATGAAATCCTAAAGTGTGACCATTCAAATGAAAGCTATTGAGCAGTACTTTCTTGTGGTGCTGTTTATTATGATGTACAAAGTGGTTTTAATTTTTGAGTCTGTGGATGAAATCCTAAAGTGTGACCATTCAAATGAAAGCTAATGGTCAGTACTTTCCTGTGGTACTGTTTGTTTTGCAATAATTTAACATTTTGATCTTTCATTGTAGGTGCCTATGAAGTACTTTTTTATGATGGAATCAAGAAGGTGATTCACAGAGTGAATATCAAGCCAGATAGTCCACGGGTGAGTGTATGTACCTGTTATCAAATGTTAGGTCTCTGGTTATTGTTATGTAATTCAGCAACTGCACTCTCTTGTTGTTGTTGGTTGTCTCAGCCTGGAGGTATGTAGAAATAATCATTTCCTCCCACTCGCCATGTTTCATCTTTGCTCTGGTCAACTTGGTCAACTTGAACCATAATACTTTTTATCATTATTCAGAACTACTCCTTTCTGGATGGGTTAATTCCCCCAGCATTTTGTTAGGTTGCCGCAGTTAAAGTTTATTGTGTTGGACGACAGGAGAACGCTTCCTAATCTTGTGAAGGCAGATTTTTTTGACATTTTGTTCATTGCAAAATTAGCTGCTCCACGCATTTTTTAGGGGCACCTCTCAGCTGGAAACTTGTACCCACTCCAGGCCTTACCGCCGACATCGAACGCACTCTTAATCTGTGATTACTACTAGTAATTATTAAGTTACTTTTAACTTAGTTGTATTCAAATACAGTCAATCTTTTACAAATGACTACCTCCCTATAACCGCCGCCTCAGTGGCGATGTTTTGTTGACCGACTGCTTATTCATTCACTCAGATCCTCTTATTGAAAACCACCCCATAATGGCCACCTCTCTACATTGGCCAGAAAATTACATCAGGTGTCCATTGCAGAGAGGTTAGACTGCATTGCAAATTGACTTGTCTTAAGAGAGGGCTGAATTCAGGGCTAAAATGACCTAAGCCCGGTATGCTAGACTGTGTAATGATTTAGTTAAAATAAATGCATTCCTTGTGTACAGTTGGCTTACAGTTTCCCATGAGTCATCTGATAGGATGAATGCTAAATAGAATGACAAGATGTCCATACAGAAACAATTTAAACTTGTTCTGTTTTTGTATACAGACCTTGTCAAACATTTCATTATGCTTAATTCACAATGGGTAGTGCCATGAAATCCAGGAAAGTGGTGACAGGGTTTTGTGACAGGGTTGGGGTGTGATGTAAATAAGCTTTGTTTTATTATGGAAAGTTCACCTGGTCCTGAAGATACAAAAATGTAGCTGAAGATACAAAAACTTAGCTGTGATTAGCTGAAATCATTGTGTAAAATTTTCAGAAGATTCCTGGTTTTTACCCCCAAAGTGTCCATATTACAGAGATAGGGATACACATGTATGAATTTTGTATCTTCCTGACCAAGTGAACTGTTTGTAATAGAGAGTAAAGAGGTGTCTGAAAGGAGAAGTTTGACTGTAATGACTTTTTTTACTCACTTCAGATTGTCTTTGTAAGCACCAACATTTAAAGAGGGAAAGGAGGAGGTTGGAAGGGGCGGGGTTGGTGGGATACACCTGTATTTCTGTACGGGTGTACATGTACCTGTTCACGTGACATCTGGTTCTGGTCCCAGTGGTGTTTGCCTTAGAGAGAGTTGACTGTCTTAGAAAACTGTGTAGCCCTGAGTTATTAGAACAAGAGAAATAGGTTTTGTGTTAACAAGAGTGATTTATATTTTGTGTCACAATGTAGAAGCTAACCATGATGCCTGTGGACAAACTGGAACATGAAAAGGAAATTCAGGAAAGAAGAGAGAGACGGCAGCAAATGGCATCAGCAAGAGCTGAAAGAGCTCGCAAGAGGAGTGCCGAGAGCAGCCCCACCCCACCAGTAATACCAGTAAAAAGAAAGGATGGAAGAGGCAGGAAAGGAAAAACACAAGAGTAAGAAACATACAAGATTTTAATTAGGCAAAAATGGTAAAATGTTTGAGTTAGTCAAGAGATTCACAGTTCCAACTTTTAAAATTTCAAATTCCAAATTTGAAAAAGAGTTCAAAACTTTGGTAGAATTCAGAGTTATATCCTTTATGATAGACCCTTTAGCCAGCCTCTAGAGAAGGCAAATGTGATACAATTGTAGGTCTCGTAAGCAATTACATGTACCTCGGGATTTTGAAAAAGTGGTCATAGTTAGATAGAGTTGATCAATCACTTTGTTCTTTTACAGCAGAGACGAGTTTGGACCTCTCAGTGAGTCCAGTATGTCAAGCCCATCTGGTGAAGTTCCTGAAGTTTATGAAGTATCACAAGATTCAGAAAAAATGTAGGTGTTGAGAAGATTGTTAAAACTAATATAGACCATTAAGTTCTTCTCTATACGTAATTACTGTGTGATAGAAAAGATGCACGATTCTGGGATTTAAGTAGCTGATTGCTGTTGTTTTTTGTATGTTTTAATTCCAGGGATATGAAAAGCAGAGAAGATAAAGCAGAAGTAGAAACGTCAACAAAAACTGAGTCTGACGCTGTTGGAGGAAGTAACACTGAAAAGCAATCAACAGAGGAAGACATCGCAGAAAGCCCCTTCACACATATAAAAGAACAGGAAACATCTGATGAACCTCAATACGATGAAAAAGAAGATGATAAACCACTGGATTCAGAAATTAAAATTAAACATGATGATAACACAGATGTGAGAGTTGAAAAAGTGCATTCTGCTGATTCATCTATATTACAGTCATCTTGTGAAATGCAGAGTGAAACGAGTAGATCTGTAAAAGAAGAATCTGTAGATAATTCATCTTTGAATAAAGATTTTGAGGAGAGTGATGAACTAAGCATAAAAAATGAGGATACCAGTTACGCCAGCAAGGCGAGGGTATCAAATATAACAGAAAATATAATGACTGATCCTTTGGAAGGTACCTCTGGAAGTATGGAAGAGGAGGATAAAGCAGAATGGGATAATGGTGTCAATAATGTTGATGATGAAGTTATAGAAGTAAAGCAGGACCCTCAGATAAGTGTTCCGTTAGTAGAGGAAAATGAATCTAGTAATGGTACTAGTGTTTGTGACTCTAATATTTCAGCAGAGCTGCAACATGAGCAGACTGAATCTTTTGAAGTTGTTCCAAAGATAAAGACAAATACTTCTGTGGATTCTAACCCATCAGACCCTGCTGTGCAAAAAATAAAAACTTCTAAAGGTCCTAAGATTAAAAGAACTTTGTCAAGAGCTGAGCGATTGTCAAGATCTCGCAAAAACAAGAGTGGGCTGACATTGAAAATGGGCTTCAAAGTTAGTAAACAAGCAGCAAAAAAGCAGATGGCTCAACAAGCTGATACCGCTGGAGTTAGTTTATCCCCTGGGGGAACTAGTTTATCCCCTAAGGGAGCTAGCTCATCCCCTAAGGGACCTAGCTCATCCCCTAAGGGGGCTCCTCCAGTAAAAGCAAGCATCAAGAGTGAGAAAACTGTGCAAAGAAGAAGGAGCTCTAAAGGTGGTAGATTATCGTCCATCAGTCCTCGAGGATATGGTTATTCTATGGCTTTTATGGACATGGACAAACCTGCAGCTCCTGTTGTAAAAGCAGAGCAAGAAACTGAAGTGTCCTTATCAGAGAGTGGCTTGACTGCATTGAATATTTCTATTTCTCAAAACACTACTTGTACTGCGTCTAGTCCAATCAGCCCTACTAGCTCCACAGGAACACCAACTGAAAATCAACCTGCTCCCAAGAAACAGACCTACCAGGCAAAGAAGTTTCGTTTGGATCAAATTACAGGAAAGTTGTCAGCCCAGCGTCAAAGTGAGGCTCAAGCTGCGGCACATTCGCCCTCTGCTTTTCAACTTGCTAGGCACCATTCTTCCCCACCACCCCCTCCCCAAACACTTAGCCCATCACCACCAACTAACCCACCCCCACCCTACCCTAGAGAGTCCTATCCACCTCCAGGACCCCCTCCATTAATTTATTCACCCATGCCAGGGCCATGCTGTCCAACACCACACCATCAGCGCATGTATGGACCACACCCTGGGCACGGAATGCACCTTCCGCCAGGTCACATGCATCCACACCCAGACTATCCGCCTCCGTCGTCAGGGTACATGCTGTATGCACATGGTATGCATTACCCTCCTCCGCCCGGACCCTGCATTGGACAGTGTAAGTGACATTAGTTTACCGTCCAACCTCTTATAACAGGCTCAGGGCTGCCATTAAGCTTCGCGGTTGCTGGCTACACAAGGAAAATAGGCAATCATAAACTCCAAGTAGTCTCCCATGGTTGTTGTCATTTAGTTATTTTCCAACTTTGAGTTGCTGTTCATCTTCACTGCAGTCGTTGGCCATCATAGCTGGCTGCTGTCTATTAATGACAGCCCTTCAGGCTTCTCCCTACCCATCATATGGCTGCCGGCTATCAGTGACAACCCTTCAGGCTTCTCCCTACCCATCATATGGCTGTCGGCTATTAATGACAGCCCTGCAGGCTTCTCCCTACCCTTCAGTGCAGTAGGAAAAGTGATTTCTGAAAAGGCAATAGAAATTGTCATCACTTAAGGGGGATTGCATTTGAATTTGAATGAGGTGTTAAGAGTTATTTAAAAAAGGAATGCTCATGTACCGGAAAAATATGTGCAGCTGCTTACTTTGATTAGTATAGGTAATCATACAGTTTCGAGTTTAATTTGGGATAAATTTGCACAAGAGAGTTTTTCAAAAAGCTCAAATTACACGAACCGCTTTGGTTTTTTTGAGCTTTTTGAAAAACTCACAAGTGCAAATTAATCCCAAATTGAACGAGAAAACTGTATGATTACTCATTAACTTTTTTTGCAATTTTTTTTTGCAACAATTTTATTTATTTGTAATTTGCACTGGTGTTACAGTTGAACTGCATTGCTCTTAGCCAATCAGAATTGAGTAATTTTTTCATGTATATTATTAGTGCTGTAACCGTTTTCAAATGTTACTGAACCCCTGGACATATATTTTATATATTACTATTGGACACAAAGAAAACGTTCTTCTCTTGTTTGAATTAGGTTCTTGCTCTGCTGGTGTAAGGCAACCTGTGTACCACCCCCTCCCCCCTGGGGCACCCCCACGTCCCCCTACCAGCCACGACAGTGCACTAGCGCAGTTGATGCAGTGTGAACAGAGGATTCTTCACAGTGCACCTCACTATAGAGAGGCAGCTCCACCAGGACCATGGGTGACACACAGACATGGGCCCCCACCATCTCAGCCCTTCATACCAGTGGGCCGACATCCTGAGGACCTTTGGCTTGCTCATGAAGGTGTGTGATATGTGGTGTTTGTTGATGTTTATTAAAAAAAAACTTAAAATGTTTTTGAAAATGAATGGGTTAAAAATGTTGAACTGTGCATGATTATTTTGTGTACCCAGAGCGAGCTTTACAGGGACCTCCTGTTTCTCAAGCTCTGCCTCCACCAAGCAGTATCAGTCCAACATCCGATAGTGGAAAACATGCAAACAGACGCTCACGAAAGAGCGAAAGGCCACTTCCAACAAAAGCATTGCCTGTGTCATCGCTCCCAGATACAGAAGGTTCCCTGGCTCCACCCGCTATGAAGACAGATGCAGAACAGTCTTCCTCTGTTGATAAAGGGTTTGTTCAGAGAAGTGAAACTGAAAGTGCTAATGTGCCAACTACTAAACCTGAGATTGCAGATGTAAATGCGAACAATGTGGCTAAAAATAAGGTGGAAAGTGAAGAGAAATCTGTTATGGCATCTAGTCAGTTACCAACTGTTTGTGATCAGAAGGAAGGCAACGCCGCATCATCGGCCAGTGCTACTGGAGGTGCGAGTTCAACAACAGTGCCATCAACAGGAGCAGTATCTGCGGCACCTGGTCAGGAGACTGTGATGAGTCCATCAGGTCTACCTCCTGGAAGCAAGGTGGGTCCTTTAGCCAGACAACATTTAATTATAGACCTGTTGTCTTTAAGCTTCATTTTCATTCACATGCAGTAAAACACATCTTCAAAAGGATTTGTGCTTGTCTCTATCGAGGAAACTAAGAAATGTCATATTACCGGTATACTGGTAAACTTGGTTTAAAATATGCTCATCAAAGTAAAATATCCTACAAGAATGTTTTTCTGACTTGTTGTGATTTTTATTACCATGATGATGGTGTTGATGACAAATTAATACTTTTCCTTTTTTCAGGGCCGCAAAGGCAAAGAACTAGGTATGGTTATTAATACCTTTGTTTATACGATCCTCACTTTATGCTATTTTGTAGTTCATATTAAATATTGCAGTGGCTGTATTTAAGTATAAAGAAGGGATATTTGCTAAAAAATAATCCATAGGAGCCAAGTTAATTAATACTCAGAGAATGGTAGACCAGACTGAAATATTCGGAAAGCCTCAGCCAACATAATTAACCCCTTTATCAGCCAGCCAGCCAGCCAGTCAGTCGGTCAGTCGGTCGGTCAGTCGGTCAGTCAGTCAGTCAGTCAGTCAGTTAGTCAGTCAGTCAATCAAACAGTCAGCCAGTCAGTCAGTCAGTCAGTCAGTCAGTCAATTATTCTATTAGTTTGAAGCTGAAATGTTTGAGTTGTTGATTTTAGCTCCAAAAGAACTTATTATTGAGATTGATCATAACAAGTACAAGTGTAAGGTGCCTGGATGCGACAAGTCATTTCGCAAGGAAAGTGGGCTGGAATATCACGTCAAATACTACCATGAACAACAGCCTGGAATGAAAAGAAAGAAATCTGGTATGTATAGCACTTTAATGTACAGCCAGAAGACACTAATTCACAACGGACCATATTATTGTTGAGTTGTGGAAAGGGGTTGGGCAATTATGTCTGAGAATTTTAGTCATTCAATCAATCAATCAATCAATCCAATCAATCAATCAATCAATCAATCAATCAATCAATCAGTCAATGAATTAGTCAGTGAAGTTATCAATAAATCAATCACTCAATCAATCAATCCAATCAATCAATAAATCACTCACTCACTCGCTTAATCAATCAATCAATCAATCAGTCCTTTAATCATTAATTCAGTCAATCAGTCAGTTTTTGCAAAGCCTTGTTTGCAGTTTAAAAATATAATAAATAAATGTGGATAATGTAATATTATTTTTATTCTGCCTTTTATAGTCTCTGTCAGGTCAGACTCCACACCTGAAACATCTCCAGAGTTTAGCAGCCGTCGTGTGACCAAGCGTCGCATACACAGGTCCTCAGCCCCAGCTCAGCTGTCAAGCGCCACTCAGCTGACCAGTCCTTCCACCAGTGTCCCACCGGCAGCAGCTGCAAACAGTGAACCAAGGGAGCTGGAAGAGGCAGAGATGTTCATGTCAGTTAGCATGGACTCAGAGCCATCACTGAATCAGGATACCGACCTGGAGATTGAGGGGGGTGGGGTGGAGCTGGAGAGTATTGATCCTGGTATGGTGGAGTGCATGGAGGTGGAGGAAGAAGAGGACGTCAATGGAGATGTGATACGATGTGTGTGTAATGAGTCTGAGGAAGGTGGATTTATGATTCAGGTAACAGAAGGTTCTTGTACTTTTGTACTTTTACCCTTTCACTTCCATTGTGGCCAAAATTACAATAAAAGAAAAAATCCGCGTTATATTATCAGGGTGCAGCAAAGACTGTGTCCTCTTGCCCAAGACAAGTGATTTTGCCTTTTGGACATGGACAAGTAAACATTCATGAAATAACAAAAAAAATGTGTTTTTAATATGTTTTAACAGAAAAATCAGAATACAGTCAGGTTTTAGAATTTGGATTATTTAACTCTACATCCAAGGACAACTAGACTTAAGTATGGAGTTCAAATGTTTTTTCTTACCCTGATTATATGTTGCTTACATAAGGTTACATTTGAACGTTACATGTTATGCATGTTACACAGAGTACAGCCAGGCCCATAGCTGTCCCTTTCCAGTTAGTCTGGTGGGCAAGCTGGGAGTCACTTCTTTTTCAGGAAGTTTTTACTCTTAGTATGTTACTGTGATAAATATTTTTGTCTGTAATAATCAGAGGTTTCATTAGAAGCCGGCAACCGGCAAATTCCGCCGGCTACTTCCTGATTTATCGCCGCCTACTTTTTGATTAATTTCACTGAAGTTGATGCCCAGAATGCTTGAAATGCCATTTCCGAGTTCCTAGATTTCCAAGAGGAAAGGGGCGTTGTGGCCCCTTTGTTGCCACTGCCGTCTATTTTATAAATATTGCCACTTGCTCTTAATTTTATTGAAACCCCTGAATAATACATGTAGTAAAACCTGTATTAAGCAGACATTGTGTCTGCTGAATACAGGGCTGTTTTACAGTAAATATGGGAAGAAAATTTAGGGACCCAAGCAGCTGTTGTTCACTTCATAGAGCGTTCGCTTAATATGGGGTCTGCTTAATACAGGTTTTACTGAACATCTTCTTTTCTTTTCTCTAGTGTGAGCAGTGCCTAACATGGCAGCACAGTGAATGTGTAGGCCTCAGTGAACATACTGTTCCACCAAACTACATCTGCTATGTGTGCTCCAACCCAAGAGGTAAACCAAACGTTTATTTACACTCACACTTGAGAGCAGGTTGATTTTCAGTTGGTGTTCCTGTTTGTTCTAGTTTTTTTTTTCTAAGTTCATCATTCTAATTCTTTGTTTCATGCTTGGCCATGTTTGTTCGTGTTCTTTAATGTCTTTTGCCTCCTTTCCATGCTTTTTCTTTTTGTGTTCCTCAACTTCTTTCTTGATAAATGTAATCAGAGGCTAGTCATAGCTACGTTAACAACTTTTAATTGTTCTTTATCTTTATCAGGTTTACGAAGAAGTGCAAAATACAAGGTAAGTTCTGTTGTCCTCTGATCTATTGACTTGAAAAATGTACATGGGAATTGTATGGAAACCAAACAAAATTCTGATGCAGGGTGACTGTCAATCAATTGTAAGGCTGTTACAGGCTATCATGTTGATATTCAAAAAAGGGTTTTCTTGGAGGAGGTTGAATGTGCTATTTTGTCTTCATTCTGCAGAGTTTGAAGAGGGCATAGAAGAGACTAGAGGTAGAAGGATCCCATCCAGTGGGGGTGGGGTGGGGGGTGGAGAGAGGTTTGTGGAAGGGGTGGAGAGGATGGAGAGGGGTGGGGTGAGGATGTATGTGGGGGGGGGGGGGGGTAGTTGCATTTACTCCCTTCATGCTATGGAAACTGGATATTTGCTGATATATATGTCTCTTGTAGAATGATTATGATTGGTTGAGACGAGGTACACTGGCCTGCTTGCCTTTTGGATCTGTTGCGGAGCCTGAATACACTGCAGAGCTGAATGTAGCAACACATGGCCTGATGGGTGACTTGCATGATGTGAACAGCTGTCTGAGGAGCTTAAAGCTTAAATTTGAGCTGCTCAGGTAACATTTGTACCATGCTTGCTTTAATTCTGTGACCATCACAGATGATCAGCATTTAAATTCTCCTTGCAATATCACTGGACGATCAAGCAAAGTTTAGAGCGGTTTTCGATTGAGTGTCAGAAGTAGTTTTGCACTCTACGCTTTGTGATTGGCTAAAAAATCTCGCGCCACTTTCTTAAAACCAAACAAATCGTGACTTACCGCACGTGTTTTCCCGCGCTTGGCGCCGGCTACATGTATTTGCTTTGAGTGCTGATTGGTTCATTGGTTTGTCTGCGTGTGTTGTGATTGGTCAGTGATTAATTTGGTTTTGGTTTTACGACACTCGAGTGAAATCCGCTCTAAATGAATAACTAAACAAGAAACAATGACATAATACAAGCACACAGTTGTTGGTCAAGTTTAGTTCATTTTTTTCTTATTTCAATGGACTTTGTTTAACTTGTTTTCCTATTTATGTGCAGAAATCCGTCTCATCCAGAATTGAAGTGTTGGAAAGGACCGAAGAAAAGCAACATTCTGTTGAGCATGAATGATCCAGCTGAATCTTCAGTGCTGTCTGCAACATCTGCAAATAAAACAGAGAAAGATTCTACACCCATAGAACAAGGAGAAAGATGCAAACCAGTCAGCGTGGAGAGTAAAGGACACGCTGTTATTAATGGACATGCCGAGATAGGGGATGCTTCATACAATGGGCTCGTGAGAGTAAAACAAGAAAGGCCATCAACTCCGCCCCCTTCTCTAGACTGCCCTGGCGACTCGAACAACAACACACAGGACAAAAAGGTTCCTTTATCGACAAACACGGGTTCTGTTTCGATGTCAGCGGTTCCTGATTCTTCAATTAGAAGCCAGAGTTCGTTTAGTACAAGCACTGAATCAGGGGTAGAATCTAGCGAGGGGAGATTAACTGCAATTAAAAAAGAGGAGGAACCGCTGTCACCCATTCCTGCTCTAGTTCCTGTTGGTGGACAAACAGCTTATGTAAAAAGCGAGCCTTCAACTAACCAGGAGAAAACAGAAGCAAGTTTAAACATAACAACAAGCAATTCACAACCTTCTGTCAAGTCTGAAGTTGACGGAGAGAGGACTGAGAAATCAGTGGAACTAAAACCCTCAGTGGAGTCCTCTGAGGTTGCACTAAAACCCCCAGTGGAGTCCCCTAAGGTAGAGCCTACTGGCGAGTCTAAACCTCAAATGGGATCCGATACACGGGTAAAACAGGATAACGTAATGCAGAGCGGAGCTCCTGCGGGAGGTGAAGTTAAGGAAGAGAGCCAGGCGGAACCTGCACAAAGTTTTTCAGAGGATGATGGAGTTGGCGCCATGGATAACTTGTTAGGTGACATAACTCAAATGCACGATGATTTGGAGGAGCGCATGGATGATATTGAACGGCAGTTAACAGGTTAGACATAAGCGGGTTATTGTGAACGTATGGTTCTTTTTTTTTTTTTGGGGGGGGGGGGGGGGAAATCCGAATCTGGATTCATACCGAAAGCGAGGCGAATTCCTCAAGTCTATAACTTTTTAGTTTCAAATTTGACCTCGTAGGAGTGAAAGGGTTAAATAACAGTGAACTGACTAATTTTCTAACTTTTCTCGTTACTTGCAGTCCTTGAAGAAGCGTATGGTGAAACACCATCCCAGCTAACGAAAAAAACTGACTTCAGAAAACTTGTCAAGGACCTGAGCCGAGTGAGAAGACTATTACAGCAAGTCAGCTGAGAGGAGACTGGAGACCAGTGATACCTACCTACAGAAAGGAGACTGAGAACGAGTCTGCTACGTTAGCCTCTTCTTCAAAGCGAGGCCTAATACAAACCGTCATATGACTTTTAGCTTTCATTCAGATGCAAATAAACATTTTCATGTGAAAGGTTTTACATTAGGCTTCGTCTTGGAGCAGAGGCAAAAGACAACTCGGGAGCGGCCAGGTTTTTCTTGTAGCCATGAATTCAAATTTGTTTTAAAAAATGTTCTTTGATACTTGTGACAAATGGGACATACAACGTTATCCTCTGCTATGCCAACTCAATAAATATCGAGAAATAAAAATTATCTGTAAATAAAATATTGGAAGAAAATAAACAGAGACAATTAACCTACTTGAGATGTTCTTGTCCTGCACTCTCAGATATACGAGATAATGGCCTCTATTATCAAAATACAGACGGACAACCTCGTGACCAGCCCTTGCTGTCCGCCTTGGAGAGTTGTCCACATTGTAGAGAGTTAAGACAATTAAGAGAAATTCGGTCTAACCGTCCACCTTACACGCGGGGTGTCCGCTATGAGAGAGTTGACTGTACTGTTCTTTTAATCGCCTTTCTTAGCAGTTGAAGACAATTAATTCACAGGAAAAGATACCAGTTTTCCATTTTGGGAATTTTTAGGATATTTACAGAACAACCACAAAATTTCCAAACGAGACAAGTCTCAACCAGGGACTTTTCTCACTTTCCCAAATTTGGCATTTTTTGTGGGTATTCAACCAAGTTTCCTGTTTTCATGGGACTTGTCTCACTGCTAAATTTGGGATATTTGTTGGTGTTCTATACATACCCAAAAATGGGAATCTGATAAAAGAACATCAGTTTTGAGAACTATAATTCAAAAGTAATGGCACAAGCCAAAGTGCAAACAACGCTTAAACTCTCAGCGTTACCTCGGATGAGGGAGGGTATTCGTTACTGATGGCTTCCAAATTCCAGCTTCGTTAACTTCTTTCTATTATTATTAAAATCTGTACTTGGTGAAGGGATTATATTTTTCAAATGAGTGTATTTGATGTTATTTGATATATTAAAACATCGGGAAATATCTATGGGAACAGGTTTTTCACAAGAACGATAAGAGACTGGAACACTCCACCAAATGATATGAAATGTAAAGAAACCTAAACAAGGAACTGTATTTGCAAAGACCACCGTAACGAAATAGAAGCACCGGATTCTGTAGTAAAGGATCTAATCAGCTATAGAATAATGAAACGATTTGATCAAAAAGCAAGGCTGATAAATGGTACGGAAACGACTATATTCGTTTCCGTACCGTTTATCAGCCTTGCCTTTTTTATCAAAGAAACCTTAGCAGAATTTAAGCAACCTTTGATATGCACTTTTTTAACCTTATTATTTTCCTCATCTTTTTTAGAAGTTGTACCATGCACTTGTACTTCACATTATCTTTGACCAGGACTTGCACTGAGCACCATGCTTTCTCGTCAATCTAGTTTCCAGGGTCCTCCCTCTCGAGGGAGTAAGAGAGGACCATGGGAACGACCACTGACGAAGTAACCAGGCCTTATGTGGGCTTTCCAAAACACTTGGTACAAAATGAAACATTTTGTTGTGCAATAAATAACTTTCGTTTATGTTTCTAATCAGGGTAAACATTTTACAAAAAAAAGGTAGCGAAAATATACGACGTTTCGACGAACTGAGCATAGCCGTTACTTTTATACTTGTTAATGGTGTCAGGATAACATGGAAACGTCTCCCTCGCCACCTTAATACTTTGACATTAATAACTTAGTTCCTCTTCCCTTTTCCAACCCTATGCAAATTTCCGATAGCGGGACTTGTTCAAACCCTCCCTATAAGTGTAGAGTATTGCTGTCCACACAAATTACTAAAAGTTTTCTTTTCTTCCTCGTACTGTACGACCATCGTATAGCCTCCAATCCACTTCCGTTCAATCCACTTCCGTTCTTTCTTCTTGCTGCATCACCAGAAGTACCTGTTTATTTAAATTCCCATTAATATATTTTCATTTGTTATTATATTTTTTTTACCCCGTTTGACTGTCTCGTCGCATCCTAAACAGTCCTTTCACTAAGAGGATCAATAAATATGTATGAATGTCAGCTTTCAATATCCTGTTAGCAATGTGCTTATCAAGTTCACTGTGGCATTATTGTTTATATTGTGGAGCTTTTCAGCAGTATATTAAGCAAGGAGTGAGATTTAACCGATAACACACTATCGCAAGATAATCAACTTCCTGTTAGAGCTATATCGACCAGCCAACAGACCGGTAGTCGATTTAATTCCACTAATAATAAATTATTTCAGGCGTTCCAGAGAAGCCCACGCGCTCCACCTGTAACAGAACATCTGGAACAATGTTCCATATTTATCTATCACAATAACAAAGCCATTCACAAGTGGGATCAGGGCAGCGCAGGTTTTTTTCAGCACGATATTTTTTCGTGGAAATATGCTGTGCTTCAACTTTCTTTCACTCATTGCAAGACATTTCTGTATTTCGTTTCACGATACACACCATGATTTTTTAGATCCTTCTGTGAAAGCTTAAGAGGAATTTTATGGGGGTATTTGCACATCTTTACACTCAACTGAGTAAAATAGTCCCTCCCTTATTGTCAGTCCCGCCTGGGCAAGAGCAGCAAACGTCGAAGGGTTGTCAGTTTCGTGAGTTCGAAGTAAGTTCAAGGATCGAGTTTAAATTCGATTAAAAAAATATTTATGTAAGTATCCGGATTTCAGGGTTAAGGGGTAAGCACTCATCTGATTCAGTAACGAGTTTTAAACATTTTAGCCGCAGCACTGATTTCAGTAATCCCTTAATCAAACTGATTTTAGCCACTGATATTAGTACTTATGATAAGGGACAATTAAACTGGGTGTTACGAAAACGAAGACCCTCGAAAACGAAGACCTAAGACCGGTCTTCGTTTTCGTACTACGAAAACGAAGACCCCGTAAAACAGAAAAACATTGAAATTACAAGTTAAAATCAGCAAGGCTTAGTAATATTATACGACATTACACTTCACGCGTTCCTTCCCCATTTATTACGGCAACTACTTGTGCCGCGTCTGCTCTGGCTGCTATGTTTCGCTATGCGAGATAACTTGATTTGGTAGCGACATGGTGGGATAAACTTACCAAAATCCGGATATTCTTACGCTAGAGTAAGGATCCAGGATCGGCAGGCATTAATCGAACGCTTGCTGCATGCCTAAACTCAGTGCACGTCTAAACTCGTAATTTCAATGGATTTCGGATATTTTATATTAGGGTCTTCGTTTTCGTAGTACGAAAACGAAGACCCGTCCTTAGCAAAGAGAACTGCTTACTTTTTAACGAGAATTTCACAGCTGACATGCCTTACTGACTGTTTGAATCTTTTTCGCTAGATACACTAGACAAAAATTATTTATTTGCAGAAACCCAGGATCATTTCCTGTACAGAGCGCGTTCATACTGTCACGCAATCCTGGCTTATCTGAAGGCATGCAGCAAGCGTTCGATTAATGCCTGCGATCCTGGATCCTTACTCTAGCGTAAGAATATCCGGATTTTGGTAAGTTTATCCCACCATGTCGCTACCAAATCAAGTTATCTCGCATAGCGAAACATTGCAGCCAGAGCAATGGCGGCTCAAGTAGTTGCCGTAATAAATGGGGAAGGAACGCGTGAAGTGTAATGTCGTATAATATTACTAAGCCTTGCTGATTTTAACTTGTAATTTCAATGTTTTTCTGTTTTACGGGGTCTTCGTTTTCGTAGTACGAAAACGAAGACCGGTCTTAGGTCTTAGGTCTTCGTTTTCGAGGGTCTTCGTTTTCGAGGGTCTTCGTTTTCGTAACACCCCAATTAAACTAGTTTTCATACAGGATTAATTGGGGACACTGCATATCCTGAAGGATTCTGCAAGCAGGTTGTGCTATGCATACTGTAACTTCAATCAAACAAGAACTTCTGAGTCGAAATCGTGATGTAGTTTGAAGGTCAGATTCCCACAACCTGAGAGCGGAAGTAATATTAATGAAATCATGTCTGTAAGATAGCAATACAATGAAGAACAACACTGGCCTGGCGCAGACGTTTTCTAGCTTTCCAGTTCTTCTTTCTCCACTTGAACAATCACAACGGAATGACTACAGATACTTATGGATAAACGTTTCGTTCAGATTGGAACCTTTATTCTTGTACAGTCGACTCCCGATATCTCGAACCCTCGCTAACTTGAACCTCGCGCTAACTCAAAATCGATTTCCCCTGGATTTCCGTCATACATTTACTGAATTTTACCCTCGATAATTAACTGTAGTCCAAAACATTGAATTCATAATTGAAGCAGCCATGTATTCTGTCTTTTTTGCATTTATACAAAAAGTGTGTCAGTCCAGTTCAGATCAGTTTCGCTAGCGTAATATCTTTAGCGCTACAGACGTTCAGTTTGTTTCTAGAGGGTGATATCGATTCTTTCAAATCCAACGTTCGAAACAGCAGTACTTTCCTGTGGTGCTGTTTATTATGCTGTACAAGGTGGTTCTAATTTATGAGTCTGTGGATGAAATCCTAAAGTGTGACCATTCAAATGAAAGCTACTGAGCAGTACTTTCCTGTGGTGCTGTTTATTATGCTGTACAAGGTGGTTCTAATTTATGAGTCTGTGGATGAAATCCTAAAGTGTGACCATTCAAATGAAAGCTACTGAGCAGTACTTTCCTGTGGTGCTGTTTATTATGCTGTACAAGGTGGTTCTAATTTATGAGTCTGTGGATGAAATCCTAAAGTGTGACCATTCAAATGAAAGCTACTGAGCAGTACTTTCCTGTGGTGGTGTTTATTATGCTGTACAAGGTGGTTCTAATTTATGAGTCTGTGGATGAAATCCTAAAGTGTGACCATTCAAATGAAAGCTACTGAGCAGTACTTTCCTGTGGTGGTGTTTATTATGCTGTACAAGGTGGTTCTAATTTATGAGTCTGTGGATGAAATCCTAAAGTGTGACCATTCAAATGAAAGCTACTGAGCAGTACTTTCCTGTGGTGCTGTTTATTATGCTGTACAAGCTAGGTGGTTCTAATTTATGAGTCTGTGGATGAAATCCTAAAGTGTAACCATTCAAATGAAAGCTACTGAGCAGTACTTTCCTGTGGTACTGTTTATTATACTGTACAAGGTGGTTCTAACTTTTGAGTCTGTGGATGAAATCCTAAAGTGTGACCATTCAAATGAAAGCTACTGAGCAGTACTTTCCTGTGGTGGTGTTTATTATGCTGTACAAGGTGGTTCTAATTTATGAGTCTGTGGATGAAATCCTAAAGTGTGACCATTCAAATGAAAGCTACTGAGCAGTACTTTCCTGTGGTGGTGTTTATTATGCTGTACAAGGTGGTTCTAATTTATGAGTCTGTGGATGAAATCCTAAAGTGTGACCATTCAAATGAAAGCTACTGAGCAGTACTTTCCTGTGGTGCTGTTTATTATGCTGTACAAGCTAGGTGGTTCTAATTTATGAGTCTGTGGATGAAATCCTGAAGTGTAACCATTCAAATGAAAGCTACTGAGCAGTACTTTCCTGTGGTACTGTTTATTATACTGTACAAGGTGGTTCTAACTTTTGAGTCTGTGGATGAAATCCTAAAGTGTGACCATTCAAATGAAAGCTACTGAGCAGTACTTTCCTGTGGTGCTGTTTATTATGCTGTACGAGGTGGATGTAACTTTTAAGTCTGTGGATGAAATCCTTATAAGTGTGACCATTCAAATGAAAGCTGTTGAGCGTATTTTCCTTTAGACTGAAGGAAGTTCGAACTTTTGAGTCTACGGTAGATGAAATTGTAAAGTGTGACCAAAGCTAAAACCAGCTCTTTCCTCTTTCAAGGTGTCTCTTATGCTGTACAATGGTGTACATAGATCCCGACACGGTTACCGTATTTTCTCAATTAAACGCCCCCGGCGTTTATTTCAAACTTGGCCTAGTGGACCCGGCGTTTCTTTGAATCAGAAGTTTTTTCTTGCCCGCCATTTTTTAAGAAAGGGTTATTATTCGTTTTTTCTTGGCAGCCGTGTACCTTGCCCTTAAATCTTAGGTTCATTATACCACAAATAAACGTTTGAGGGGCTTACTTACAACTTCCTTTATTATACCCGGCGTTTATTCGGAGCCCGGCGTTTAATCGAGAAAATACGGTACTTCTAAGTCTATGGATGAAATGATAGATGCTAAGCTCGGTATACTTCATTTGGCACTTGCTTCTCTAAATTTTGAAAATGAAATTTGGTGTCTTTTTGTTGTTTCGTTCTTGGCCAATTTGGGGGTAAAATGAATACTTAGCCTATCAGCAGATGAACTGATATCTATATCATACTCAGCTATAAGTTGGGGTATTGAATTTCAATTCAAACAATCGATTAAACTAATAATTGTATAAGGAAGACGTTAAGAAGGAAGATGTGTTTTTTTTACAGTTTACCGAGATTAAATAACAAATGAGGAAATCAATGTTAACTAAGAGGTATTTTAGCTCCTTATTTCGTAAAATTTCCACGCAGAGAAATAGAAAACCAATGTCATAAAATAATGCTCAACAGTTGCACATTATAATTTTATCCATTGACACGAAAATCGGAATCTGACATGCTGCATATTGTACAACAAGTGAATAACTGAAACAACTCCACGGAAAAGTATTGTTGAAAAGCGTTTATTTACCTCCAAAGAGCGCAAACGTAGAAATGTTCTAAAATTTCCACTTGAAGACTGAAATAGAAAAACAAACATCATATCGTAAAAGTACTGCTCAACAGCTTCCCCTTCAAAATTTAATCCACGGACTGTCAGCAAAACTAAAAAGAACCCTGTATATTGCGCGCTATAACTAAAAAGAACCCTGTATATTGTGCGCTATAACTAAAAAGAACCCTGTATATTGTGCGCTATAACTAAAAAGAACCCTGTATATTGTGCGCTATAACTAAAAAGAACCCTGTATATTGCGCGCTATAACTAAAAAGAACCCTGTATATTGCGCGCTATAACTAAAAAGAACCCTGTATATTGTGCGCTATAACTAAAAAGAACCCTGTATATTGTGCGCTATAACTAAAAAGAACTCTGTATATTGTGCGCTATAACTAAAAACAACCCTGTATATTGCGCGCTATAACTAAAAAGAACCCTGTATATTGTGCGCTATAACTAAAAAGCTCCCCAGGAAATTACTGCTGAAGCCGCGAGCTTTTGAATGGTCTGTCACTTTGGGATGCCATTTTCATGCAAAGCTGCCATGGGCAGCATAGTGAACGGTACATTAGGCGCAGGAAAATAATATACCCACCTCGCTCGAATTCAAGGATTTCGTTTCTCCATTCAACCACTAAAGCTTCCAAACCAGGAAAAAATCCTAAATTTATAGTCTGAGAATTTTGTCCACAGATTCCAAAGTTAGTATTACATTACATGATTACGGATTTATGCTGGGAATGAAAGAAAAAACTGGGATAAATTTCATTTTCAAGCAATTTGAATTAACTTATGTTACACGGTTGAAATTTTTAACGCAATGTTTTGGCAACGTGAATATGTTACACGGAAGGTACGCGACATTACATCACGTTATAGTTTATTTAAAAAGTTCCAATCTTCACAAACCGAACTTACACATGTGACTAGTTTACATCAAGAAATTTTGGCGTTGAACAATATCAATTTTTACCTCGATGAACTTTTAAACGGCTTCAGATATGTTTATATTAATAATAATAAGAACTTTAAACTATTATCGTGTTAAACATTTATTTGTCGATACTTAAATATAGATTTCTATCATTTTATTTTATTTGTTATTTATATTATCTCACGGAAAAAAGGAAGCACTTTCTTAAAACACCTTTTAAAAGGAAGAAACCTGTTTAATTAGCTATGCGCTCACTATAAAACTGAGAACTATTGTTTCTAGGCGATTTAGAGGGCTGCGACTGTCGCAGCGAGGGTTTTTACAATAGCTTTAGCTCATGTGGACTTTAGCCAGCCAGTTAAATTGTTTCGACAATTTAAAAACAGTGGCACCGGAAACTGAGCCAGGGATACAGAAACTGAAAAGAAAAATGTTGTAGTTTTCTACCGTACGTATTAGCCAAACGCGTGGGATAACTGAAACTGCTAGCTTCGGTGAAACTGAAAAATTCTGGTAAAAGAGACGATCCTTAAGAGACAATAGTCACCCTGCGAACTGAACGTGGAAAGTTATGTCGCAGCTGGGAAGTCCCGAAAATAATGTTAGCTTATTTGAAAGAAAATGAAAGATTTTTATCAACAAGGCCTCGTTCGCTCAGCTGTCAACAACAGCTGAATGGCTGAATTTAATTTGGCTATTTTTGTACCTTGACAAGTTAAAAGTACCGCGGAAAAGTCTTTTATATCCGTAGAAACCCACTTCATGCAAGGGTCATTGTTCTGTCCACTTCCTGTTTTGCCTTGTGTTGGACACGTGAGAGACACACGCCCAAAAACTAAGCTGTTGTTAAAAGACTGATACGAGCATTACAAATTTAATTTGTGATTTTGCTCAACTTCCTTTATGTGATCATCAAATCATCAAATTGGTTTAACAAGGCGAGAAACAACGAGAAACGTGAACATAAATATTTAAATCGGACATCCCCCTTTTCTCGAAATAATAGAACTGGTACATAATTGCTGTGAAATTATTACTTTGTTTCACGCAAGGGATCGAACTGCCCGTCTGTGTAAGGTTAGTACTTGACTGCTAAACGGCGGTGTAGTTGCATAAACACATTTTTTAAACTCAGTTGAGCGGTATGATCTTGCTAAAGAAAGGGGTTTTTTCAACCTACATTCATGTTTGTTTGTACAAACTCACGCAGTGTTCCAATAAATCTTCATTACTGATAATGGCAGTGGTACACGTAACTAGGTTCGAAAGTACTGTAAGCCGGTGTCATGACCGTTAAATAAACTGACAGCTGCTACGCTTATCAAAACTGACGTCAATATCAAATTAATCGTGCGCGGCGTTTTGCCAATAACTCGTTGAATCAAGCTGATTGGTTAATTGGAAGTTAAAAGGCACGCTCCTCGGAACTCTTTCCTCCACGCTTACTCATTGCGACAGAGTCTGTGTTTTATCCCGTGCCACGCGTTTTCGAGGAAAAGTGTGAGTATGAACGCCTTTAATTGTATTATTAAAATATTACTCCATACTAACGATTTCCGTTTTATAAGACTTCCACTACTGCAACCACACCTTACATCATATGCTATCTGATTCTTGTTACTAAAGCGTTAATTAAAATTTGCGCATTAAATATAGCTTAGAACTCTCAGGCAACATGCGGTTTGGAAGTATAAACGACTACTGCCGTTTTAGGTTACGGTGAGGTTAGCTCTTTCCTCTCTGAGTTTTGTCAGCAAGTTTCACTTCCCATTGCGCATTTAACATTAAAGTGTAATCTGCAATGCCTACCTGCTTAGTTGTGTGAACTGTTTTACAGCCTGCATAATGCATCAACGAAAGAAGCTTCGCCTTCGTGACTGGCTGAAGCAAATGATCAATGGCGGCTGGTATGGCTTGCGATGGGAAGACCCCAAGAAGCAAACTTTTCGCGTCCCATGGAAGCACGGCAGCCGACATGGCTGGTCTGTCCAAGATGACACCGCGCTGTTTCAAGCTTGGGCCACGTATACTGGGAAGTATAAGGAAGGAAGAGATGTTGCCGATACTCGAAAGTGGAAGACCAATTTTAGGTGCGCCTTGAATGCGTTGCCTTTCGTGACTGGGTGGAGAGATGCCCCCGCGGAAAGGACGCGTTTAAGATCTACAAAATGCGGACGATTCGGGGCAGAGGTAAGTGACTTAGAAAGTTCCTACGATACATGTTAGCGCGTTCGTACTCACCTGTGGAGGCGCGATGATATTGTGGTTAGAGAAATTGACTTATTATCCTAATACAGGATGTTTGAACACCTCGGATCTCTTCCTTCATGTTGTGTCCTTACAAACAAGAAACTTCAAGGTGACTCTTTCCACTTAGACTACAAAGAAGTACCTGCGTAAATGTGTGACCGTGCGGTGGACCCGCATTCCATACAGACAGGAGTTGTTATGCTCTTAGTTACAGTGGCGGCTCAGTGTTTTGGCTAATTTAGGCTCACAAACCTTTATCTTGTTTACAAATTACTGGTTTAACGATAAATTGAACCACTTAGAAATGTATCATGGTGATAAAAGAACGAAGCATTACAGAGTTAATCTTTTTCTTAGTCAAATCAAGCTGATTAATTTCGTATGAGTAATGATTCTTTGAAACACTTTGCTCAGTAGTGCAATTGAATGTTTGGCTAAAAATCAGCTATCCCGCAGATCTATTGCAATCACTTCATACAAATATTGTTGATCTGGACAATTTTGCCACGCGTCATAAAATCAGTAACAACTTTGTTGATATATCAATCCAAAGAGAAAATTACAACAGACTACAACCTGCGTGTTAAAGGAGCTATGTCATGGTGATTTTGAGGTTTTCGGGTCAAAACTGCCCCAAATTAAAACTAAGTACCTTTGTCGTACACGAAATGCTTAAAGAACACTAACAGGAAGATATCAAAAGAATTTTAGTAGAGAAAATAAACCATAATCAGAGTTTTAGCGAATTTTCTAAGAGACAAGCGATAAACTTGAAAAAATTGGCCCAATTTTTTCAAGATACAATCCATTTCCATCCTGGCCATCTGCAGTCCAAGTCACTTATTTTTACTCTTAGGGCACTAGTAGAATAATTTTAAACAAAACTGGATTCTTTTTTTTGGAATTTCACTGAAATAAAGTTGTATTTTGGCTTCTTAAAGTAACGCTAAAAATGGTGACATAGCCCCTTTAAGGAAGCATAACACGGAAGACGAGAATTATAAAATCGATATTATTCGAGGATCTGGTCATGCGACTCAAAGAATATTTATATATGTTTTTATTTTATTTCTCTTTAGCTCTGGCGGTGGATTGCTAGTCGAAATATAAACTGTTTGTTTCAGGCGGGGTTTTTACTGCATCAAGTTAACACGAAGAACAAATTCAAAAGGGCACTTAAACTTGATCCCCAAGTTTTCCCCAAATGCCGCATGTTTTGAAACGGAGGAAACTGAAAATGGATGGGAAGTTTAATTTCTAACATGGGACGATTAGGTGAATTCTTTTGTTTTATTTTCGCCGTGTAAAAGCCCCCGTTAGTTACTTGACAAAAAAGGGTGTATTTAATCTCAACAAGGTTGTCTTTCAAACATGGAAGACGTGCTGGGTTATAGCTAGCTACCACGCTTCAATCACGCTCCGTTAATTTATACAAAGATAAGGTAAAATAACATACCCATATTAGCTACACGAGAGATTTAGCGACAGTTTACGTTTTCCACATCGATTGAGTCACATCTTCTCGTGTCATGCCTGCCATTTTTAAACTTTCGAGTCTGTGGATGAAATCCTAAAGTGCAACCATTCAAATGAAAGCTATTGAGCAGTACTTTCCTGTGGTGCTGTTTGAATTAAATCATCTCACCGCCAGAGTATGGTCCTTTTCTTTGGGAAAATCAGAATCTGGATTCAAACCGAAAGTGAGGCGAATTCCTGAAGCCTGAAACTTTCTAGTTTCAAATTTAACTCTCATAGGAGCGAAAGGGTTAAATGACTTAAATAACAGTGCTCTGACTAATTTGCTAACTTTTCTCGTTACTTGCAGTCCTTGAAGAAGCGTATGGTGGCACAGCATCCCAGGGTCAAGCCCAAATCATACCGTACTGGTTAGCTTTCAGTTGAGATTGGGGGTAGCAGTTTATATAGTTAAATTTAGGACTAAACAACCCGAGAAGCTAGGTGGTACAGTGGTACGGTAGGCTATGTAAGCCTAAGCCTAGCTGAGGTCACAGGTTCAATCCTGAGTGGAGATTTTAGATTTTCTTTTTTATACATAAAAATTTATTGAAAATAAGATTCTAAGTGTCGACATTACGTTATATAAGTCTCAATAAGGTGTCCGACGTCCTTCTGGACGGTATGATTTAGGCACAACCCCATCCCATCTAACGAAAAAAACGGACTTCAGAAAACTTGTCAAGGACCTAAGCCGAGTGAGAAGACTATTACAGCAGGTCAGCTGAGAGGAGACTGGAGACCAGTGATACCTATTTACAGAAAGGAGACTGAGAACGAGTCTGCTACCTTAGCCTCTTCTTCAAAGCGAGGCCAAATACGAACCGTCATATGACTTTTAGTTTTCATTCAGATGCAAATAACATTATTTTCATGTGAAAGGTTTTGCATTAGGCTTCGTCTTGGAGCAGAGGCAAAAGACAACTAGGGAGCGGCCAGTTGTTTCTTGTAGCCATGAATAAAAATTTGTTTTAAAAAATGTTCTTTGATACTTGTAACAAATGGGACATGTAACGTTTATCCTCTGTTATGCAAACTCATTAGATATCGAGAAATAAAATAAACAGAGACAATTAACCTACTTCAAATGTTCTTGTCCTTCACTCTCAGATATATGAGATAATGGTCTCTATTATCAAAATACAGACGGACGACCTCGTGACCAGCCCTTGCTGTCCGCCTTGGAGAGTTGTCCACGTTGTAGAGAGTTACAGACAATTAAGTGAAATTCGGTCCAACCGTCCTCTTAGACGTGTGGTGTCCGCTATGAGAGAGCTGACTGTACTATTCCTTTACTCGTCTTTCTTAGCAATTAAAGACAATTAATTCACAGGAAAAAAATACCAGTTTTCCATTTTGGGAATTTTTAGGATATTTACAGAACAACCACAAAATTTCCAAATGTGGCAGAATGAGACAAGTCTCAACCAGGGACTTTTCTCACTTTACCAAATTTGGCATTTTTTTGTGGGTATTCAACCAAGTTTCCTGTTTTCATGGGACTTGTCTCGCTGCCAAATTTGGGATATTTGTTGATGTTCTATACATTTAATATCATTTGGTGGAGTGTTCCAGTCTCTTATCGTTCTCGGGAAAAACCTGTTCCCATAGATATTTCCTGATGTTTTAATATATCAAATAACATCAAATACACTCACTTGAAAAATGTAATGGTATTTTTAGAAAAGGCTTTGATGTGAACGGGAGATACACACATCACTGTGACACCGGTGCTGTTTTTTTTTTCTTTGAATCATGGTGTGATGATGATCCCTTCACCAAGTATAGATTTTAATAATAGAAAGAAGTAAACGAAGCTGGAATTTGGAAGCCATCAGTAACGAATACCCTCCCTCCCGGCTCCTCCAAGGCAACGCTGGGAGTTTAAGCGTTGTTTGCACTTTGGCTTGTGCCATTACTTTTGAATTATAGTTCTCAAAACTGATGTTCTTTTATCAGATTCCCATTTTAGGGTATGTAAAGAAACCTTAAACAAGAAACTGTATTTGCAAAGACCACCGTAACGAATTGTTTATTATTGTGACGAATTACAATAAACTAAATTAAACTAAATAGAAGCAGCGGATCCTGTAGTAAAGGATCTAATCAGCTATAAAATAGTGAAACGATTTGATAAAAAAGTAGGGCTGATAGATGGTACGGAAACGACTATATTTCTTTCCGTACCGTTTATCAGCCTTGCTTTTTTATCAAAGAAACCTTAGCAGAATTTAAGCAACCTTTAATATGCACTTTTTTAACCTTATTATTTTCCTGAACTTTTTTAGAAGTAGCACCATGCACTGTACTTCACATTATCTTTGACCTGCACTTGCACTAAGCACTATTCTTTCTCGTCAATCTAATATCGAGGGAAAAAAGAAACATAGAATGCACGATCACTGCAACAAACCGATGAGAATGGCCGGATCTGGTTTCCAGACCTAGATCAGTATTAATACTTGAAGTGAAGCAAAAAACGGCAAACTGATCCTTACGGCAGGACAACAGAAGCAGAAGCAGAAGCAAATAAAATAAAATAAAAGTGGAATATAATATATAACAAATATATTATATTCCACTTTTATTTTATTTTATTTGCTTCTGCTTCTGCTTCTGTTTTCCTGCCGTAAGGATCAGTTTGCCGTTTTTTGCTTCACTTAATATCGAGGGTCCTGTCCCTCTCGAGGGAGTAAGAGAGAGGACCATTGGAACGACCACTGATGAAGTAACCAGGCCTTATGTTGGCTTCCCTAAACGCTTGGTAGAAAAATGAAACATTTTAATGGATTTTCTAATCAGGGTGGTTTTGGATAAACATTTTACAATAAAAGTTAGCGAAAATATATGACGTTTCGACGAACTGAGCATAACCGTTATTTTTATACTTGACAATGGTGTTAGGATAACATGGAAACGTCTCCTCCGCCACGTCGGTGCTTTTACATTAATAACTTAGCCGGTTCCTCTTCCTTTTCCGAACCCTATGCAAATTTCCGATAGCGGGACTTGTTCAAACTGACCATCCCTATCAGTTTAGAGTATTGCTGTCCACATAAATTACTAAAAGTTTTCCTTTTCTTCCTCGTATACGACCATCGTTTTGCCTCCCATCCACTTCCGTTCTTGCTGCATCGCCTTCTTTTTTCTGTTAGCCCCTGGAGAAGGTTTGTTGTCAAACCGAAATATTGGGCAAATTCGTTTTAATATATATATAAATTTTGTTTTATTCTTTTATTTACTCCTTCATCGCCTTGCCGTAAGGATCAGTTTGCCGTTTTCTGATATCGCCAGAAATACCCGTTTATTGCCATTAATATATTTTCATTTGTTATTATATTTTTTTACCCCGTTTGACAGTCTCGTCGCATCCTATACAGCCCTTTGACAAAGAGGATCAATAAATATGAATGTATGTCAGCTTTCAATATCCTGTTAGCAATGTGCTTATCGAGTTCACTGTGGCAGCAATGTTTTTATTCTGGACCTTTCAGTAAGGAGTGAGATAAAACCGATAACACACTATCGCAAGATAAACAACTTCCTGTTAGAACTATATCGACCACCCAACATAATAAATTATTTCATGCGTTCCAGAGTAGCCCACGTGCTTCGCCTGTAAAAGAACAATATTCCATAACAACAAAGCCATTCACAAGTTTCTAAACGAGTGGGGTCATGCATGGTAGCGCGGGTTTTTTTTATAGCACGATATTTTTTCGCGACAAAATGATGCGCTTCAACGTTCTTTCACTCATTGTAAGATATTTCTGTATTTATTTAATAATAATAATAATAATAATAATAATAATAATAATAATTAACATTTTTAAAGCGCTAAAATTATAAAAATATTCTAAAGCGCTTTACAATAAACGATAAAACGATAAAATATTTAAAATATAAAAATGTTAAAAACAAATGGTAAGCCAGCTTGAACAGATGCGTCTTTAGCTTTGACTTAAAAATGGCTACACTTTGACCGTTTCGAATTTCAAGCGGCAGTTTGTTCCACAGAAATCATGGTCCGGAACGAGCAAAAGCACGATCACCAAAGGTCTTGAAACTAGTTCTTGGGACCTTAAGGAGACTCTGGTTGCAGGAACGTAGGTGATGAGCTGTAATAGAGTGTGGCTGCTATTTATTTATTTATTTATTTACCGCGTGTGTGTTATTTATTACCGTGTTATTTATTTACCGCGTGTGTCGCTCAATGTTGAGCTTTCATTATAAAAAGGTAGCTAGGTGAAAAATACAATCTAGAAATGGTGCTTATACGAGAAATAAATAAATGTTAATAAATGTTTGAAACTGCGTTTTTAAATACAGCCAGTGAGGCAGACAATGCTGTCTCTTTTGGGAGTTTGTATTTCGTTTCTGTATTTCGTTTAATTATGCACGATATGATGTTTTCGATCCTTCTGCGAAGGATATTTGCACAACTTAACACTCAACTGAATCAAAAAGTCTCTCCCTTATTGTTCCTGCCTGGGCAAGAGCAGCAGACGTTGAATAACAACGTTTGTCAGTTTCGTGAGTTCGAAGTATAATTAACTTCTAGGATCGAGTTTAAATTCGACTAAAAATATATATTTACATGTAAGTATTCGGATATCAGGGATTACGGGTAAGCACTGCTCATTCAGTGATAAGCTTAGAATATTTAATCCCCAGCACTGATTTGCTATGCATACTGCATACTGCTATGCGTAACTAAATCGAACAAGAACTCATGTATTCCCACAACCTCAGAGCGGAAGTCATATAAATGAAATCAGGTGATGGTATAAGAACAACACTGGCCTGGCGCAGACGTTTTCTAACTTTCCAGTTCTTCTTTCTCCACTTGAACAATCACAACGGAATGACTACAGATACTTATGGAAAAACGTTCAGATTGGATCCTTTATTCTTGTACAGTCGACTCCCGATAACTCGAACCCTCGCTAACTCGAACCTCGCGCTAACTCAAAATCGATTTCTCCTGGATTTCCGTCATACATCCTTTCTTACATTACACCTCGGTATCTCGTCTAACTCGAACCCTCGATAACTCGAACGTACCCGGCTCCCGCGTAACTCGAAGCAATCAGTTTCGTTTCCTTTCAAGTGCGTCATTTTCTCTATAATTCTATCCTCGATAACTCGAACCACGTTTGTCAAGACGCGTACGTGTGACAAGTCAAAAACTACAGCATTGTAGTTCAAAACATTGAATTCATTTTGAAGCAGCCATGAGTCTTTTTTTTTTTTTGCATTACAAAAAGTGTGTCAGTCCAGTTCAGATCCGTTTGCTAGCTTAGGCCCTGTTCAAACGTCGAACTTCACATGTGCCGAATCTATTGCAAATGAGCAAGAACAATAGATTTTTCTCATTTGCATTAGGTTCGGCACATGTGAAGTTCGAATTTTGAACCGAGCCATAGTATCTTATATGAATGTGAATACTGATATGAAAATCATATTAGTATGTTCTGTATCTTCAGCGCTACAAACGTTGCCAGTGAAAAGCGGCTGGGCGTATTAACTGACTATTTCTCCAAAAAGGAAATCGCATGAACTAGCTCTGTAGCCGAGTAGCCCGACGTTGTTCGCATTACAGTACCAAGTCTTTTTGCTGCTTTGCTTTGTTTTGTTTCACGTTACGTTACGTTCTGATGAGGATTTTTGTATAATATTTAGAAATATTGTTCCATTCCATGTAGTAATAAAATTTGATTAAAACCTACACTGTATGAACAGAAAATACACAGTAAGCACCGTTTTTTCCTTATTTCCAGTCATTTGTTCTTAACTCTTGGTAACTCAATCTCCCGATAACTCGAAACTTTTTCAATTTCCCTTGAAGATTCAAGTTATCGGGAGTCGACTGTAGTACAGTTCCAACTTTTGAGTCTGTGGATGAATATCTATTAATAATTTTTGTGGTGACCATTCAACTGAAATGAAAGCTGAAAGTTGTGATCGATAAGGTTTATTATGCTGTGCAAGTTGGTTCTAACTTTTGACTTTCGGTGAATAAAATGCTGTGCACCATTTGAATAGAAGCTAGCAAGCAGTACTTTCCTGTGATACTGTTTATTACGCGGTACAAGGTGGTTCTAACGTTTGAGTCTGTGGATAAAATCTTAAAGTGTGACCATTTAAATGAAAGCTACGGAGCAGTACTTTCCTGTGGTGCTGTTTATTATGCTGTACAAGATGGTTCTAACGTTTGAGTCTGTGGATAAAATCTTAAAGTGTGACCATTTAAATGAAAGCTACGGAGCAGTACTTTCCTGTGGTGCTGTTTATTATGCTGTACAAGATGGTTCTAACGTTTGAGTCTGTGGATAAAATCTTAAAGTGTGACCATTCAAATGAAAGCTAGTATTGGAGCAGTACTTTCCTGTGGTACTGTTTATTATGCTGTATATGGTGGTTCTATCTTTTGAGTTTGTGGGTGAAATCCTAAAGTGTGGCCATTCAAATGAAAGCTACTGAGCAGTACTTTCCTGTGGTGCTGTTTATTACGCTGTACAAGGTGGTTCTAACTTTTGAGTCTGTGGATAAAATCTTAAAGTGTAACCATTCAAATGAAAGCTACTGAGCAGTGCTTTCCTGTGATGCTGTTCATTATGCTGTACAAGGTGGTTCTAACTTTTGAGTCTGTTGATGAAATCCTAAAGTGTGACCATTCAAATAAAAGCTACTGAGCAGTACTTTCCTGTGGTATTGTTTATTATGCTGTGCAAGGTGGTTCTATCTTTTGGGTCTGTGGATGAAATCCTTATAAGTGTGACCTTTCAAATGAAAGCTATATTGGGCGTATTTTCCTGCGATGCTGTTTCTTATGTGCACTGAAGGAAGTTCGAACTTTTGAGTTTACGGTAGATGAGATTGCAAAGTGTGATTTAAGCTAAAACCAGTTCTTGCCTCTTTCAAGGTGCCTCTTATTCCGTGCAATGGTGTACATAGATTCCGACACGGTTACTTCTAAGTCTATGGATGAAATGATAGATGCTGAACTCAGTATACTTCATTTGGCACTTGCTTCTCTACATTTTGAAAATGAAATTTGGTGTCTTTTTGTTGTTTCGTTCTTGGTCAATTTTGGGTTTAAAATGAATACTTAGCCTATCAGCAGATGAACTGATATCTATATCATACTCAGCTATAAGTTGGGGTATTGAATTTCAATTCAAGCAATCGATTAAACTAATAATTGCATAAGGAAGACGTTAAGAAGGAAGATGTGTTTTTTTTTACAGTTTACCGAGATTAAATAACAAATGAGGAAATCAATGTTAATCAAGAGGTATTTAGCTCCTTATTTTCTAAAATTTCCGCGCAGAGAAATAGAAAATCAATGTTAAAATAATGCTCAACCGTTGCACATGAAATTTTTCTCCATTGACACGAAAATCGGAATCTGACACGCTGCATATTATACAAGTGAATAACTGAAACAACTCCACGGAAAAGTATTGTTGAAAAGCGTTTATTTACCTCCAAAGAGCGCAAACGTAGAAATGTTCTAAAATTTCCACTTGAAGACTGAAATGGGAAAACAAAGAGCATATCGTAAAAGTACTGCTCAACAGCTTTCCCTTCAGAATTTAATCCACGGACTGTCAGCAAAACTAAACTGAGAACCCTGTATATTGTGCGCTATAACTAAAAAGCTCCCCAGGAAACTGATTATTGCTGAAGCCACGAGCTTTTGAATGGTCTGTCATTTTGGGATGCCATTTTCATCCAAAGCTGCCATGTACAACATAGTGAACGGTACATACACAGGAAAATAATATACCCACCTTGCTCGAATTCAAGAATTTCGTTTCTCCATTCAACCATTAAAGCTTCCAAACCGGGAAAAAATCCTAAATTTATAGTCTGAGAATTTTGTCCACAGATTCCAAAGTTAGTATTACGTTACATGATTACGGATTTATGCTGGGAATGAAAAGAAAAAGATAAATTTCATTTTCAAGCAATTTAAATTAACTTACGTTACATGGTTGAAATTCTTCACGCAATGTTTTGGCAACGTGAATATGTTACACGGAAGGTACGCGACATTACATCACGTTATAGTTTATTTAAAAAGTTCCAATCTTCACAAACCGAACTTACACATGTGACTAGTTTACATCAAGAAAGTTTGGCGTTGAACAATATCAATTTTTACCTCGATGAACTTTTAAACGGCTTCAGATATGTTTATATTAATAATAATAAGAACTTTAAATTATTATCGTGTTAAACATTTATTTGTCGATACTTAAATATAGATTTCATTCATTTTATTTTATTTGTTATTTATATTTTCTCACGGAAAAAAGGAAGCACTTTCTTAAAACACCTTTTAAAAGGAAGAAACCTGTTTAATTAGCTATGCGCTCACTATAAAAGAACTATTGTTTCTATGCGATTTAGAGCGCTGCGACTGTCGCAGCGAGGGTTTTGTACAACAGCTTTAGCTCGTGTGGACTTTAGCCAGCCAGTTAATTTGTTTCAAAAATTTAAAAACAGCGGCACCGGAAACTGAGCCAGGGATACAGAAACTGAAAAGAAAAATGTTGTAGTTTTCTACCGTACGTATTAGCCAAACGCGTGGGATAACTGAAACTGCTAGCTTCGGTGAAACTGAAAAATTCTGGTAAAAGAGACGATCCTTAAGAGACAATAGTCACCCTGCGAACTGAACGTGGAAAGTTTATTTCGCAACTGGGAAGTCCCAAAAATAATGTTAGCTTATTTGAAAGAAAATGAAAGATTTTTATCAACAAGACCTTGTTTGCTCAGCTGTCAACAATAGCTGAATGGATCAATTTAATTTGGCTATTTTTGTACCTTGACAGGTTAAAAGTACCGCGGAAAAGTCTTTTTTATCATAGAAACCCCTTCATGCAAGGGTCATTGTTCTGTCCACTTCCTGTTTTGCCTTGTGTTGGACACGTGACAGACACACGCCCAAAAACTAAGCTGTTGTTAAAAGATTGATAGGAGTATTACAAATTAAATTGTGATTTTGTTCAACTTCCTTTATCATCAAATCATCAAACTGGTTTAACAAGGCGAGAAACGACGAGAAAACGTGAACATAAATATTTAAATCGGACATCCCCCTTTTCTCGAAATAATAGAACTGGTACATAATTGCTGTGAAATTATTACTTTGTTTCACGCAAGGGATCGAACTGCCCGTCTGTGTAAGGTTAGTACTTGACTGCTAAACGGCGGTGTAGTTGCATAAACACATTTTTTAAACTCAGTTGAGCGGTATGGTCTTGCTAAAGAAAGGGAGTTTTTCAATCAACAATCATGTTTGTTTGTTCTAACTCACGCAGTGTTCCAATAGATCTTCATTACTGATAATGGCAGTGGTACACGCAGCTAGGTTCGAAAGTATTGTAAGCCGCCGTCATGACCGTTAAATAACCTGTCTTGAAGCGAACAACAAATAACTGACAGCTGCTACGCTTTAAAACTGACGTCAATATCAAATGAATCGTGCGCGGCGTTTTGCCAGCAAGTCAGTTGAATCAAGCTGATTGGTTGATTGGAAGTTAAAAGGCACGCTCCTCGGAACCCTTTCCTCCACGCTTACTGATTGCGACAGAGTCTATTTTTTATCCCGTGCCACGCGTTTTCGAGGAAAAGTGTGAGTATGAACGCCTTTAATTGTATTATTAAAATATTACTCCATACTAACGATTTCCGTTTTATAAGACTTCCACTGCAACCACACCTTACATCATGTGCTATCTGATTCTTGTTACTAAAGCGTTAATTAAAATTTGCGCATTAAATACAGCTTGGAACTTTCAACATGCGGTTTGGAAGTGTAAACGACTGCTGGCGTTTTAGCTTACGGCGAGGTCTTTGCGGCGAGGTTTTGTCAGCAAGTTTCACTTCCCATTGCGCATTTAACATTAAAGTGTAATCTGTAATGTCTACCTGCTTAGTTGTGTGAACTGTTTTACAGCCTGCATAATGCATCACCAACGTAAGAAGCTTCGCCTTCGTGACTGGCTCAAGCAAATGATCAATGCCGGCTGGTATGGCTTGCGATGGGAAGACCCCAAGAAGCAAACTTTTCGCGTCCCTTGGAAGCACGGCAGCCGACATGGCTGGTCTGTCCAAGATGACGCCGCGCTGTTTCAAGCTTGGGCCACGTATACTGGGAAGTATAAGGAAGGAAGGGATGTTCCCGATCCTCGAAAGTGGAAGACCAATTTTAGGTGCGCCTTAAATGCGTTGCCTGATATCAAAGAGATTCGTGAGGAGAGTTGCCCCCGTGGAAAGGACGCGTTTAAGATCTACAAAATGCGGACGATTCGTGGCAGAGGTAAGTGACTTAGAAAGTTCTTACGATACATGTTAGCGCGTTCGTACTCGCCTGTGGAGGCGCGATGATATTGTGGTTAGAGAAATTGACTTATGATCCTAATACAGGATGTTTGAACACCTCGGATCTCTTCCTTCATGCTGTGTCCTTACACACAAGAAACTTCACGGTGCTTCTTTCCACTTTCCACTACAAAAAAGTACCTGCGTGAATGTGTAACCGTGCGATGGACAAGCATTCCATACAGACAGGTGTTGTAATGCTCTTAGTTACAGTGGCGGCTGTTTTGGCTAATTTAGGCTCAGAAACCTTTACCTTGTTTTCAAATTACTGGTTTAGCGATAAATTAAACCACTCAGAAATGTATATCACGGTGACACAAGAACGAAGCATTACAGAGTTAATATTTTTCTTAATCAAATCAAGCTGATTAATTTCGTACGAGTAATGACTCTTTAAAACACTTTGCTCAGTAGTGTATTGGATGTTTGGTTAAAAATCAGCTATCCCGCAGATCTATTGCAATTACTTCTTAATACAAACATTGTTGATCTAGACAATTTTGCCACGCGTCATAAATCAGTAAAAACTTTGTTGATATATCAATCCAAAGAGGAAATTACAACAGATTACAACCTGCGTGTAAAGGGAACATAACACGAGAAGACGAGGATTATAAAATCGATATTATTCGATTATCTGGTCATGCGACTCAAAGAATATTTATATATGTTTATATTTTATTTCTCTTTTTTTCTGGCGGTGGATTGCTAGTCGAAATATATACTGCTCTTTTTTGAGTTGAAGTACGAGTTTTGAATTAGAAACTGTTTGTTTCAGGCGGGGTTTCTACTGCAGCAAGTTAACACGAAGAACAAATACATAAGGGCCGCTTGAACTTGACCCCCAAGTTTTCTTTAAATGCCGCATGTTTTGAGACGGAGGAAACTGTAAATAGATGGGAAGTTTAATTTCTAACATGGGACGATTAGGTGAATTCTTTTGTTTTATTTTCGCCGTGTAAAAGCCCCAATTAGTTACTTAACAAAAAAGGGTGTATTTAATTTCAACAAGGTTGTCTTTCAAACATGGAAGACGTGCTGGGCTTTAGTTAGCTACCACGTTTCAATCACGCTCCGTTAATTTATACAAAGATAAGCTACACGAGAGATATAGCGACAGTTTACATTTTTCCTCATTGATCGTCGGTCACACCTTATTGTGTCATGCATGCCCGCCATTTTGAAACTTTCGAGTCTGTGGATGAAGTCTTAAAGTGCAACCATTCAAATGAAAGCTATTGAGCAGTACTTTCCTGTGGTACTGTTTGAATTAAATCATCTCACTGAGTATTAACTCTAATTGACAATTCTCAAGAAACCAAGTTGTTCTAATTATTACTGAACTCTGAATTATTAGCTAGGATCAATGATCTTCTCACTCAAAAATTCTTAAATCTTAGGGATACAATGGTACAAAACTTTCCTGGCAAGAGTACAAGTTATTTGGATTTTTCCTTCTTTCACAAATGAAACGTATAAACCGCTTTCTCCTGCGCGACACGCAAATTACCTAGCGGAAATTTATAATTCAAGTGCCCAACCTCCCTCTCGCAGTGTATATTATTCCAACTTCTATCAACGATTTGTAAAAAAATCTATTGAACTGCTTATTCTATAAATAAGTGGTATAAAGCAAAGTGATTCGCACAGTACGTTTTTTTGTGGAATTATTTGTGCGGTCAGTTTTTATTTCGCTTTCGTAAAATGAATTCAATGTACGTTCGAAGCTGACTCAGAAATCATCAGGACTATTTCCTGTCCGAGAATGTTTTCCAGGGGTATAAGTAAAATATTTGCCTCGTATTCCTTATATCATTATACTTTTTCCCTTTAGTGCAACTTTCAGGTAAGGGCCCTGGGGTCGCCCCCTCCTTATTTTTGGTGAAATTGGAACTTGAAATGAAAAAGTCCTTACGCACTCGTTGAAATCATCTCACCAATAGAATTAAACCTCGAGACGCGTTGCAGGTCTAACTTGAAAAAAAAAATGGCCAGTCTTTTAAAGTTGGAACTGACCCATTTCCATCGCGGCTACCCAGGGTTGCGGGGATTCAAATATAAAAATGACCTCGTACCTTTTAAGGGTCAAAATGTGTAGATTGGTACCGCTTAGGGTGCTAAAATCTAAAATTATTGTGGTGCTTTTAAGGGTATCGAGCCGAGAAAATATGACAGCATATGACATGTGTTGGTTTAGAATTGGTACCTCTTAGGGGTAAAAACTCATTTCAGCCACGCCCATGAAACAAAATTCTGCTACCTGTTTTTAAAAATTTTGTTTTTAAAAATTTCCGACGAGCACCCTCGTGATTTTTATATGGGAGACCCCCCCCCCCCCCAACCCGGGACTGGCCATCCACAGTCATCATCATCATCATCATCATCATCTTTATTTAAAAAACACGGTAAATACATCAGGCATTAACAATTTAATATAAACTACAACTTAATAAGAAACTATGTATGTAAATTAATCCAAAGGTAATAAATACTAGTTTCTATGCACTGGTTGGGTATTATTTTTTGTTTACAAAGCTGGACCATTATTTTCAGGTTTTTATTTATTCATAAATCAAAAAATAGGCGACACTGCAAAAGTACTGCTGAAGAGGTTTCATTTGAATGGTCACACCATAGGATTTCATCAACAGGCTCAAAAGTTAGAACAAATGGTACCATGCAAAAGTACTGCCGAAGAGCTTTCTTTTGAATGGTCACACCATAGAATTTCGTTCACAGACTCAAAAGTTAGAACTACATTACATGTCTCCATAATTGACTCTGGGAGAGAAAGGGTTGAAATCAGTTCATTTGTTTTTGCAGATCATTCAACATCTTCGGTGTCAAGACCGCCAAGGGAAATAAGAAGAAGTGATCCTGTTCACGTCCCAAGGCTTAAAGCGACCGCCTTTTTGCCTCATCAAGTAAGTTTAAAAAAAATGTTGTTGCAAATGTATTTTTAAAGTTGTATGATAGTATCTTGTCCACACCAAACAGAAACCCATTCAGTTCTTTCTTTGTTATTACTTTTATAGTTAGAATCGACACTTCAAACTAAAAAAAATATTTGAAATTTAGTTTTGTAAAATATAAAAAACAAACAGAGCTTTTATTTGAATGTAAACACTGGTAAATTGAAACACAGGCTCCAAAGATAGAACCAAGTTGTTCAGCGTAATAAACAGCAACACATTAAAGTACTGCTCAGTAGCTTTCATTTGAATGGTCACACTTTAGAATTTCATCCACAGACTCAACAGTTAGAACCACCTTGTACAGCATAATAAACAGTACCACAGGAAAGTACTGCTCAGTAGCTTTTATTTGAATGGTCACACTTTAGGATTTCATCCACAGACTCAAAAATAAGAACCACCTTGTACAGCATAATAAACAGTACCACAGGAACGTACTGTTCAGTAGCTTTCATTTAAATGGTCACACTTTAGGATTTCATGCACATACTCAAATGTTAAAACCACAGTTGTACAGCATAATAAACAGCACCACAGGAAAGTACTGCTCAGTAGCTTTCATTTAAACGGTCACACTTAAGAATTGCATACACAGACGGAAAAGTAACGAGGCCCATAAAACCAGGTTTAAACACTGAAAATCAGTGAAAACAGACTGATACCCTAACGTTCATACAAAATTCAATAAATCCCTAATTGTTCTGTGGTGTGGGCAATTCTATAACTATAGATCTCACTCGTGAACCCAAAGCATAACGTCAGTGAGCTATGTAGTACAACACAAAGCAATAAGTTATATTTTCACATCTCTAATGCTGTATCTGTCGACTTTTGTTAATTTCTCAGGACAAAATTAACACTGTAGAAAAGGATTATAAAAACACTCTTCAGCTCTATGTACAATATTTTGTCTAACTTTCAATATTTTATCTTGTCGCTCGAGATTTTTGACATGTAACTGGTAAATATTCGATGGCATATTTTTATAGCCAGGGCGAGATTTTAATCTCCTTTATGTTTCTTTATTGCTGCGTTAGTTTAGTCTTTCATGTTCAAACCAGGCAACATACTTATTTGGTTTTTAGGTTTTTTTAGTTCCAATCAAACAAACAAAAAATGTCAATGAGCGAGATAAATGTCTGCTAACACGATTCAGTCAGTTTTCGGCGCTTCTGGCTGTCACATTTATATCATGCACGCAGTACGGACCTACACGGTGCCGATACTTAGGGAGGAGGAGGTGGGGGATTAAGGATTGTTTTCTTTCATCCAGCAATAATGCTAGATGTTGTGAATAATTTGTTTCACAAGTTTGTAAGATGTCTTTTTACATCGCATGACAGTGCACAATATTCTTATTTCACGAAAACTCGCCCGCCTCCTCCACCACATAAAACATATATTGGTCCGTCTCTCGGAAACTACACTCCTCGTGCTATGATTCGAGCAAACACTTTACCTTCGAATGGACGTTTTTTGATATCAAAGAAGCGACATTTACAATTCTATAAAGTCTAGTCTTCACGCGGGCTTTAAGACGATACGTAAAGAAGAACGAAACTACGCCTTTGAACCACATTCGGAGACAAATTCTGACGAAGCTTCATCAAAACTATCATGCTAAGTGCGCCAGATCGTTTAGTCAGGTTTAAATTTGAAGGAGACAAATTAAATTGCTGCACAATAACTATAAGCTACTATAACTATGACTATATAACTTTGTACTTTAAACTTTACGTCTAGCCGATTATTTCTATTTTGCTACACACAATAATATTTCTTTCAACTTTTTAATTAGCGAGAGAAAAGGCCGTGAGTGAATTTAATACACTGTAATCATTTCTTAGAAAATTCAAGAGCCAGGCACATGGAAACGTTTTTACTATGAACTTGGGTGAATTAAGTTTTTCTGATTGAATTTGTAGCATGATCTTAATATCAATCGTCTGAATTACAAAAAACGTGTATTTCACTTTCACATTCGATGTAACACATTTCATTTCTTGATTCTCGCAGCGATGATGAAACCTAAACACGGATTATATATCCCGCCTCGTGTATTAACCTGAATTTAAAATAGCTTGATTTACATTTGCACTTACCACTTACTAGTTTTTCTTGATATCCTATCCTTCAAAGATAAGAACTAGGGTTAGTTCATTCTGCTAAATGTGTTTCAAAAGAGTCTGATTTCTTGCAAGTTCGATTTTTTTAGCAACAGAACCGACATTAAACTGGCTTTAAGATGAATAATTTTTTAGCAGACTCTGTTTTCGTAGAAAGTTCATTGATCATCGTATCCTGTGGATATTGGATTACAATAATTAGACAGCCCAATTCAGTATTGTTTGTTACTCAGAATGTTCTAATCATGAATAAAAATAACGTGTTTATTCTATCAACCAAACTTCCTAAACAAACTGCACTTCCGGTTAATCACCCGACCTTGCAATTCCCGGGAAAAATTAAACCGGACGTCACTGTGAGAGCGCTATATTCGGGGTGTTACAACAAGGTACACGTTGCTATAAAACACAAAAACAGGAAGACAATTCTTTCTTATGTTAAAGTCAAAGATTGGACCAGAGCCTGTCGAAAGGATTAGGCTGCGATAACGTGGTCTTCTTAGACGATAGTGTTGTTAAAATTTCGGGAAGTTTGAAATTTTTGCGAGAATGTCTCCGAAAAAATCGGGAAGATATTCCACATTTTCGGGACAACTTTCAGTTCCATACAGTATTGCTCAAACAGCGTTTGTTAGAGTTGTCACCCCCGGTCTAGTTTAGTACGTATTCAGTTTCGTTTTCTATCGAATAATTATTTCTATTTTTATCTCTATTTTCAGTCCGTTTCTTTCCCGCCTCCGCCTTTTGAATCGTACGACATGTGGTCTATACATGGTAAGTCTCAGAAAATTAGGAATATTGTTTACGACTGTTTTTTCGTGCCCTGAAAATGAAGTTGGCGCGCTTTTATTTCGATAATGGGCTTTTTGGTCACGCAACTCTAGTAACGCAAGCTTACCATGCTAAAAGTGGCCTATCGGTGCGAATCACATTCCTAATCGGTACCGTTCCTGAATTTCATGTTTTTTTTTTCACTTGTCATATGTAGACAGCAGAAACAGTATGAGTGACGAAGATGTGGAGATAGTTACGGTAAGGTACTTTTTTCGTTAGTCTCTCACACAGCCGTTATTTGTCTCGTGACGCAACGCTCCTCTCCACTTAGTTAGTAGGGAGGAGCGTTGCGTAACGAGACAAATAAGTCAAATAACGGCTGCGTGGAGACTACTTTTTTGTTGAAATAATTTCTTCTAACAGGCGCGAACAGACCAGCAAAGAGTTTGAATGCTTGAAAATTTTAGCAAGACGCTGGCTAAGTGATTTAAATAAGTAGAACGATTTTCAATTGAGTGTCGTAAAATCAAAACCAAAGTAATTACTCTGGCCAATCACAACAGACGCAGACAGACCAGATAGACCAATGAACCAATCAGAACTCGTAGCAAATACGCGGGAAAACGCGTGCGAGTTAGTCACGATTGGTTTTGGGTTTACTTCTGTTTGATTGAGCCAATCACTAAGCGTAGCATTGCAATACCAAAGTAATCGCGATTTCACTTTCAATGCTCAATTGAAAACCGCCCTAAACAACTGCTAAATCCTAAACAAATAACGTCATCATAGCAGACAAAAACACCCGAGGGTACTGGCGAGGGACCCCCCCCCCCCCCACTCCTGGCAGGGCTCTCTCACTAGGATAGCCCGATTCGATCAGACAATTTCAGATCACTCGAGAATCAGGCAAAAACTTGCCTGGTCCGATAAATTATGATATTTTGATCATGATATATATCCTCATTACTATTTTTCTTTATGCCTTGACAGTTGGTAGATGAAATGATGAGTGATGCGAGCTCGCCTTACCTCAGTAGCCCTGGAGGAAATGCTGACTCAGCAACTTTCTACTGCGGTTACCACGCGGATCCAAGTGAGTCAAGTTTCTGAACACCGTTAACCTCACCCCACCCCCTACAGTGGATGGGTTTATCCCACCATCCGTACGGTGAAGGGGAGGGGTTGGGAGGAGGAGCATTTCATTGCTTTTTTCCTTGTAACAACACACCCCACCCCCTTCAATCTCACACACCGTCACACCTTTTAACACTACCTTTTCAGTAGTCTCTCTCCTGACTTTGCCTCTCTTTAAAACTATGAAAAAATGCGAAAGAGTTTGTCAGTTTTCTTCAACAGCTTGCTGCTCTATCCTAATGTTCCGTAAACGTTTCTTTACAGGTGTAAACCCGTTTCAATTCCCGAGACATGATCCTGTTCATGGATTCGACTAATAAAGCGTGTTAACACGAGTAGCTTGCATTAATTGTTGTTATGAAGAGTGGTTTTCCAGTGACTGTCGTAAAACTAGACACAAAAGCAATTGTAAAAAGAAGTTAAAAACTCATCTATTCCGGGCAGCTTTTACGCAATTTTAGGCATATTTTTTTCTTATTTTTGCCTTGTGTTTTTAAGAACTATTTGGAACTAATTTTATCCATTGTAAAGTGCTATTGATCAGGCCCCGGTTGTTCAAAAGGTAGATAGCGCTATCTACCGGCAAATCACTATCCAGTGACTATTCTTTTTGTTATCCGCTGGATAGTGATTTATCCGGTGGATAGTGCTATCCACCTTTAGAACAACCGGGACCGATAACATGACTGAATAACACAGTTTTTACACGAGTATCGTAAAACCAAAACCAAATTATTAACTCTGGCCAATCACAGCAGACGCAGACAATCCAATGAACCAATCAGAGCTAGAAGCAAAGACATGTCGCCGGCGCCAAGGGCGGGAAAACGCGTGCGAGCAAGTCACGATTGGTTTTGGGTTTACTTCTGATTGGTTGAGAAAGTGGCGCGAGAATTTTTTAGCCAATCACAAAGCATAGAAATGTTAGAGCAGTTTTCAATTGAGTATCGAAAGTAATTACACAATTGCTTTGGTTTTGCATTGCTACGCTTTGTGATTGGCTAAAAAATCTCGCGCCACTTTCTCGACCAGTCAGAAGTAAAACCAAAACCAATCGTGACTTGCTCTCACGCGTTTTCCCGCGCTTGGCGCCGCCGACATGTAATTGCTTCGAGGTCTGATTGGTTCATTGGATTGTTTACGACTGCTGTGATTGGTCAGAGTAATTACTTTGGTTTTGGTTTTACGACACTCAATTGAAAACTGCTCTATTAAAACCAAAGCAATCACGAAGTTACTTTCAACACTTACACAAAATACGCAACTAACGCAACCGTTGAAGTAAAAATTTGTAAAACGGGAAAACGGGGTTAGATAAAGCACGAATTTTGGACTTCTGGTTTGGTTACTAATTGGTTGTGAATATAGCTGCCTTAATCGATTTATTGTAATATATCAAACATGAGACACAGTGTTTCATCAGATTTCCAAACACCGCGAAGTGGGTTGAAAAACGAGGCACAGCCGAGTTTTTTTTAACCCACTTCAAGATGTTTGGAAATCTGATGAAATACTGTGTCGAATGCATGATATTACTTCTCAAATAAAATGATTTTAGATGGAGAAATTAAGGATGCAAAAATTAGGAGTGTTTCAAGTAATATATCAAACACGAGGAACAGTGTTTCATCAGATTTCCAAACATCGAGAAGTGGATTGGAAAAACGAGGCGCAGCCGAGTTTTTTTAAACCACTTCAAGGTGTTTGGAAATCTGATGAAACACTGTTTCGAGTGTTTGATATAGCTTCTCAAACTGATCGTTAAATGCGGAGAAAACGAAGGAATAAAATCGCCAAAATCTATGCAAATTAAGAAACGATTTCAAAACCTCCTTCACGGTAGTGATTTCCTTTGTGTTCTCGTCATGAATTATTAATGAGTTTGAGAACTGATTTTCAAACACTCATTAAACATTAATTTCCTTTGAATTTTCGTCATGAATTATTAATGAGTTTGAGAAGGTAAATGAACTAATTGAATGAGCAAATCGAGACGACTACATGATTGTTTTGCACAGTCGAATGAAAACCACTCTAGCTAAAATAGTTATTACAGTAAAGTACCGATAAAAGTAATACTAAGTATTTTTGTAAAGTAAACTTAAAAAGTTGTAATGTACTAATATAACATGTAGTTAAGATGGCAGAACAGCAACCTAAGGCTTCTGTGGGTGCCACATCAAAATATAGCTATCACATACTATAATAGGTTGTAGTATAAATCTATTAGCGTCCTATCACGAATGCTGTTCTCTTATTGGCTACGCTACTTACTATCTATTCTGTTTTAGAAAGTGAGTAGAGTGTGTAGCCTAATGGCGGCCGCATCTTAGCGTTTTCCAAGTGAATGTGAAGAGTATTTGTTGTTAAGGTTTAAACGTCTAGTAGATTTATACTAAAACAATCAGATTATTCGCTTTTGATTTCTATCGAGTGATAGTTGATTCAGAATTGAAATCTTGAGCTCATAATCTAATTGTTAAATAGTTAGTCAAATCAGCCTTCCTCGATTTGCTTTCAGATTTGTATTCCCACTGAAATCGATATCATTGTAAATAAAAATGACCTGATTTCTTAATGATGTTGTTGTTTGCTGGTCTGATGTGGGAACGGCCCGGCGCACAATGGTTAAGGCGCCTTCACACGACGAGCTAAAGATGGCAAATTCAGTTCGTGTTGACAAAGTCAATTAAGTTGACGCGTGTGAACGCGACATCAACAGTTAGCAAATTGTTGGCGACAAGTAGAACTTGTTTCTATTCTTGCCAGCATTTTCGGCAAAATTGGAGTTTACCAACACAAGTCTGCTAATAGTTTGTCGTGTCAAACCGCCTTACAGGAACTGTGTCATGGTGATTTCAAGGTTTTCGGGTCAAAAGTTCCTTTCTCATACAGAAAATGTTTATAGAACACTAAGAGGAAGATATCAAGTGAATTGTCGATCGAAGACGAAATAAACGAGTTTTCCAAGACAGAAGCGATAAGCTTGAGAAAATTAGTCCAATTTTTTCAAGTTACAATCCATTTTCTTTCTGGCCATCTGCAGCCGAAGACGCTTATTGTTACTCTTAGTGCACTAATACAGTAATGTTAAACAAAACTCAACCCTTATTTTTGGGTTTTCGCTCGCTGATATAACTTTTTAAAGTAACACTAAAATGGCGACATAGCCCCTTGGGCGCTGAATGTTTAGTGATTATTACATAAAGGGGCTATTGGTCGAATCGGAAACCGCGCGCGCCGCGCCGCGCCAAAAGCAACTGATTACTGATTTCAAAATGGCGACCTTTCATTCTATGCAAGATGCTTTTCCACAGCAAAACGTCTCTTCTTTTGTTAGCCTGAGAAAACAGACGTCGTTTCGCGGCGCCACCGCTTGGGAAACGAAAACGTCTGTTTTCTCAGGCTATTCTTTTGTGAATAACAACAGTTATCAAGTAACTGGAACAGCCGTCGTAGCACCAGCGAGCGATCAACCTCAAGAACAAAACAATGCTAAGTTAAGCTTATTTAATGCAGGAAGAAAGCGAAAATTTATACCAGATTTTCGACAACACAACAACATTCCAAACAAGCAGCCGGCTCTACAAACAACTCAACAATTCTTTTGCGAGATCTGCAAAGTACAGCTCAATTCACTAAGCCAAGCTACACATCACAAAGGAGGAAAATCCCATCAACTCAATGCAAAGAAGAAAGAAATATTATGCTCGGTAAGGCCCAAGATATTTTTGCTTCAATCCAGTAAATTTATTTGATTTTTCCCAATCCTTTTATAGCTGTTTATAATTATACAAGCTTAAGCTTACTGTTTCATATACTTATGCTTAAAAGTTAAAAGGATTTTGTGTTAACAGGTGTTTAATGTCAAAATCTTTATTTCTTCAAACACTTTGTGAATTTCTTTTATAGAGCTGTTTTAATATTAATTTCTAGTGTGTGGCCAGATATTTTGAAGCTTTATTGTGTGAAGATAAAGCCCTGTTTATAAAATTAAATAAACTTATTTCTTCTACATGTGTTTTGTTACAATTAAAATGTAGCAAAATAAGTTAGACAGTTAATCAAGTTTCTGTGAGATCACTTCATCACTTTAAAAGAATTTAACACATATTATAAGTTTTTTTTAAAGGAAATATATAAATTGGAATTAGTATGACAGCTATTTTGAAAAGTACTTTCTCGCTCATGTCATAAATATTTAAGTAAATATTGGAAAAGATTTTTGTATATATTTGTATATATTTTGTATATATTTGTTATGCATACCTTTCTTAAAAGTGAGACAAAAGCTAAAACAATAGAACACCTTAAGAAAAACCAATAGCGCCAACATGCATTAATTAAAGTATGAGGTTAAACAGAAATACGTACATACATACATACTTTATTTGTTGGCAGCATATGACTGATGTGGACCTGCTTACAAATCTTACAAACATAAAATTATTTAAAAGGGTAAACTACAAAAATTTATGCCAAGTCTTGCCAAATATTGTGCTAATTATATATGAATGAATGATGTCTTATATAGCGCACAAATCAAATGTTTCATGGTGCTTTTCATACACTTATACATGTATGAGAATGAGATCGGACATCAGCTCATTGTTACATTGTTACTTTTAAATGGACAATTGTCAAGAATAAAAAAGAATTACTGACATTCAATTATTAAGTTAGTACCCTACAAGGAAAGGTTTTTCATCTTGTTATTTGTGTTTCATGGATGTCTTTTCATGCTGATATTCATTGCACTCCTGAGAAAAATGTACTTCTCTGGAGAAAAACGTGAAAAACCTCTGCTAACGGGATAATTAAGTAAAGTACTCATTATTCACTCTTAGCAGAGAGACTTGACTTACTTTTGTTAGCTCACGGGATGATGCTTATTGGAGAGGGGACGCTTATTTCTTTTTGACAAGAAACATGCAAGCATGAAAAAGCACTTTAATCTACAGTAACAGGCAATGCACAATTCACATAGTCATTACAAAGGTAAAAACAGTAACATTGGTTCACTTTCTTTGATAAGATAGCTTTCTGGCATAGCATCTTCAAGGCAGGGGGGGAAGGGGTACTAGAAAAGAAAGGGGTGCTTATTAACAAAAGGAAACTCATGGAGGGCGATTTTTAGAAAGGGGGTGCTTATTGGAAAGAGAAAGCTAATGCTGATTTTCCCTCTGTCTTCTTTATTTTCAGATGAAGGATTCAACTGAACAACATACTAGCAGCTCTGAATTAAACTCCAGTCCTAATCCAACAATACTCCCCAAAGCCATAACCACATGGTCACCGCAGGGCAGAGTTGATCTAGCATGTGTCATCTGCTTCAAAAAATTCAACTCTAAAACACAGGCAGAGCAGCATTTTAATGGCCAGGCACACAAGCGCAAATTACAAGCCTTACATCATGTTGGCAAAATAGAAGAAAAGGATCAAACAGAGCCTACTGCTGAAGAGGCAGCTGCTGGTACGCTTTCACAAGAGCAATTAATGGAAGCCCTCTCAGTTGGTACAACTGCAAGTCAAACAGCTTTGTCATCAGAAAATACAGGAACTAATGAACTACACTGTGAATTCTGTCGTGTGACATTGAACTCCCAGAGTCAAATGGACAAGCATTTAATGGGAGCAAAGCACAAGAATTCCGTTTCTAGTACGTAGTTAAAATGTTTCCTTCAGTCTATTATAGTCTTAGCATGCGCTGTCTATTTTTTTTTGGGTCTGTGGTTTTTCCAGATTGTCTGCAGTTTCTATCAGTATGCATACTGGTTGGTTATTAACTTAACTTATGTTTTAGTCCACTGGCAAATAACAATAATTGCGCATCATGGAATTACTTTCCACTAGCAATATAAGCAAAGTTATTATCAGTTTTTGTAAACAGCTACATTCATATATTAAACAGATGTGAACAGAGTTGAACAGTTGAACCGGAATTAGCAGGGTTGTCAAAGTAGGGGGCTGCTGGCAAAAATCACCACCTACTGACTGCTTTGCTTGCCAGTCCTTTAGAGGACTGTTCAACTGTTCAACTGTTTATGAAATGGAAATGGCATGTAACATATCTATAAGGCTTAACTATCAGCTGCTCTCCTGGAAAAGAGCCTGCTTGGTCTTGGATGGGGTGGGGGGGGGGGGGGGGGGGGGGAGAAAACCACTCCCGAGCGAGCAGTGGAAATTGGCAATTTCTTGTTTATCCTTTTTACTCATACGCGAAGCGGCATGAGGTAAGGTTTCGGCTCCTTTTTCCTTGTTATTATTATTATTATTTTTACATTTTGTGTCACAGTTTTGCATGCAAATTTATGCCTGCATATTTTAAATTGTACATTTCCGGTTTAGTGACTTCCGGCTAATCTCACATCCGGAAAAACAGTGTCACAGAAGTGTCACGACAGCGTCTCCTACAACCCCTTTCACTTTACTGATGTTCACGTCAGGTATATATATAAGACTTTATAGATGAATCACTGGCTTCATTGTGGTACAGCCCTCATTTACATAACATTCAATAGTAAACAACATGGTTTTCAGGAACAATGACTGAATGAAAGGAGTAAATCTTCTCCATGTCGGACATCTTCTTATCTTGTTTAAAATATATCATAAAACTTTCTTATGCATGCGCATGAGTATAGGCTACTTGGAGCCTTTTGTCTTTTTTATTGTCTGCTGTTGATAAATAGTATGTTTATGTTTTAGGAGCAGCGTCATTACCTGCAGACGGCGATGCCCCGATGATGTTTTACTGTGAAGATTGCAGCAGGAACTTTAACTCCCAAAATCAGCTTGTACAACATTTAACAAGTCCAAAGCATCTTAACAGAGTTCATCCCCCAGCTGGACAGTTTAGAGGAACATGGAGAGGGAGAGGGCGTGGTCAGGGCAGGGGTGGAGGTTGTTTTTTTTTTGTGTGTGGCTCTAATATTTAGAGTAATGTCCAGGATTGCATGCAGCTGTGAAAATAATTAAATTGACTAATTTTTGCTATGGTTGTGCAATATACCTCGTTCTTTAAAAAAAAACATAATACACCAAGCTGGACACACAAATTAATACACAATAAGAAACAAGGACTCTTACATGCGGTGGAAATTGGCAATTTTTTATTAATCCTTTTCTTTTCATTGTCTGCTATTGATAAATAATATGTTTATGTTTCAGGAGCAGCATCCTTACCTGCAGATGGCAATGCCCCGAAGATGTTTCACTGTGAAGATTGTAACACAAACTTTAACTCCCAGAATCAGCTAGAACAACATTTAACAAGTCCAAAGCATCTTAGAAGAGTTCATCCCCCAGCTGGACAGTTTAGGGGAACAATGAGAGGGAGAGGGCGTGGTCAGGGCAGGGGTAGAGGAGGTATGTAAAATGCGCAATCTTTTGAATGTACCATACTGTCATTAGTTTGTTCTTGCACTTTCCAGACTAAAATGTAATGGAGATAACAGTGATGGTGTTTGTGGTGATGGTGATGTTTATATTGATGATATTTGTCTGAATTATGAACTAGCTGACTGCTGACTTCTTCTGTTTGTAGTTGTAGTACACTGATTGTTAAAAAATCTAGGTGGTGTATGGTTGAATTTTTTTTGGTTTGAAAATTTGTCAAACCAGTTTGATTTTTTTGTTCTTTTGCCCCAATTTATGGAAATGAATCTGAGAAAATAAAAATGAAATTGGTTTGAAAATTTTCAAGCCCCCCAAAAAATTTGAACCACAACATACACATAGAATAAAATTTCACTGTAAAATAATTCTTGTCTTTCCAGCTTTGAGAGGTGGACAAAGTAACAGAGGAAGAGGTGCTGTCTCTCTAGGCTTGTCCAAACCACCACCAATTACATCAAGCTTTGTTAAAGCCAACAGCAACACAGCAAATATGGATAATCAAGGCTACCCATTTTCCCCACCAGGACAGTCAATGAATCACACTCCAAATTTCAGTGGAGAAAATCCATCCTTTTAGCAGCCTTTTATTTAAATGACTTTTTAAGTTGTCGGACTTTTTTACAAAATTATGGTACTCTGTTTTTCTTTAGAAAGTTCAGTTTATGTTCCCTAGGGGGAACAACAAGGTAATTATGGAATGCACTCCATGAGGCACCAAACCATGAATGCCAAAAGGTTCAGTTATTGCTCCTGTCACTTCTATGAATCACTTCCAGGTTTTATCATATTCTTTCATAACAAAATCAGAAAAATAAAAACCTTGGTGATAATGTTACCTGGAACTCCAAAATACTATTGGTTCAATGTAACATTACCAACTGAGAGAATTGCAGCAATTTGCAATTATAATTTATGACTCTCAAATGACTCTTTTAGCTGTGGCCTTAACCATTTCACAAATAAATACAGAAATTATGAACAAAGGTACATGTAACTTAAATTATTTAATAAGTCATGCTTATATAACACTCACTGTAGAGTTACAAAAGGTAAAGTCACAGGTGACGCAAAAGGTAAAGTCACAGGTGACCCAAAACATAAAGTCACAGGTGACCCAAAAGGTTAAGTCACAGGTAACCCAAAAGGTAAAGTCACAGGTGACCCAAAAGGTAAAGTCACAGGTAACCCAAAAGACTGGAGTTTAATCCAGTTTCTGTAGCATGAAGCAAGAAGCTCCTCTGGGATGGGATCCTAGTCCACTGCAGGGTAGCCTCCTACGCAGACGTCCTTAAGGCTCGTCACGCAATCTTTCCTCCCCCACGTTCGCAGGGTTAACCCCCAGCATTTTATCACCAGTACCCACTTAGGGACGGACCATTATTTTTTTGACGGGGGGGGGGGGGGGGGGTTGGAAAATTTTCGCATGCAAACATTTTTTTTATGTGCGGCACCTGCTGCAAACAATTATTTTGTGTCTCCGTCCAACTGCTTTACTTCCAGCAAACAATTTTTTCTTTATTTTTTGCTTGCATACAATTTATTTCAGTGTTTATAGCCTCTGCAAACAATTTATTTCAAAATTTTCCAACCCCCCCGTCAAAAAAATAATGGTCCGTCCCTTATAGCCTGGGTAGAGAGAGAGACAATGTGGAGATGCCAAAGTTTCTTGTCTAAGAGACCAGGGGCCCATTTCTTGAAACTCCTGGTAACTTTTCGGGCCCGAAGCCAAATATTGACATCAAAATCTAAAGAATAAAAGTGCAGGTCCTAGCGAACAAACCAGTTCATTTTGTTTTGTAACTGATAGTTTTATCGTATTTTCTGCAAAACTTTTGAAACCTCGATCTTCAATGAAAATAAAACAGCTTTCCGGGCCCGGTAACAACCGGGTCTTTCGAGAAACGACCGCCAGGCTCAAACCATTGGCTTTCAGATCTGAAGTCCAACATGTGAACCATTACTGTCACAGTGCCTCCAGAACAGAAATTAATGTAATTATATTCGAGGAAACTGCATGTTCATAATCAGGTACTTGTTATAAAAATATGATGCAAAATTGGTTGGTGTTTATCTATTTAAACTCAAATCTGATAAATTCTTTTCATGAGTTGTAGTCCTTTGCATGATAATCCATTCATTGATGTTTGCATCAAGTCATCTAAAGAGAAGTACTTGTAACACTGCAGTGCAATAATAAAATGTTAGCTTTTAATGAGAACCATCAGTAATAAACCTTTCCTATGCATTGTGTTAATTATTGCAAACTTCTTCAAGAAAAAAAACCCTCTTTATAGTTAAATACAAAATTAACATAAGATTGGTTTCATTTACAGCTGTTGAAGACTATACATATAACTAAAACATTCCACCATTTGGTTCTTTTTTTTTATAACAACAAAATAACTTGGTCTTCTACTAAGCAATACTTAATAAAAGTGAAGTGTGAAAATCTGGTTTAAGTTATGTGCACAATTCACGAAAACTTAAAACAAAATTACACAATGAACTGAATATATATGTTGTGGTTCAAATGTTTCTTTGGTTTAAAAATGTTGAAACCTGTTTGATTTTTGTTTTCTCTTGTCTCTTATTATGGGAATGAATCTGTGACTAAGGAAATAAATATCAAACTGGTTTTAAATATTTTAAACCAAATAAAAATTAGAACAACATATAGCAATACAATACACAAAATATTTTTTTTGTTTTCACTTCACATTTGCTTCTGCATTATAATATTCCAGCCTCTCTGCAACAACAGCAGCTTAGTTTTGACAAATGCTTATTTTATCTTTACCTTGCCAGCCTAGGCTTAACATAAATCAGTAATAAGTTAACACCGTGAATGATAAATAGCAAAAATTAAATGCTCCATAAGCCTTGTAATTAACACTGATAGTTATTATAAGCTACTTAATTATATTTCTGGAGCAGGAGGAGAGTTGTGAATTACCTGGCAAATGGGATAGAATGGAAAGTTCACCACAATCTAAGAAACCTAATAGTTTACAGGGCTCTAGACTAGCGATAGCCAACTAGCCAAAGTCTGGTAAAAATTTAGTTGTGGCTTGTGTATTTTTGCTTTAACTAGCCATTTGGGCCAGTGAGAATCGTAAAGTACCAGACGGAACCAAACTAAAAATTATTTCCGATGAATGGCAAAAGCAAATTGAATACAAAAACTGAAATATAGAGGTTTTGCACGGCAGCCATGTTGCATGGCAGGAACAATAGATTCTTTTTCCCATGGGAAAGAATGTTCTTTCTAATGCAAAACATTTTCATTGTTCCTGCCAAGCAACATGGCTGCCGTGCAAAACCTCTATAGACTGTAAACAGATACCTCAACATTTTTCCATACATTAGTACATTCATAGGGTTTTAGTCTTATCTTCTCAATGTTTCTCTATACGTTAGGATGTTCATAAGGTGTTAGTAAAACTGATCAAGTTGTGTTTTCAATATCATAGATTTTTTTTCTAAATCAGTATGACACGTTATTGTCCCCACCCCCTGTACAATTCAAGCTAGTAAAAATTTATTTTGGCTAGTGAATTCAAACCTGTCACAAGTCACTAGGTTCGTAACCTGAAAAGTTAGTCTCCAGCCCTGCAGTTTAGTTTTGATCACACTTAGTCCTAATAGTGGACATTACAAGAGAATAATCACCAATAAATATGACTGTTGTGTGTGGTGAGACTAACACATTAATATTGTCTTTCTTGATACCTTTTGATAGACACCACATCACAAACTACTTTAAACTTGTGAAATGCAAAACTGCATTTTACTTAAACAGTGAGATGCTTGCTATTTTTTAGCACAAAATGAAATAATTTGACAAGGCTGTGCTTTAAGAGTTATCACATACAGGTCAGCCTAAGGGGAATCCAGCTTATAAAATTTAGGGTGCCCAGCAGTTAAGCTATGCACAAACGCTCATTTTTATTTTTTTGGCGCCCAAAGACAAATGTTAGTTGCCTATGGCACCAGGGCACTGCAAGAGCACAGCCCTGTTTGATCTTTAAATGATTTTACAATGATTAGTTTTAACAGCTGTTGTAATGTCCCTGTGTATTTTACCAAGTAACTTAACTACAACATAGATGTAGATGATGTTGAAGACCCTGGCAGCTAGAGCTACAGGATTGTTCATGCATCCAATCGCAGTGCAAAAATAGGTTGCGTTATTTGTCTTATTTCCTCACTGTATGAGAAATCAAGATATCATATGTGTCCCAGATGAGCACAAAAAATGTGCATAATTTGTTCAAGAGGCAATCAATAAATGGTCCTCAACTAAGACAAGAAATATGATCCAAACATCACCATCCATGTTGATTCATATATGTCTTCTGATTCAGGAAGGAAGTGGGATGTTTGCACACAGGCTAAGGTATGGGACATATGCCAGACCAATGCACATGCCATGGAAAGACAGCTGATTTCAGTCACCTTAATAGTGTACCAGTTTGTTAACTGGTCAGAGTAATCTTCCACATGCCAATCAATTCAGCTTTAGTCTAGTCGTCAATGCTGGCATTCTCTTTGATAAACTCCTGGAGTTCGGTGGGGTAGACTCCCTTATCAACTGCCTTGCACCAGCGACGATACTGTACAATGGGGAAAAAATTAGAACAATGAAAATCATTATTAATTTTTGTCTTTCCCACTTAATAAAGTCAAATGTTTTGTTACATGGCCATGGTGTGGTTCCTACTTTGGAGCCTTGGTGGATTGAAGGGGAGGGAGATCCTAAATCATGGACTATTTGAATAAAAGCTTATGCACTTAATAGCGGCCATCTGGGTTGGGGGGGGGGGACCCGGGGGACATATGCGGGCATAGCACGGAATTTGTCAACTTTGTTTGCTAATTTTAAGCCCGGGATGGGGGATTGGATTGCTTTTGCACTTTCGTAGCTGTATCCCCGGGGAAAGACCCGAGAGATTTGTAGCGCCACTGCCATTTTGCAGATGGAGAGCTGGAAATGAGTGCTCTAGCCATTCACATGAAAGTTTTCGATTTTGTGCTGTTCATTAGGCCATTTGCATGATGATGTCATTTGACTACAACTACCAGAATCCTTCAGTTTTTTGTTTTGTAGTGCAAATTAGGGCTATTGTTATTTAAACCGCACTGGGATAAGAAAGGAAAAACGAAATGATTTCTGGTAGTTGTAGTCAAATGACGCCATCGTGCAAATTGCCTATTTTAAATTTTTTAAGACAATTTTTTTGCCTTGGATACTCTAGATGTGAAAAACCAAAGCAAACAACAAAACAAGCACTTCTTGAAGACAATAAGAGGAAGAAGATACCGGATGTATTACAGCTTATCTGCACATGAAACGAAAGAAATTCTTCCAAGTGGGAAGTGAAATTAGGAGATCGTATTTGTTTTGTCTGGGAATGCAAACAATTCTTAAACAGATGACCCAGATGTCAATATATCTTGTCGTCACAGAAAATATAACCAATTGTTTTTTTTAAATGAGCCCTATAAGACGAGCTTTGGCTAAAAATAACTTGTATGCTTCGCCTAGTATCTCATCTTCGCATGGAGGCTCTAATAAAGACGGGCTGCTTCAAAATTGAAATCATCATATTTTCGAACAAGACTCACAGATTAAAACAAACTGCGATACCTTTCGCAATTGATCAGAGTATTTCTTACCATTTCTAGTTCTTCTCGCAGCTTGTAAACGTAGCTCTCCTTGTCGGCGATCATCTCCTCCAAATATTTATATCGAAGCTTTTTTCGAGCCCGGCACTCTCGTGCCGATTGCCTGCTCCGCTCAAGTTTAGCTTCAAGATCGATTTTCGAGGGCCTCCTTCCCCTTTTTTTACCACAAGGCTTTTTAGCTGAGTTCATCTTCGAAGCTGTATTGTTCGGAGAATCAGGGAAGGGAGAATCAGATGAAGAATTGCTATCGACAGAGGAAATGCTGTCGTGTTTTGTCCTTCGATTACCACTCCAAGAAAACTTCATTCCCTCTTCTTTTGTTGAATTATTGTATTCTTCTAGTATTTCTCTCTCGTACGATCTATCCTTTGTATAGAACGAAGTGGCCACAGCCATTCACGGCCAAAACCTCAGGAAATGCCAAAAGAAAACCTTTTTGTATAGGTTTTTTTCTCGGAATATTCGAGCCTTCCGTACGTGGAAAAATTCACCTTTCACGATCAAAACAAAGTGATGTAATGTTTTGGTTTTTGATTGACGGGTAAATAAAACCATTTCTCTGGATTTGATTGGACAAAATTACGGTCTCCGGGAAACGGGCGGTGAAACACTCATTTTGTGAGCCAATCAGAAACAGGGTTGCGTAACTACTGACGTTTTTGGCGCGAATGGCGCAACTCCTGATAGTCACATGATAATGACGATGCAAGTATTGTAAACAACTTCCGATTAAGGTCAGGGTTCAACGACGTGTACAAATATAGATCTTTTTCCAAATATGGCGGGGGTTGGAAGGAGTTGACAAAAAAGGAACCAATAAAAGGGTCCTGTCGGAGGAAACTGGTGACGAAAAATTCATGGAGGACTTGCGCAGGCGTGGAGGCTAATTTGAAAGGTTCGAAAAGGTGAAAAGGAAATCGAACAAAAACAAATTGGAGTTTCGAGCATTTTGTTCCTTCGCATTGATTTTGTGCCCTGAGCGAAGGTGGAGGAAATACTTTAGAGGAAAACGCTCAAGATGGACATATTTGCTGCTAAAAATCGTTGAATTATCCAGCCGAATTGATGTGACTTTTTGGCACATTTGACGTTTTGATAAATGCGGCGCGCGTTCAGCGTTTTGTTGAACGAATATGGTTCTTCGACTATTTAAAGAAAGCTAGTATTGGACTTGATGGAATGGTAAAGCTCACGGAAGGAATATAGCTACCCATGGATGACTTAAAAGCAGGAAATATCCCATTGCATGTTATTCCTGTGACGGAATATGATCCTTTTGAGGTTTGTACTGTTACAAATGTATAAAATTAAAATCATGTCCATATAATTTTAAAACAACACGAGATTCCGTAGCTTCTGGTAAATAATATATAATTAATGAACAGTTTACGCCATAATTCACAACTTATATTCGTTTCACACGTAACGTAGTCTTGAGAAACATAAGAGACATGCAACGTATAGACTGTCTTAATTTAGTTTTCCATTGTACGTTTATGAACGGGTTGCCAGCTTTTAGATTTTACCAGACATACACAGCTGGTTAAATTCACGTTTATTACTTAAGAAAACATATGTCATAAGCATGCTGTATTTGATTTATATTTTGGTGTATAAAAGGTAAAAATTATCATTTTTTGCGGTAAGATTTATGTAAAGATTGCATTTTTGGAACCTGCTTCATGCTGTGTTACATTGTGGGAAAGAATGTCTTACTGTGTATTGGGTTTCTCAAAAAAGACAGCAATAAAAATAAATCATTGAAGCATAACTTGAAATAATATTTGTAGTCTAAATTATCTTTAGTATTCTTTAGTTTTTCTTGTCATCTTGAAGTGGCAATTGACATAATGTTGTGATCTGAAAAGGAAATTTTCACTCATTGTTATTTTTATTAGCATGCAAAATATTGACATTGTTGTGGTTTTTACTTCATTTTGTAAAAGGTGAATGAATGAAGTACAAATACCTATTCCTCTGTTACATGGGCCAATATTATTAAATCTGAAAGTTGTGGATTTTTTTATAGAGAGGCTAATTGACGTTATGTGAACTTACATGCACTTCCAAAGTTTTTATAAGATCAGTAAGTCTTTTTTTTCAGGAGGGTCCTTAATTCAGAATTGCAAACAAGATGTTTTCCCTTGATTGTAATGCCTACCCAAAAGCAGGGTTCTCAATAACTTTTTTAATCAGCTGTGCCATTTTGGTTAACAGTCGTAACAATGTGGCACATGGCCAAAAGTTCTTACTAAACTTTGTATTGAAACTTAACTCACAGCTGTAGTACTTATTAGGGACACCCCTCACAGTTGTCAAGGGTTACAGCTTCAATTGAGAACACTGCAAAAGAGGCGTCAATTTCAAGACTTAAAATTGACGTTTCTTTTGGGTAGGCATTACTTCCACAGGGATATTGCTTTCGGAATTCTACAATGCATGCAAGTACCATGTTGTGCTCTAAGCATCAATTTTTAGCTTTTCTTATTTGTATAGTATTATTGTCAGTCTTTAGTTTAGTTTAGTTATTGCAGATGTTAATTAGCAGGACCTGTGTTGAGAGCAGTTTTTTCTAAACTGACGCAGTCATCCTGGATAAACATGTTCTATTATTATTATTATTATTATTATTATTATTATTATTATTATTATAATCGTATCAATAACAAAATTCTCGATTGTGATTGGTCATTCGCACGCCTATTTCTTATGTAATTGGCGCGCGGTCACGTGGGTGTCCAATTACAAAAAGTTGTAATTGTATAGCTGTAATTGGACACCTACGTTGCGCGCGCTTCAATCAGTTGCATTTGAATGGCTCGTTTTTGCTGTTTTCCTTCCACTTTCAAACTGACAGAAAATATCCAAGACGTTTTTAGTACAAAATAGTTGACATAGCTTCTTAATCTTGAATTTGGTTATTGATGCGATTAACTAGTAATTGAACTTCTTGTCGTACAATTCAGGAGTAATCATGCTCGTAATTTCAAATCGTCCTCGCGCTACGCACTCGGCCGATTTTAAATTACTCGCCCGATTACTCCCTGAATTGTACTCCACTCAGTCCAATTACTATTACTTATTATTATTATTATTATTATTATTATTATTTTTACATAGAGAGCCCAAATGGAGTCCAATTATAAAATGTAGGGTTCTCAGCAGTTAAGTTATGTGCAAAAACTCAGTTTTTCCTGTTGCTCAAAGACCAAGGTTAGTATGCCTGTGGCATCAGGCACTGCTAGGGCACAGGGTTGTGCCTAAATCATACCGTCCAAAAGGACGTCAAACACCTTATTGAGACTTATATAATGTAATGTCGACACTTAGAATTTTATTTTCAATCAATTTTTGTTGTAAAAAAGAAAATCTAAAATCCCCACTCAGGATTGAACCTGTGACCTCAGCTAGGCTTAGGCTCACATTGCCTACCATACTACTGTACACCAAGCTTCTCAGGTTCCTTAGTTCTAAATTTCACTAATGTTTATAAACTACCACCCCTAACCCCAACTGAAAGCTAACCAGTTACGTGGTACTCCGTTATGTAAGTCTCAATACGGGGTAGATTCTGCATGTACCGGTCACATATTTCGTAAAACAAAAGGAACAAAGAACGACAATAATACAAATGCAAAACAAGACCAAAAATACAATACCTGGATACCGGTACATGCAGAAAGACCCCAATAAGGAGTCCAACGTCCTTCTGGACGGTATGATTTGGGTTTGACCCTGAAGAACATTATCAATAATTTTCAATGAATAATTTTTATTTGTTGTTATTAGGCAAAGTTTGCAGCCTCCTTGTACTGGTTGGTGTTCCGTGCTACTGAAGATGGAGAATTTGATAATATCCCTTCTCAAGTCACCAGTCCTATTCAACGAGATTCTGAGGTACATGTACTTCCATAAAATAATAAAGCCCCCAAACGTATCAACTGTTATTTCTGGTGACGAATAATGTCATGATTTACCGGTACTCTAGGTTCTGTTCCTTTTAACCAATCTAGGTCTGGATTCTTCGATTGAAAATTCAATATTCTGTCCCCTTTATTTATTGTAGTACAATAATTGATTTGTAAAATACCCAGCCATATTGCAGTACTTTTCGCTAAATTTTTTTTTATCATGATTGTGATTTAATCTCCCTTCTGACTGATCTCTTTCATCTATAGAAACGGATCACTGTCCGTTCTGAGGTGACAGAATTCCTTACTAATGGCGAGATCTACTGTAAGGTGTGTGACAGCATCTTTCATGGCAAAGTTCCTGTGGTTGGTCAGTGGGCCATTATTCAGACCCTTTCTCGGCATGGCTTTTACGTGGTTGAAGAAGGCGACATTGCTGTAACAGATTCTGCCTTACAACAAAGGAAACCATTTAGAAAGGTATTGTGAGTAAAGCATAGCCAATTAGTCAAGAAAATGATAATTCAAATAGTCTGTCTGAAATTTCAGACAATCTTTACACCTTATTCATAAAATGTATTTTAATTAGCCTCACTGGCCTTGTTTTAATTTTGCACATGTTAACGAGGCCAGTGAGGCTAATTAACAGACATATAAACTTGGAATAATCAATCGACTGCCATTTTTGAATATGTTGTATCAATCAGTTATTTATTCAGTTTTACAGGCAATCCATCAGTCAGTCAGCCATCCAGCCAATCAAATCAAACAATCAATCACTTACATATAATAATGTACATACATGTACATGGTTACCTTTGTTCGATACTCAGCTGTCAGTTTTTCACTTATCAATGCAAGTATCTGATTTTATCTTTTTGTTTTCAGTCCACTCATCTGGCGCTAATGGATTGTCTGATGAGCGCTTTTTCTTCACGAGCTGTCAGTGTGCCACAAGTTGTACAGAGTGTAAGGTAAAGAAACATTATTTTTTTTACACTTGGTTGGGGTGTTGGGGGTACCACCTTTATGCCACAGGGGCATGTGTCTCTTTAACTCTAAAAGCCCCAATCCCGGGGGGGGGGTATACTGCCATAAATGAGCTATATAGGTATGTGCTGCTGTGAAGGGTATGGTTTTCAGGCCGTTTAGTCTGGGATAGGGTATAGTAATCAGAGAGTTTTGGTCTAGAATAGGGAATCATTTTCCGCGAATCTGATCAGTTGCGTGAAGAATTTAGTCTAGACAAGGTTACAGGCAAATAGCATATTTAAAAATCGGTATTTTTTATTTTATTTTTTTTATTTTATTTTTTTTGCCACAAACAGTGAATTACAAGGAGAAAAAAAAAACATTAATAAATAGGTATGGCGGTTAGTACAGCATTTTTACTGACCCCTGTTAACATAATAATAAAGAAAGCGAGTCTGGAATAGGTCTAGGATAGGGTAGGGTTTTTCAGTGTTTAGTCTAGAACAGGGTTGCAAAATGCAGCGAAAATGGTCTAGTATAGGTTAAGGGTGTCAGAGTCCCAGCGGCACACCCCCACCCAAAAATTTGCAGAGTACCCCCCTCCCCCCACCCCGGGCCCCAGTCGTGGTCAGCATCGAATTTATGAGGAGTGTTTTTCTGTTTCAGAAAGAGGAGTTTCAATAATATTTATTTTCTTTGTTTCTTTTTCAATGTCAACAGCAAATTTTCTTCATTTGATGCTTCAAAAGAACTCCCTTTTGATCTAGAGGATGCTTTGCTTCTGTGGATCAACAAAATCTGTTCTGCACTAAATGAAAATCAATTAAAGAAACAAAAACAACATGCAGAGCAGCTGCTTCAGAATCAAGACAAAGCCAAGCGATTCAGGTTTCGTCGTGATCAACTGCAGCCTAAAGTGCAAACAGAGTTTCCTGTAATGGAAGATCTCTTGAAAGACATCAGTGATGGACAGAGTTTGCTTGCGATCATACTGTTTTACCATCCAACAGTTATCAGCCTTGAAGGTAAATAAGTAACAGTTATGTTAGCCTGGAGGTATGTTCACTATAAAATAAGTTATGGTAGTTGCTGTTATCCCAACTTTATGGAAGTATTGGAAGCATTTTCTACAGTACAGCTCATATGTAAGTTCTTGAAAATTTTGAGGATTGAGTCTCAAAGTCAAGTTTTGAGAATTTCCAGAGTTATGAATCAAGAAACTAATGAGCTTGTCACTTGACTGATCTCTCAAAAATAGATTGGACAAACGGACCAATCTTTTTTGAGTTTGCATATTCAAGAACTCCTTGTTCTTGATTCTTGATCCTTGATTCTTGCGTCATGAAACTTAAGTCTCTCAAATTTTTAAGACACCAGGATTGAGTTTCAAGGATCAAGTTGAGATTGTCAACTTACATTTGAGTGGTACTGTCAGGTATTTCTTAAAATTGTGTATGTTGGTATTGATTGTGCTGATTACAAATGTTAGAAACAATATCTATAATTATGGTGATTGTAGCACAGTTAATATTAATTTGTAATTGACAATTTGTCACTGATGTTTTTTAATCTTAATTTCAGATATTCGTTTTGGCACAAACCTTTCTACAGAGGATTGTGTCCACAATCTGGACCTGTTTCGTACACTTTGTAGTCAATTCATCTGCACCTCTGTTCTTGCGCTTAAACTTGAAGATTTATTGTATGGATCACAAGCCATGAAACCCAACGTTATTGCTCTTCTAGCCGAGATATTTAACAAGTGTGAAGTAGAGTCATTGTCAACTGAAAATGGTATCAAGGAAAGACCAACTACCAAGTCAGATGTTGATCTTCGATATATTGTTGCTAATAAAGAAAATGTTATGGATAACAGTAGCTCAAGCGCACCTGTTATGAATTCTGAACAAAATAGAGGTGTAGAAAAAGGACAGTTAAAAAGCTCCTCTTCAGATCGCATTGAACAGCTGAAAAGTGGTGTTTGGAAATCACAAAGTGACACTCAGGTAAACACAAGCAGTCGGCTGTCATTCAAATCACCATTTCAACTTGATTTTACTGTTGATGACGATGTACAGAAACCTCGTTTAAATGGACCTGTGTCAAAACAAGATGTGCATGTAAAAGATAAAGAAAAAGAAAATCCATTCAGTGGAATATTTCAGCGGCCTGTTCTTGTCGGGGAAAGGAAAGGTAGTTTACCTAACACTGGTTCAGGTGGAAGCCCGCGGGTCACACCAAGACAAGAGCACCCTCTTCTGCTGCGACGCAACAAGCAGAAGCAAAGAACACTTGATCTTGAAGAGTGGGATATGCAACAGGAGGAAGTAGAAGGTATAGTTAAAAAATGTTGGGTTTAGTTTGTGCTGGTCTCTCAGATTTGGTCTTGTTCCCCCTTTTGAGGGGTGGAGGAGGGGCTCATTTTGTAAAAAAATCAAAACAACTCGCAATCCAGCCGATCAGATTGTTTTTAATTATTTTCATGGGTTTAATAAGTGCTTATTTCCCAGTCTGTTCTGGCTCATTGATTGTTGTATCACAGCTGTCACAATCATATTTCTTGAGTACTTGTGTAAATAAACCTGGCTTTTAATTCACTTTTCTTTGTATAAATAATCCCCCAGACACAAAAGTGCAATAATTTTTTTGAATCTATGTATTCTTGAATTAGCATAAAATAATGAAGGTGTGCTACTTAGGGTGTAAAGTGACCTAATCTCTGTTCTGAGGTGATGGATAATAATGAATTAACTTTTTGTAAATAAGCTTGCTGACTGTATAACCTCATTACATTCAATATTTTTAAATGATAGATAAGTGCTATTGCTTGGGGCTAAATCAATTTCCTTCCTTTCATATCAAATACAATCTATTTTGAAGTGGAGCCTAACAAAATTTATTCATACTGTGGTAATATTGTACTTTTGTCATGAATAATTTATCAGAAAACAAGCCACATACATGCAAATGAACTTGTCTGGTTTTGAAGTGTTGACATTTTCTAGGAAATGCGAGTGGCGAGACATTCTCCCTTCTCATAAATCAAAAAGTAGTACTATTGGGAAATGAATCACTTTGAAAAATTTTTTTTTCATCTCCTTTGCTATCGTGAAAGGTACATGTACTATACGTATAAACATTGTTACAACTGTAATTTCACTGCCTTGAAAATTTAAAAATGTAATTTCAAAAATATGTCTTCTTATGGTCTCCACAGGGAACACCATAATGGCACATTTAGTAATAATATGTTATCTACAGGATACAGCATTTTAAACTTTTAAATTTCTCTTTAAGTTAATGTTGAATTTGAAGTGTAGCATTTCTAACTTCTTTTATGATGCTTTAAGATACTGAAGTCACCTGCAAAATGAAATTTCATGTAAAGCAACATAATGCAATCCTGTGATGAATATTAGTTGAGCAATACATGTAGTTGAAAACTGTTATATTCCTTTAATGCTTTCATTTATCCCAGGTTGTAGTATTTTTTTATTAAGCCTTTCAATTGTTCATCGAAATTTTAAAGATACATTGTTGCTATTAAAAATACATCTGACAAAATATAAACATGTTAAAAATCTAACTTTGCAGATAAAAGCATTCTCCAGAGATATTTGCAAGGTATGTAATGTTAGATATCCATGGGATTGTGTGAATAAGTAATATTGTTACTTTAAAAATAAAATCATCAAACCACATAACTAAATAAACTAAAATAATTGTAACTGCAGTGAACTCTGATGAGCGACTTGCGCATCAGTATAAAGGAACTCAGAGTATTGTTAATCCCTCCCAGGCTAACTATAAAGTACATGTACAGCCTTTTATCGGGTTGACCCAATAATTTGCTGGTCCTTGTCTGCTCAAGCCCTGTTCTCTACCACCTTCTTGTTTATTTAGACAAGAAACCTTGCTCCACACTCTTCTATTTTCTCTTCACCCAGATGTATGACTGGGTACTAGCAAAAACAATGCTCAAAGTAACCCTGCGGTGGTAACCAGAGTTAGCACAAACCTGATAGATCACTTTGGCAAGTGATCAAGCCAACAATGTTCTGATCCCTTCTCTTTCCGAATTGTTATGCAATTTTGACTTTTTTGTGTGTTTTTTTTTTTACAGAATTGCATCTCAATGATCTTCAGCGGTCCCAGTCCCTAACTGGTCTTGATAAAGCCAAAGTGGAGCCCAGACAGTCATTCCATGCTTGGCGAGAAGACACTGGGGCGAGTTTGTCAGACACCAACCTGACATCCAGTAGGAATGAAAAAATATCACTTGACTTCAGGTGAGTGAGTCTCTCTACGGTAAAACTTCTGCTGTGGGGCATTGCTTTTAAGAGTGTGCTAAGGCACTTGCAAACATTTGTAAGTGCCTTAGCACACTCGTAAAACTTCTGCTGTGGGGCATTGCTTTTAAGAGTGTGCTAAGGCACTTGCAAACATTTGTAAGTGCCTTAGCACACTCGTAAAACTTCTGCTGTGTTGCATTTCTTTTAAGAGTGTGCTAAGGCGCTTGCAAACATTTGTAACATTTGTAAGCTGTATGTAGTCACTGAGTAATGATCCTAGCCACACACAAACATTACCCTTGGTTGTGGGGAAGCGTGGTACAGCTGCCCCTCCACCCTCCCTCTCTCTGCTGTACACAGGCTAGTGGTGGGGTAACTTAAATTACTGTGTCATCTCCAGTAAAAGCGCAGATATACGGTATAACTCTTTTGGCAACGTTGTGTGCAACAAGATTTTTTGGAGGTACATTACGCATTTTTTTTTGTTGCGCACAACTTCGCAAAAGTAGAACTTGATTCTACTTATGCAACTGTTGTGCGTGAAAGTAAAGTTGCACCATGTGTCGGGACCTTAAAAGGACATATTACACAAAGAAAATAAGGACACTTTTTTATCTGAACTGAACAAGCTTGGACCATATGGTTTTCATTAATTTATAACAAAGATAATGCCATTTGAGAAGGCTAATGTGCTCGCAATCTGGACCGCTCAGGTGATCCTGAGCAGATTGCACAATTCAATATTTATAGATGTAGACTCTAGATGGATCACATGCAGAACATAAAAATAGTACAGTAACTTACATTATCTTTCTGTATTCTGCTTCTTACTCATCAGACCAAACGTATCGACCAGTGTTCCTCAGAGGGGTACAAAAGGGAGTATTCCCCAGAGGGGTGCTGAAGGGATCAATGTACCAATGAAGTCATCCGGTTCAAAAGCTAAGCGTGAGGAACACAGCTCACAAGAAAGTCTATCTTCAACTGACAGTCTAAATATAAGAGACAAACCGAGGAACTCTCTGATGTCAGGTTAGAAACTGTTTGGTGGATCATTAATTGACATAGAGCGGTGTTGTCTTCATAGCTAGGCTTTGTGATTGCCAAGAAGATTTCGCGCCACTTTGCTAACCAATGCAAAACAAAAACCAATCGTGACTTGCCAGCACGTGTTTTCCCGCGCTTGGCGGCGGCTACATACATTAACATTACTTACATACTTTATTACCTTTTCCCAAGGGGGCTTTTCGAAGATTACAACTAACAATAAGAATAATCACAAATATAAACTAAGTACATTATAATCGTAAATATAAGTCGTATTTACAGTGTTTTCCCGCCATATTAGCTCTTGTGCGTCACAGGTGTTTCCCGCCAAAATCCGCTGTGTCCATCATTGCAGTCTCATACTGAGTGCTTGAAATTGTTAGCTAACGCAAACTTATCTGTATTTCCTCAGGTGTGCGAGACAGTTGCGCGAGTGACATCTCTGTCAAGGAGCTGAGCCAGTTTGAGGAAATTGAAGCCAAGATCCTGGCTGGGAAAAGCGTAGAAACTCCTCGCACGTTTGTAAAACCGAAAACCAAACGCTCCAAAGCGCCTCTGTCTCAAGAAGATGAAGACGACCTGAACACGAGCGTAAGCAGCGAGGACATGAACATGTTCCGTCTGGAGGTTCTACAGCGACTCACGGAGGACAAGTTACAACAGATACCGGATGGTGCCGAAATGGAAGACGATGATGACCCTATATTTCTCGCCCGCAATAACGCAGCCAGTGGCTCTAGAAATCCTCCGGATCGTCGCACGCGCCTTGAGGTGCCAGACGCGCCCGTGGACGATCCTACTGATCAGCTGTCACCCATAACTGAGACATCCGAGCCAGTGGTGTCCAATCCTAACTCGGTGTCATCTGCTAATTCCACCGCTCCTAGCAGCCCCTGCTCGCCATTGGATGTTGCTCCCTTTATGCCGGCGTTTTTTACGACTTCACCCGCAAGTACGCTTGAAAGGAAGAGTCAGAGATTTAGTATAAAGAACAGGGAGGATACAGAGGAGACTCTTATAGGCGAAGAGGAAGATGACTTCCCAAGTGATCCAGGAACGAGTGTGACGCCAAGATTTCAAGAGAAGTCGAGAGAAAGGAACGGCCTGTTTCCCGCAAAGAGTAAGTCGTTCGAGCAGCTTGCACGCGGTAGCTATACTGTTGGTCACGTGTCTGTGGAGTCCGCGAAAGCGGCTGGCATTCCTGTTATTGGGGCAGGTAGACCTGTGTCGGAAGCTGAGGTTGCTGTGCAAGCGACTGGGTACCCTGTAGAAGAGAGTTTGCCTATTCGTGGAAGAACTGACTCCTCAACCAGTGCATCGCCGTATCAAGAATCAAGCGAAGTCTTCCATAGTAGGAAACTTAGTCAGAAAGAAACGGATTCCAGTCGAAATCTATCAGGCTTTAGACCGCTTGCCCTGTCCTCTGGTGGTGTTGAATTGATTGATTATGAAACTGAGCGTGTGGACGGGAGGCGGGACTCGCTCGAGACCTCGCCCGCGCTTTCACCCGCTCTAACCCGCGGGAAACAGGACGATGCCCGCCAAGAAGCCGCTTTGCGATCGCGTGAAACACCAGCCCAGGATAGCCCAAGTGATGTTGTTATCTTTGAGCGCTCTTTGTCAAATCTGCCTGAAGGAAACACTCCGCGTGATGCTCATAGCTCTCAAATGAGGGAAAACGTGCATTATAATTCTGAAACTGTCACGAGATCGAGTAAATCAGAAGCGTATGTGTTTGATTTTAACCAGGATACCGTGCAGCACTATAAAAATGGCCATACTGCGCAAGATTTTAGAACTTATAAGAAAAGTAAACAGGGCGGGCTGGCTGAAAGCGAGGTACCACAGGTTGACCGGCGTGCGGCTTCTTTCAATGAAGACTCCGCTGATCAAAGATCCCAGAGATCACAGCAGGACGCCCACTTTGGTGCTTACTATAAAAAACCTTATAGTAAGGAACAAGAACAGAGTACAGCTGGCCAGCAGCAGACGAGTGAGTCTCTTGATGGAAGGCCCCGTCATCGCACCTCTGAGGAAGCTCGTGCACAAGGCGTTAGCATAAAAGATCTGCGACAGTCTGATGGATTTTCAACTTTTAGGAAAGATTCTACGTCAGAAATGAACAGTCGAGAGGTAGAACCTAGTGCGCATGCCTTGGATTTGCGGCGATCTGATGGGTTTACTACGTTCAGGAAAGGAGCGCCTGACGCTGCATCAGAAAATATGTCAGCACAGCTCTCAACGGTTTCTACGCGTGATCAGAGAAAGATCGAAGCTGATAGATTTTCCACCTTTGCCAAGTCAGCGAAGAAACAAAGCGACGCACAGAATTATGCTCAAGAAGGGTTTCGTCATTTCCAAGGTACTAACACATCAGAGCGCACTGATCAGCAAGCAACAATGGCTGCGAGGACATCTTCCAGTGGGGGAGGAGAGGGTGAAAGGCAATCTACCCCCAGGGGGAGAGAAGAGGAGCAGATTCACGTGTCCGGCTCATCCAACATCACCCGATCGCGAACTTTTCGGAAAACACCCGACGGTCAAATTATCGATGATCGCAGTTTTAGAAGGAGTATCTCTTCAGGAAATGAAAGAGATCGTTCTCCGACCAGTAATGACAGCAAACTTTCTGGACAGCAGACAGTCGTCACGAACATCCGGGTTAGTCCAGAAGGCGCCGGAAGTGATAATCCGCACAGAATAAGCTGGACGGACGAGTCGGAAGCTGGGGCGAGGCTGACGAGACAGTTAAATGCAAACGTGGATAGATCGGTAAGAGAAAAACATGCCGCTCCCCCGCTGTTAGAAAGAAAGTTCCCGTGCCTACCCTCCCCCCTCCCGCATGTCTAAAACATAAACAGAAAACTCCATTGAAAGAGTTCCCACACCAACAATACCCCTCACGTCTATTTAAGAATCCTTCCGAAAAGCCCCCCCCCCCCCCTCCGCTTGAACCCCCTATCCCCGTCCCCCTCCCGCTTGATCCCGCTACCTGGCCACGAAAGATACCATATTCCGCTATTATCCCATTGCTCACCTGGTATTCCATGTCGCGCCTCGATTTTCATCTTTATTCCCGCGGCATACCGCCTTGTATCTCACCAAACCGATGTTGGACTTTCAGATTCGAAAGTAGCAGATGAGACATCTCGTATTCATTAGTTGAATGATAGACATCTTTTTCAACAGACTACACAGGAGAGAAGCCCGACAAGCAGTCCCAGAAGGCAACGCAGCCCAAGACAGACAGGTCGCGGGAGCCCTGGGGCGAGGATCAGTTGGCTCACTGCTGCGAAGAGTGGGGTAGGAGGTCAAGTTATACTGAATGACAAAGGTAAGAAAGAGAGGGAGGGGACGGTGCGGAGTGTGGCTGGTACTGGATATGGACAACTGAGAAATGCTACACAAACAGTTAACTCCCGGGATAACTGGAAAGTCCATGAAATCCCAAATTTCCTTTTGTAAAATACTGAAAATCAAGTAGTCCCATAGGACAGTTCTGCTTAGTAGCTTTCATTTGAATGGCCACACTTTAGGATTTCATCCACAGACTCAAAAGTACTGCTCAGTAGCTTTCATTTGAATGGTCACACTTTAGGATTTCATCCACGGACTCAAAGTTAGAACCACCTTGCACAGCATTATAAACAGCACCACGGGAAAGTACTGCTCAGTAGCTTTCATTTGAATGGTCACACTTTAGGATTTCATCCACAGACTTAAAAGTTAGAACCACCCTGTACAGCATAATAAACAGCACCACAGGAAAGTACTGCTCAATAGCTTTCATTTGAATGGTCACACTTTAGGATTTCATCCACACACTCAAAAGTTAGAACCACCTTGTACAGCATAATAAACAGCACCACAGGAAAGTACTGCTCAGTAGCTTTCATTTGAATGGTCACACTTTAGGATTTCATCCACGGACTCAAAGTTAGAACCACCTTGCACAGCATTATAAACAGCACCACAGGAAAGTACTGCTCAGTAGCTTTCATTTGAATGGTCACACTTTAGGATTTCATCCACTGACTCAAAGTTAGAACCACCTTGCACAGCGTTATAAACAGCACCACAGGAAAGTACTGCTCAGTAGCTTTCATTTGAATGGTCACACTTTAGGATTTCATCCACGGACTCAAAGTTAGAACCACCTTGCACAGCGTTATAAACAGCACCACAGGAAAGAACTGCTCAGTAGCTTTCATTTGATCTTATATCTGAGACCGAATTTTATTTACCATCGCGTTCTGTCACCAAAATAAGAAGTGCCATAGGGAAGCACTGTTCGATATCTGCCATTTGAATTTTCACACTGTGCGCCAGCTGAGAAATTCAAAATTGTGTCTAAATGATAAATGGCCGACATTCTGTAGCCTTAAGTCTCCTATTAATTTTGAGACTCGTCTTTTGGCAATTCGTTGTTAGGCAACTGGCCATGAGCAGACTTGATCCTAAAAACAGGAAGAGTTTCAATTCTTCTCTACGTTTTAATGCCATAATTTTATCAAATGATGTTGCGCTAAAAAGATTTTTTTATCCAAACACAGCGTAAAAAAAAAAAGAGAAAATAGTTTTAGGTTAATATTGGCATAATTAGTCAGCAAATTAAATGGGAAAGCTATTTTTCTGTTTTGGTGATTGTTATGAATAAACGAGGCTACTTACAGTTGGTTAACAAATAACCACAAAATAATAAGGAATTCTAATTTTGTCTTGATGTTTTTATTTCCATTCGGTTTTCTCTGTCAAAATGAAGCTGTGCTCTTGTTAAAACAAATGTTTTATGTTTCACAAACATGATAATTTCATATCTCCACATTCATGAAAACAAGAGTAGCGGTAATACCTTAGTGAAGGACATACCGCTTGAGAAAACTAGCATTTTTTGACCGTTGTTTCCTCACCATACATTGGTGAAATACGGCCAAATTCAAAGGTATACTTTGTATCGAAATTGAAAAACCTTCTGTGTTTACTGCAGACAACTCAATGGCGTAAATCCGCCGGTGATCTGCTTTCTTAATCCCTGTCTTCCGTGCGATGAAGTAATTCCAAGGTGTGGCTGATTCATTTATTTTACTTGACAAGTTGCACGCGCTTTTGCATCCTTCACCGACGTAGATTTGGTCAGTATTCGCTCAACCTCAGGAAATCCTGATTTCTATTTTGGTCCCACAAAAATCATTCTCCTTATTGGATGAAGGTTAACACTGATTTTCTGCTTTCTTATCCGCTTGTCTGTGAGTTACAGTGATTTTTTTCTTGTTAAGAAAGCTACAAACATTTATCAGAAACATTCTTGCCTGTGTGATTTCGAGTAAGTCTTTTTCGCGTTATACGAAAGCGTGACTGTTTTCGCGTGTCTTTCGACGCTTACTCATAAAACACGCATGACTGATTCTAACCTGGAACAACAGATGTCGGTCACATCGGTAAAGACGCTTTCGACTCATCTTCCTTGGACAAAGAGAAAGCCCTTTAACCTTCAGAAGAAAGGTAAGTGTAACTTCCTATTTTTAACTAAATTGATAAATAATATATGCGAAATAGCATTTAATATTGTTGATACTTGCTTGTTCTTCGCGCGCGCCCAGCTTGTAATTTGCATGAAGAGAACTGAATACATTATCTTTGAAATCGTGGCACTCGGTATATGTTTTGCGAGTGTTTTAATCGGTTTCTGGTGTTATTTTATCGGCTGAAACTCAGCTGATCTCTTAGATCTTTTACAAAAAACCCAGCGTGAGTGGACTTGGCCGATCGAAGACGGCGAAAGTGGCAAATTCGCGAACAGCCGATGTTTAATGTACGTGTAGGGATTTTAACATCACCGCGTTGTGTGTTCTGAAGTAGTCACCGCTTATGATGTCATTGCGAAAGAACGAAGTAGTTGCTGTTTGATCGGATCAGTCGTCATTTCGCCAAAATAACTATTCTCTTGTTGTATTGTGATCCACGTTTGAACCAACTAGCAGATTATAAACACAGAACCATCGACAGACGTTACAGACGCGATCTTATGATGAGCGACCTGTCTTGGCTTTCACCGCGTTTGGTTGTTGTTATCTAGTCGATCTTTGTGCTCTAACTCTTGAGGAAAACCCTCCGTGAAATTTACGAAAATCAAGTGAAAAGTAGCGGCGTCGATTGCGAAAATTTCCCAGGGAGTTTATTGTAGCATAACCCACCGGAAACCGACGTGTTTATATTCTTGTCCATTTTGTGTTGAGTGTATCAGACTGCTGGACTCTTAATGCCTGTTGGAAGAGTATTCAAGGTACATATTTATTACGTATTTTATTTATTTATGTACCCTTTTACAGTCCGATTTTGAAAGTGAGAAATAATGTTAAATTTCATATTGCCTAATATTAAAAAAAAGCGAACAGCACCACAGGAGTACAGGGGAGTGCTGCTAATAGCTTTCATTTGATGGTCACACTTGAACATTTTTACCCACAGACTCAAAAGTTAGAACCATATCTTACAGCAATTAACAGCACCACAGGAAAGTGCTGCTCAATATATTTCATTTGAATAGTGACACTGTAGAATTTTACCCACAAATTCAAAAGTTTGAACCACCTTTCACAGGATTATAACCAGCACCACATGGAAGTACTGCTTCCATGTGGTGACACTTCAGAATTTTACCCACGGACTCAAAAGTTAGTTACATTATATAATTCGCGTTTTCTTTCATGGGAGTGACAAAATTCATTTAAATTCGTTTGAGGCAGGGCTAGGTATCAGATATGAGGATGTAAAACCTGCATAAATATAGCGCAGATTAACAGCAGGATTTTTTTTATGATCTGTTTTCGTCAAAACTAAGTACTCGTTTATAATAAACTTTTCTTAATTGTTTGAAATCGTTTTGAGTTTGTAATGTCATGTAAGATATTGATGATCCTTGCTCGAGCAAAACCGATATTATTTTAAGATTCAATATAGAATATTTAGTTGTTATTATCAATTTATAATTATTCTTTTTTCATATAGTGTGCTTGGACATATTGAATATTGCTGTCACCGTCTGGCGTTCAATATGGAATCTTGTTATTTGAGTAAATGTCGCCTTTTTGTCGCTGTTTGCATAAGAAATTTTTATATCTTGTTTAATTTCTGTAAAATAATGTTCGTTTTTGTTTACATTTTGTGCATTTCAGACGCGCCAGGGGTTGTTGGGCACTTTTGTGTAAATATTAAAACAATGAATTTCATTAACGGCAAGAAACAGAATATTCGTTTTCTGTCGCCTATTTTTAGTGTAGATTCTGTATGATATGCTCTTTGTTTCGCATAATGACATTATTTTTCCCTTTCGAGTATTCAACTCGATAGTCTGCGAGCGAGTGAGATATCAAGTTGAACAAAAAACATGGTAATTTTGTTTTTATTACTATCATGTTCGTTGTAAAATTAAGAGCAAACCTTTGTTTTGGTAGAACAATCAACGAAGAAATAATACGAACAAACAGCTAAGCTAAAAGAATTGTAATATCTATAATATTAGACTTAAAGGGGTCAGTTATTTACTCAATAGCTAATCAACTGCTGTTTTTTTTTTTTGCTATTTCGTTTATAGACTTGTCAATATTTTAAGTCTGGCTTTAAGGTGGTGTTACATTGTGTAATCTTCTATGTACTATCGTAACGGCTCAATCTGCGGCAGCATGCGGCAGCAAAATAATTGCGAGAAATGTTTGTTGCAGGGTATGTTACACTGGGCAATTTTTCACGCAACGTCCGTCACAACGGAATTACGAAACAAGTTTGTACTGAACATTTTCTAGTGCCTTCGCCAACTTGAAGCTAATGTACTTGTTACCCCCACTCATGTTACCACACCAACCGCTGTGTGCTAAATAAACGAGTCGTCTGTGATCTTAGGACATGAGGGGCCGGCCATTTTACCTTGTCTCGCGCATGTTCGCATTGCGTGTCTATCCTGACGATCTGCGAGGATTATTAGAAGGGAGATATTACTATAAGCTTTTTATAAGAACACCCAAGTACATGACTTGTTCATTGGCTTGAGAACACCATAGTGGGTCGACAACCGGAAAAACTGGCAGCTGGTCCATTGATCTGAAAAAAAAAACGAAACAAAGTGGATGTTTTTTCCCTTTTTCGTGAGTGCAATATAGGGTGTGCTAGCGGCATCAAAGTTAATGTATATCAGTTCTTATTCATAAATTCAACAAAATGATCATTTTATAGGAAAACTGGCCTACGAACACAACATTCTTGCATGGCTACCCCCACCCTTTCCGTTGCGGTTGTAACAATGAGAAGCTGATGCATTCTGGCGCAGGTTTATTGCAGACCAGACGATGCGTTATTTTGTTGTTATCTTTTATGCTGTTACCTTTTCATAAGATGTATCTTACCATGTTGAATTTGTTCTACCATTAGCATTCTTCTCCGGTATCTAGTGTGCAGTTAATTTATTGTGACATTCATTTATTTTTGCAGATTGCATGCAGGAGGATACGGAAACAAAGCTTTCTCCTGCTAAATTATCCGGCCATGAAAGACCGCACTTCATAACACCAGCGGTCTTTAACCCGAGAAACCTTCGCCAAAACGAGGGGTCTCCATGGAAACAAAATGCACCTGATCACGTGATCACTGATGGCCAATCTCCTGCTGTGAGCCTTGGATTGTTGTTAAATGGTAACACATCAACTTATGCAACCTCTGCTGTCGAGCATGGGCCTAAAACGAGCAGTGCTGATGCGAGTTTCACCACTTCTGAGCCGGACACGCGTGCTGGGGGGAGTATCCGTGATAGAATAGCAGCTCTGTCAGCAGCTGCTGGTGTGTCACGCTTGAATGTCACGCCAGGCCGAGAGCAGTCACGCGTGGATGTCATTACAGGAAGAGAACAGTCAAAGGAGGCTGCCGAAAAGGGTGTCGCCTTCGACGTCGAGTTTCAGAAAGCACCTAAACCTCGCCCTCCGCCTCGCTTAACGTCAAGATTTAGGACTAAAGATCTGGAAAGAAAGGACGAGCCAGCTTGTCAAACTCGGGATGTAAATGAGAGGGAACGCGGAGTCGTAAATAACAGGGAACTCGGAGCGGTAAATAACAGGGAATTCGGAGCGGTAACTAACAAGGAACTCGGAGCGGTAAACAGCAGGGGACTTAGAGCTGTTAATAACAGGGAATTCGGGGTAGAAAATAACAAGAAATTCGGAACGGTGAACAACCAAGAACTTGGAGCGATAGGAGACAAAGCAGTGGCGTTTGAGGTTTGCTTTGATGATGAACCGCGGTCAAAACGTTCCAAGGAAGAAATAGGTCTGATGCAATCCCCGTTTAAGGCCTTCAAAACGCGTTCTAATCGCAGACACCAACAAAAATCGAGTATGAAGATTCAGCTTCAGCGAACGAACGTGGACGAAGGAAATTTGGTAATCGCGCAGAATGATGATTTGAAGGCCAATAGGTCTGCCAGTTCCTTTTGCTCGGACGCGGTATCAACAAAGAAAGAAACGAGCAGTAATTTATCTGTGGAAAGAACTTCGAGTCAACGTGTTGCTCAACAGGAAGATTTTAAAATTCGTGGTAATTCCGAAGTTCCAAATCTACAAAAACGGAACACTTTTACTTTAGATTCAGTGTCCCAGTTTACAGAGAATGCCCGTGACGAAGAATTGCCAATTGTTCAGGCGTTAAACGAACTAGCCAATAAAGAAACATCTAAACCCAATGAGGAAGAGGGTGGAAGCAATTCTGAAATACCAAAGCTCCAGAAACGGAATACTTTCACTTTGGATTCAGCTTGTCAGTGCATAGAGAATGCCTCTGGACAAGGAGTGTCAGTTGCAAAGGCATTAAACGAATTAGACAGTAGAACTGAATCTAAAAATGCCAAGGACCAATGTTTGCCAAGTGAGCACCTACAAAAGCGGAACACTTTTACGCTGGATTCTGTAAGTAGAGATGGGCTGCCAATAGTAACTGTACTCAACGAGTTGGCGAGTAAGGAAGAGATGAAGCAAACCAAACAATGTTCAGTGCTTTCTGATGAAACGACACAAAAGCGGGGAACATTCACGCTAGATTCGGTATCCCAATCAATAGAGAATGCAAGCGAAGAAGGCTTGCATGTGGCGACTGTGCTGAATGATTTGGCGAGCATGGAGGAATTGAAACAAAACAAACAACGATCAGATGATGGTCCTTCAGCACTTCCAGATGAAACGTCGCTAAAACGAAGCACGTTCACCTTGGAGAGTGTCTCGCAAGAGATTGATAGCGCGATCGAAAAGTATTTTCCAAATGAAAGTGTTAACATTACAACGAAGGATTCAACATCGACCGAGAATCAGGAATCTTGGGAAGAGCGATCAACGTCCAGCGTGGATTCGGTTTCTCTTTCTTTACAAAGTGAGGCTGATGAAAGTTTGCCCGCAAATGAGGTGTTACCGCAGCTGACCAAACAAGATGAACTGCAGTCATCACGTATGTTAGACACTGAGGAAGCCGCTGGAAAGCGTGGGACCTTTACTCTGGAGTCTGTGTCACAGACTTTGGAAGAAGCTCAGGACAAAGGCTTACCCACGGTGCATGCGCTCCATCAGCTCGCTTCTGAAGAGGAACGTCATTTATCTACTGGGAGTCTCTCAGAATCAATGTGTCACCCAAGTCCCCCTCAGAATCGAGGAACTTACACCCTAGACACAGTATCTCACGCTATTGAGGAGGCCGTGGAGAAGGGAATCCCAGTCTCTGTAACATTGAACCACTTAGCGCAGGACCATCAACATAACCATGCGCATGACTGCAAAGATGTTGCTGCTGGTGAATTAACGCGTGGATTCAAAAGACCTGACGCACGTGCGCTGTCGTCTGAGCCTCGGGACGAGTTCGAGGCTTCCTTTGAGGACGCTCTTGAACAACTTGAGGATTGCGTGACCTGCGACAGCGGGGAAGAGTTTTCAACGTTTTCTAACCGTGAACGACCGTTTTCTGAGACGCCTGGGAAACGCGGCACATACGACCTCGAAGATGTATCCACTTCTCTTCAAGATGACGCAAAAGACAGCGTCCCTGTGGTTGTCACGCTGGATCGTTTAGCAAGAAGTGGCCTTCCAAAGGACGGCAGTTCAAAGAATCAACCGTCTGAAGAAAAGCGGGGAACGTATACACTGGATGAAGTGTCACGTTCATTGCAAACTGCTGAGGAGCAAGGCATTCCTGTAGTGGAAGCTTTACAGAATTTGACAATATATAAAGAGGTAAACAGTGAAAGTGCAGAGATTGAAGAGAGTGCTGGCAAACGAGGCACCTACACTCTGAACGAAGTTTCCAAGTCACTTGAACACGCCGAGAAAACTGGGATCCCTGTGATTGACGCACTAGAGGCTTTGTGTAAGGACACACCAAAGAGTCCACTGCGACTAAAGATACCAGACAGAGGAACTTACACTCTAGATAAAGTGAGTCTAACTTTGGAACATGCCAAGCAGAAAGGTCTTCCGATTGTGGACGCGTTAGGGCATTTAACAGCGTCTAAAGATTCCCCAATTCGACAGACACCTGATGCTGTGCATCGAAGACAAGGGAAGCTAGTCAATAGAAAGACCTATGCTCTAGCGAGTCCTCTAGAGACGATCGGCGAGGGAACCAAGTTGCGTCTTTACGATGGAAGCAAAAAGCAAATGATGTCGCCAATAAGTTTCCACGTGAAATCCAAGGAAGCTACCGCATTAGAACCAAGCAGCAACGACAACAAGGCGAGAGGCTTAGGTGTGGTTCAAAAGTTGGACTTTCTGACCTCAGCTTGCGAGCGTTTGCTGGAAGTGAATGCTAAAGAGATGGGTAAAGATCAACAGCTGACGGAGAGTACTCGGAACGGTCAGACGAGTGACGAATCTGTGGCGGGATCACACGAAGCTCGTCCCGAGGCTTATTCGTGTCAGCCCGAACGCAATACCTATTCCTTAGATAGTGTTTCAGTGACTATTGACAATGCAAAAGCCAAGGGAATCCCAGTTGTAGAAACGCTTAAAAACGTGACTTCAGTTGCTAAACCAACTGCGACTCACAGGACAAATCTCATGCGTCTTAACTCGAAATCCGACTCTGAGATTCTAAACGACGGGAGCAAGAAAGAAACACCAGACAGGAACACGCATTCCCTGGAGAACGTGTCCAGAACTTTGGAAGACGCCAAGAAAGCTGGGATCCCTGTGATACAAGCACTGGATCAACTCACGAATGAACTCGCAGAGTTTTCACTGACAGCAATGAGCGGGGATTTACCGATGACGCAATCAGGAAGGGATAACCGGAAGCGGAAACGCTACTCTGAAACTGCCATCAAGGAGACTTACCCCTCACCCCACGGGTCACCTTACCCCCCACCCATACGCAAAGCGTATTCCCTTGGTGACGTTGCGTTCGCAGTGCAGCAAGCGTTCCAGTCTGGTACGTCTTTAGATGACTTCTTGGACGGCATTGCTTTTGAAAAACCTGCTGAACCGGTTATGTCCTCCAAGGACGTCAGACCGCGATCTGTGGATTCCGGTTTTGTGTCATCGTTCTCTGATAACGATATTTCTTCACAGAGTTTTGAGTCTTCGCGCAATCGAACCAATACGTATATTCTTGATAGTTCGAACGAAGACTTGGATTTGGCAAAACTTGTTGTACCTGTTAAGGATCTGCCATTTGACGGGAAAAACACGACGGGATCTTCAAACGTCAATCAAGATAATAACCGAAGAACGTTTACGCTTGATCACGTGAGCGAGCTAACACGTGATATACCTGTAATCGAGGCTCTTGAAAAGTTATCAAACAGCCTTGTACTTCAAACGGAAAATACGAACCAGCTTGAATGCAACGAAAATGCTAAAAATTTGGCCACGGACGCTGCTCTTCCCAGTAAATCGAACTCTGGAAGAAAAAAGTCGCCGCCGAAACCAAAACGTCAGTTTTTTAAGAAAGTAAAATCTCCGCAGTCGAACTCTGATTCTTTTGTAGTAGAGTTTTTTGACTCAAACGCTCCTCGGCAAGCCACTTCGAAATTTCAGATTGTTAACGACAAAGTTGAAGAGGTTTCGAAATCCATGGATCCTGAAAAAGACCTCAAAGAAGCAGAAAACAACTTACCACCTTCATCCGTTTCTTCGACAGAAAAAAATCCTTTAAATGATCGCCAAATTTCTATGGATAAACATTTAGTTGATATCGACTTGGTCCCCACAAGGGATCCTGATACAGTGGGGCTTAAATCAAAAGAACCTGTTCCAGTCTCAAGCAGCACACCTACTCGAGCACGTGCCACGTGGCGCCCTAGTGGCAGTGTGTTAGATAAGATTGCGAGTCTGATGGATGCCGCAGAGGATTGTGGGATGTCTCCTGCTGATGTTCTTAACCAAGCAAATGATTTCCGTTCAGATGCTGAAGGTTTGTTAATTCACATAACGATAATCTGTGAAGCTTTATTCAGGGCTGTCTTGTTTACAGTTGCTTAGTTTTTTCTTCACGTGCGAAATCACCTTGTTTGAGTGTCGTAAAACCAAAGTAATTACTCTGACCAATCACAGCAGACGCAGACAATCCAATGAACCAATCAGAACTCAAAGCAAATATAGGTCGCTGGCGCCAAGCGTGGGAAAACGCGTGCAGGCAAGTCACGATTGGTTTTGGTTTTACTACTGAATGGTTAAGAAATTCGTAAAGAAATTCGTTTCTTTACAAAGTGGTTTTGTCTTCTTTCTTGGTAGAATTTATCTTTTCCAACTGCAGCCATGTCGTTTAAAGTTTGCCCTTGTCCAGTACCAGCTAATACACATTACGCTATCACATTTCACGTAGCATGGCCAAACTTAACACAGCATTCCATGGTGTCACGTTTGGCCACCTTGCGTTTCGTGGCACTTGGTCACACGTAACACAACATTGCGTTAGATTATAGTTGTTTATGCGTATCTTGTCATTGCATTGCGTGACGTTCAGTCCTTTGTCACGAAACACAATTAACAAAGGCTTCTGTTTTAGGTGAAATCGAGGAATTGGAACAAGACGAAGCTGAAGATGAGCAAGCTTTGACGTCACAACTGGCTTACCTCCGCATGCAGCTGGACGAAAAACGACGCCATATCGAGGCAGAAAAACACCGCGCCCAGTCCGAGTGGGAAGACCAGCGTCGGAGACTGGGGCAGACCGCGTTTTGGTATGTCATGGGAAAGGCTCAAGGAAGTCAGACTGTGGGAGAGGGACCTGGGTCTGAGGTAAGAAATCTGACATCTGTGATATTAAACTATAGTCAATGTTAATAGAATAAGATGGTTAGATTTTCTTATCTCCCTGCGGCAATTCTAGCTGTACAAACCTCTATAAATTTTGGAATCAATATTTATATTATTTTTTTGTTGGCTGGACAAACGTTGATTTCAATGAGTTGCTTACGACAAAGTATGTGATTAGAAAAACATCCCATGGAATGTAGTGTCATATTAAGTTGTTTGGTCGCCATGTAGCATTTTTCCGTGCTTCTTACCTATCTGAAAATAATATTCGTGTTTCTTGTTTGACTATGTATTGATTTATATGACAAGGAAGTGTACACACCTTTTTATTAAAGTATATCGTTTGTTATAATTATTTTGTATTTTTACTTATCCTAGGTGTTGCATTCAGACAGAGGCCCTGTTATGAAGCCTCAATCCCATGAGCAGCCGAGGAAGCCTGTGGCCGAGTTTCCCGATCAACCCTCCCCTCCCATTGCATGGTCGTCTCCTGCTAACTCTCCCCTCCCTGCGTCAGCTTCGCATCCCCATCCCCGTTCTAATGGTCAGCAGTTTGAGACGCGAGAGTTCCGATTATCTGATTATCCTCCCCGTAACGAACTGGGTACCAATCAAGATATGACGCGCCCGTCATCCCAACCAGCGGTCGAAGTCAGTTCCAGGCCCACCCCGATACCGCCACGCCCGTCGTCGCACGATCCAGCGGCTCATCACATGGCACCCGCGCGTAGGTGTTGGAATGTTGATGTTAGGCAAACGGTTACCCCACCCCCCTTGGCGCGTCTTGATACAGCTTCTATAAATATGGATATCAAGCAAGAAACCGTGTCCCCTGGGGGTGGTGGTACGGCGGAAATCGAAGTGGAAAATCAGACTCCTTTAAAGAAAGGACTGGCCATGTTTATTGGTGATGATGCAAACCCTGCAAGTCAGGTAACATGATTTAATTATCATTAAGTTCCTCAACGCGTCATGATTTCCTTGGTTCGACTCGCGTCATCTTTTTATTCATATCTTTCTGATTTCATAATTTCAGTTCTCATTAAAGATTTCTATGAAATGTTTTGTTCTCCCCTTTTAATCTTTGGTTAACATCAGTTACATGTAAATTATTATTTTTTTATTAGGTTTTACCATTTTTACTGAAATTCTCAGCACCAACATAAGAAAATGTGTATTGATCGGTTAAGAGTAGACTACGAGTAGTCCCTCCTTTTTCCTCAGGGAAAGTAGAACAAGCGAAACGCAAGCGCGCGTGAAAATCACCCCACGCGAGAAAGGCGCCTTTCTCGCGTGGGGTGATTTTCACGCACGCTCGCGTTTCGCTCGCTCTACTATCCCTGAGGAAAAAGGAGGGACTACTCGTGGGCTAGGTTAAGAGAACCTGTATTTCGATCTTATATCTATCTGCCGGGTGCATTTGTAGGGTTTGACTCCAGAACAAGAAAAGAAGCGAGAGAGGTTCATGCGATTAAGACAGAAAAAACAAGAGGAGGACAGAACGAGAAAGGAAGTGGAGTTGGAGAAAAAGAGAAGAAGAGAAGAAAAACAGCGCGAAAAAGAAATGCTGCAAAAAATGGAAGAGGAAAGGCTTCGTCAAGAAGAACTGGAACGGCAAAGAGCCGAGCAGGAACTGAGAATCAGAGAAGGACAAGCCGCACAAGTCCCAGACTCCTTCGCCACTTACCGCCGCTCTAGGCCTCGGCAACAAGTCTACAACATCAACGATGACGCCAACAGCAACTACGAACCAGGTCATACGCAGCTTTCTGGTTTTGCCGAGTTCAGTGGTATGTATGGGTTTGCTTCTATTCCGTTCTATTCACCAAAGGGTAGTCATTCAAATGAAAGCAATTGAGCAGTACTTTCCTGTGGTGCTGTTTATTATGCTGTACAGGGTGGTTATAACTTTTGAGTCTGTGGATGAAATCCTAAAGTGTGACCATTCAAATGAAAGCGAATGAGCAGTACTTTGCTTTGGTGCTGTTTATTTTGCTTTACAAGGTGATTGTATTTAGGTATGGAGTTCATCTTAACTGTCAGTGTTTATTATTAGGTCCGCAGTGTTATGTGAAGCCGAGCGGGAAGTCAAACAGAAAGATCATCGTGAACGCCATCTCACACGTGTGTTTATCAGGAACAGTGAATCAGGATCAGAAGGAGAAATGTTTACAGGTTTGTCTTTGGCTTTGACTTCTAAATTTCGAAGATTGTAGCCTGAGTGTAGACTGTTCAGGGCGTTCAGTGGGAAGCGACGAGAAAGAAAGCGAGGAAACTGGGGCGATAGGTCGCCCGGTCTCTCGCGCCAATCCCCTCCTTCAGCACTCGCAATATTTTTCCTTCTGCGCGCCAACTAACCTTCGCTCCCCACTGTCTGGGGTCATGTCGTACCTCCGTTGAACGAGTTGTTTTATTGGCACACCAAAACAATAGATGAATGACCTAAACAATGCCCCTATCCCTATAAACAATAGCAGGTACTGTTTTAGAACGGCCAATGAAAATAGAGGTTTATGAGAGGTACGACCCTACCGACTGTCTGAACACCTGGAACAGGCAAGAAGATTGTAGTTAATAGCGCTTTTAGCCTTGTATTGTTTTAGCTTTAGAACATGTCCTAAAGATGTATTTTTCTTGTTTTTAGGCTATTTCTGAACACGATGGCCATCACTTCATGATTTTATTTAAAGATGGACTCAAGTTCCGAGGAATCTATGTACACAATCTTGACAACGACCAGGTGATTTTCCTTTTATTATAAACAAATAGATTATTATGATTTCTTGTTGTTATCCGTGTACGTGACCACCAATCCTAGTAATCCAAGGCTCGTGAATGAGTCTAATCATTTGTGAATGTTACAGCTATGAGATCACCCTCTTTACTTAGATAAGCAAAGTCATTGGCGAATCTATGGGAGGCGCTTGGGGGCCCCACCTCCCCCCCTCCCCCCCTCCCCCCCCCTCCCCCCCTCCCCCCCCCCCCTCCCCCCCCCCGGTCGGGGTCGAGCCCCAAATCCCCTGCTCTACCAGCATCCTGCCTACCGAGCTGACCATGCGGTGGTTATGTTTTTTGTCTAATACATGTCTTGTTTGTTTTTAGCTCTTCAAAGTGTTTGGAATCGGGCCGCGAGTGGTGACAATCAAAATGATTGAATTCCTCTACAAGTAAGTACATCCATATCTTTGTTTCGCTCTTCTAATAGTCCTCAAATAGCACAGGGTGCCCGCCCTCGGCTATGTTCCCTCTGACACGTTATACAGTGGAACATATTCTCAACAATTCTACAGTTATGTAGCAGTTGGTAATAAAGCTTTCCAATTCAATACCAAATTACCGAGACACCAGGGCCGACAGACACTGCTTGCTACGCATACGAAACGTTTTGAAACGTCCGAAGATAACCGAGGAAGATCCGAAGATAATTCGATTTTGGACCAACAACTTTTAACTCGTTTGGCAAGGCACCTAACGTTGAGATATTCATATCTTCACTCTTTACAGTGAAGATAAAAATGTTATCGCGTTCGAAGAACGCAATCCTAATTTCGTGTTGGTTTTCCTGTGGTTTATGTGCAGTAAAATTTGAGATTTTTTGGTAGACGGTCTTCCAAATGGCCGCCTCTATTGGTTTTTATCAGGGGCTCATTTCCGCCGGAAATTCCTTCGAACGCGTCTCCATAATCTGTCATTACTGCTAGTCTTTATCAATTATTTTTCTCAGTTGGAGAAATCCTGGTCTTTCCCTTAAGTTTACATACTAAAGACCCTTTTGTGATGACCGCGAAGGTCATTGAAGGCTAGCCTGCGAGGCAGGCTTCGGGGAGAGGGGAACTGGGGAGAGAGGGAAAAAGACCCCCTCTTGTTCATTTCTACGGCCGCTGGCGGCCGCAAAATTCCAATTGGTTGATAGACAATATTCGCATTCTCGGTATTGAACTGGAACTAGCTTACAGTCGAGGCTAATGCGGGGCAATGTCATTAAAAATATTTGCATGTGAAAAGATTCCCCCGCATGAGCCTCGACTGCACGCTAGTTCCAGTTCAATACCGTGAATACGAATATTATCTATTCGCGCAGAGCGGTAAACGTAGTAAATTCCCACGTGAAGTCAGCCGTGCGAAAAAGCGCGCGTCAATTTCTGATTGGTGAACGTATTGACAGTTGACATAATTCAATTGCCAGGAAATCGGTGGGTAATACGAATAGCCCGGTTCTTATAGCAGTCGTTGCTTCCCTTCTCCCCCTCTTCTCTCCCCCCCCCCCCCCTCCTCCCCGTTTACACCTGCCACGCTGGTTATTGAAGGCAGTCGATGTAACGGCTCCGGAGGCGTAAATTTTTAACTTCGGAGTTCACCAGTTATTGAAAGGCGCTATGGCTTGAAAGTGCGTCGAGGATCATAAGACAGTGTCCGCTTAAACAAGGACGACTTTGGCGAGGTTATAAGTTTGTTATTTCTGTTATCATTTCAGATATAACAGTGGCGGGAAAGAGTTCACCAAGATCCCGTCCAAAACTATCTCCATTTCAGTGGACGGATTTGCGATCCAGAAATCCTGCTGGAACACTGGGAAGCCTGTGGTGTCCTCCAAAACAGCTTCCAACTTGAAGAGACCTCCTCGTCCCCCACAAAGATGAAGCCACCCCCTGTTTAACTACAAACACAGTTTATTTTTATTTCCAAGGAATGATTATTCTAGAATCTTCTTTGACTTAAAAGGCGAAAATCTCCCAGAAGTATGAGTAGTATTACCGGAGATTTGTTCAGTACTTTGTCCCGTTCAGACGACCCCCGCTTTCCTTAATCAAATCAAGTGAAATCCGGGGGGAGTGAATAGTCGAGAAACGTGATACTGATACGTAGTTACCGAGAAGACCACAGATAGAAAGATAATCGTTATTATAGCCTTGTCTTGGGTCGTATGTACCCTTAGTTTCTTTAGAAACATTGGTCTTCCTGTGTCAAACAATTGTTGATATTGGATAAAATCGTTAAATGTCACCATCCATGTGAAAGCTCTTCAGCAGTACTTTCCCCTGGTGCTGTTTGTTTTCAGTATTTTTACAAAACGAATTTATTGAATTTTGGATTTGAGGGCTCTTGAGAGTGAAAGTGGTGACTTCAACAGGAAAATAGGTCTGGGTTGTCCATAAAAACAAGTCAAACAAAAGAGAAGTGAAAGCAAGAGATCAAACGTTCTCATGTGCAGTCGTTTACTTAAGGTGCATAAGCCTTTGGTTAAAGTCCTTAACTCTGGTGTACAGTTGTTAAAGTTATGGTATTTATTGCTTCTGGCTCCGAGAAGCTATTTAAGATGCAGTATATTATTGTTGGAAAATAATATTCATTGACTTGATCCGTTCTGATAGAAAGCTTATGGACATCATTAGTTTTAATCACCTGATTAAACTCATATTATTCCGTGTTAGGATCAAGTATATACGGAAATTAACCTGTCAGAGATTACAAAGTAGCAATGCAGTTGTTGGTTGTTATTTATCAGAGAAAAAAGAAAATGACTGAATTAAAAAAGTCCTGAGGAAAAGACGTTTAAACCATAGTATTATTCCGTAGCGGATCCAGGGAAATGCCCCGCCCCAACCTTATCTTGCCCCTTATCCTTCCCCCCCCCCCCCCCAATCCTATTTATTTATTATTTATCTACACAGTGGAGTTCAGTGACGAGCGAAACCAGGAAAAATCTGCATTTACATGACCGCGGTTTCATTTGTTTCACCACCAACGTTGTCTTCAAGGCCTTCTCATTAAAAATGGCGACAAAGAGCGACCCCAGAATACAACAAGCTTCGTAGAATGTTTGATCACGTGTTTGATCACGTGCAACACGATGAAATATCTTCAGTCCGCTTTGTAATTAAACAGCTGTTCCAGATGGCAAGAAAATAAATATAGCTGTCAATCACTGCAGTGAAACCTTTGAATACACCCTTTTATCATGTGCCAGGAGAGAAAAAAAACTCCATGATCCTTAGAACGTTCAGGGGTTTCTACGCGTCGCTATTTTAATTTGCTTTCAACTTCAGCAAAAACTAAATCTTATTGTCGCAAACATTGAGGACAAAACTAACTTTCGGGACTTTTGAAAAACTTACATCAGAGGACGAGGTTGCTGCATCCGATCGATGCGGTTACACGTTGCTTTAAAGACCTTCTGTGAGACCATGTAGTTCTCTCGATTTTCTATGCGGTTTTGGCTCGATTTCCGCCGCGTTCTCGCGTCCGTTCTCTGAGCCTCCCCGAGAATAACTTTTCGGGGGAGGATCGCGGGCTCGTTTCCCGGACAGCGGCTGGTAGTCGAGGCGGTTTTAGTTGGCGAAACTGTTCTGTGTGCTGTCTATTGCCAGAAAGCAGTGCTTATCAACACCGTGTTAGATTTGAACGCGTTCTAAAGTTCGGGTAAGAAAAAAAGTTGGGTAACAAAAGGTGACTCTTGTAAAACGGTTTAATAGGCCACTCCGAAAAATACCATAATTTATGCGCGGGCTCAGCCTCGCCGTGATGTAATTATTCACGTCTCTTTTGTCAGAATGGCACAACGGAAATCAGAGTACATGTAGGAACGCTAGGACTTAGGCACCGTCCACACGAAGACGATTGTAAACGCAAACGCTAGTAAACGCAAACCTTTTTATGCGTTTAGGCCTTCCGTCCACACGAAGACGATGAAAACGCTCACCGTAAACGCATAAATTCGAAAACGCTCTCCAAAGTGGATAAATTTGAAAACGCCGTTTATGCGTCTTCGTGTGGACGGCCGTAAACGTATATTTTCGTAAACGCTTTTACGATTGTAAATTTACAATCGTCTTCGTGTGGACGGGGCCTTAGCATTGTGTGTTGGTATACAAGTGTGCACCGCATGCATGTTGCCAAGAAGTTGAAGCATAGCACGTGCTGTTCGTGCTGAAAACAAAATAAATTGGAAAAATCAGGCTTACATCAAGCACCACCCAAACCTGCACTTTAAGGACTATTATGGTATTTTTCATAGTTTCTGGCGTGGGGAATTTATACTCGTTGCTTACACTTTTATTCGGGAAAAAAACATTGGCCGGAATCTCCTCGGAGACGAACTTTTCTCTCCCCAGTTTCCTCTCATGTCCCGCATATTAGCCTCAATTTCATGCTCGTACCAGTCCGATTCGTAAGTGCAGTACTTAGACACGTGGCATCCCTGGGGAGAATTTTCTCGCTCGTTCACTCTCCCCTTGTCTGTTGATGCGGGTGTTACAGATATTCACACGCGGGGATGATCTTTAGCTCGAGTGACTATTGACTGGTGGTTGGACCGAAAAATTCATGCTCAAGAAATCCGAAAACGAACTTAATATTGGTTTAAAACGTGCTGACACATCCGACAGCACTTCGTTTTATGAGATGGGAAACCGTTGCTGTAGTCGCGAATCAAGAGATGTAGATCGACCGCTTCTGTATCAAAAATTAGCAGGAGAAACGAAAGAAAGAGAAGGTAACAAGGGAAGTGAAGAAGAAAAGACATTAAATGAAGCAAAAACGAACGACGCAGATGACCCAGCCGTGACTGAAATATCTAACATTGAGGAATAGCGCTGATGGAAAGGATGAATAATGTACAATAAATAACAATGGCCGTGATAAGCTGCGACGCGGGAAAAAAAGTGAAACCTCTGCGTTTATAATTGTCTTGAGTATAGCAGAGGCTTTTTTTTATTTTAGATGGATTTGGAAATTTCTACAACAACTCGACGCAAATTGAGAGGAAATAAAAAATTAACTGATAAGCAACAACAGCCAACGATTATTTCTACCAGTGACGTTTACTTGGCCGGACAACGACGTTACAAGAATTGAACTCGTGGACTTATTTAATATGTAAATCCGTGGAAGTCTTCGTGACTTGTTATTTAGAAAGTTTCTTGATGCGTATTTCATTATTAAAGCAATGTGACAAGTCTGACAAAGGAGGAAATTTTAAAACATGTGCTGTTTTTATTATTTGTATCTCTCCAGAATTGCGTTATTATGTCAATAAAAAGGATTTAAAAGAGGAATTACGTTCAATTTGTATTACATGTTTCCATTCTAATGAAAATTCAGAGTGACAATGGACTTTACACGTCATCGGGAAAAGCCTGTTTTTTTTCTTTTTTTTTTTCATTTGTCTTTCATTGGCCGGAATATATCTACGATCAACCCATTTTATTTTCGCTTTTATCTTTTAATTTCGTCTAAATTCTGTAAATTTGCATCTAAACAGAATCCACAACAGGTGAAAGATGGACTTGGATATCTTAATATCGGATGATATTCAATGTTGAATATTCGATATTTCGCTATCCAACAGAAAAAATTTACAACAAAAGGTAAATGATATGCACAAATTCAAGTATCCAGGGGGATGTCACATTTATAAAAAAGAACCTTTGTTTCAACAATCCTAATTATTTATTAAATTTCTAAAAGCGAAAACCACAGCGTTACCACCTCCGAATCTATTTCGTTTTAAAGATAATTTTTATTTTCGCACAGACGAAATTATAATGATATCGTACCGACAGTATGTCACATGACTTTTGACTCTTTGATCAAAGGTTTACCCCCAGGGAGGGGAGGGATGGGGTGTAATTTAAAGTAAACTTTAACCGGAAGCCAAACCGTCTCCGACTTTCGCAGTACCGATTTATTTCCACTTTTCTTTTTTGTGCTCAAACCGTTGAGTTGTCGTTAAACGTGGTTCTGATCGATTCTAACCTTTGGGTGTAAAATTAGAACGTGCAAATACGAAAAATTGTTCAACAGACGTTGCTGCAGTGTCGTTCTAACTCACATCTGTGAACTTCCGATACCTGACCGCATCCAAATGAAAACTATGTTTTGCGGTGCTTTCCTGTGGCCGGTGCTGATTATAATATTGTACAAGCTAATGCCCTAGCTTCTGAGTATGGATTAAATAATAAATATAAACTGTTGAAGAGTGGTTATAATCTTTTACAGGTTGTTCTAGCTTTTGAGATAGAGGATATTACATGGCCGCGCGAAGATACGAAATTTCTCTTCGAGTGTTGAAAAATATTTCACGAGTGAGCACAGCGAACGAGTGAAATATTTTTCAACACGAGAAGAGAAATTTCGTATCTTCAAGCGGCAATGTAATGTTCTGTTTATTATATAAACACCAATGAAATCAAACCATTTCACTTTAATAGTTTTTTGAAGTTCTAAAGTGGAACAACGTGTCAAGGGTGATCTTTTCATGTGTGAAGATAACATGTTATTCTCACGTGTGAAGATATGACTTACGCGCGAAAGCTCACCTGGTATTTCATTGGTGTTTATATAATAAACATAGGTCCGCAACACGTACATGGAGATATTTACACTGCAGTCAACTCTCTCTTAGACGGACACTGTCGGGACCGGCCCCAACTGTCCATCTTAGAGAAGTGTCCATCTTATAGAGAGTCGAGGTAACGTGACACCAGTAATTTTGAGATAATAAAGCTGAACCTATGCACGTTGAATACACGTCTATTTTAAGTCTGTTTTTAAAGTCGTTTAGCAAAACCTACAAACTGAACAGTTTGTTCATATTCAGCACCTACATTTTCGTTTTGAAGTATTTTCAAAAAGCACTTCTCAAGTGTCCGTTGACGGTTTTAAAGTCTCCGTTGTCCGTCTGATAGAGAGTTTAGTTACTGTAAAATGCGGACTGAAAAACGGCAGGGACCAACACCAGGCGTCCGTCTTATAGAGGTGTCCGTTAAGAGAAAGTTGACTGTATTAACATTTAGCTTAACAGAACATCATAAGAGTTGAATTTTCTTATATAGCTTGCGATTTTACGGCGCACGCGTGAAAATCACCTGATGCAAGGCTGGATCCCTTAGTGTACAAGCCACAAAAAGATGAATATTGAAAATCAAAATCATTTCTGGAATTTCCACTGCTTGTTTGACTTTAATGCTATGGACAGCGACTGTTGGGAGACAATTCATAAACGTTTATCAGCTCTCTCCTTTTCCCCTCTGCAGTAAAAAGCGTCTGGAAGCGAGGACATACGGCTATATCCGTACGGATATAAACAGGTGGCTATTTAACATAAGTCTTGTGAAACCATGTTTAGTTGAGTTTTTGTATCTACGCTTGCAACTTTTGAATACAGCTAAAAAGTTTGTTTTGACGGGAAATTACTTCCGAGAACAAAACAACGAACTATTAATGCATCCTGCTAAAACTGTGCACGTTTTTCTTAACTATTTTGTACATGGAAACACGTTTTTCCGGGTAGTTGCTTCCACGTAGAACTGTGGAATATTTTAAAAAAATAAATTTTTATTTGAATAGCAAATGTATAGATAATTAACAATTCATTATTCATGTTTTTCTTCGCACCTTCACCGCGAGGAAAGCGATGGAAGCTGAAGGAGTTAAATCCATGTCGACAGATAATTCTAGATTGCACACGAAACTTTAATAACTTAAATGTTGTTCGAGACGACTAACAAAGTCATCTGCCACAGCATGCAGCATGCAGACCACAACATTTTCTGAAGCGAAGATGTATTTTGTCAACACGTGGATAAATGACGATAACTTTGAAACGTACTCTACAATAACGTCCTTCAGGTAAGAAAAATTTGATATTATTGTTTTATAGTTTTCTTGCAGCATTTATCGAGGGTCGGATGGTCCAGTTCACACTCGACGCTCCAGTCTTTGCTAGTCTGCAACTAAAAATTTCGGCTGTGTCCTGGTGTACCGGTACACGAGGGATTTTACATTGTATTCTCTTTGTTTGTGATCTATTGTTTTCGTGTAGTTTATTGTTTAGTCTTTGTTTCGTTCTTTTTGTTACCGGTATACGAGGAGAGAACCAAAATTTCAGCCGCCATATTTAACAATTGCCTTTTAATTAACCATGCATTTCCGGCTGATATAACTGTTGTATATCATTTGAGATACACACAGACTGACGCGATATAGAAAGTTTTACTCTGGCCAATTTACACTGGACACTATAAGATGCTACTTTGTTAGTCTACAATTAAAATTTAAGCCCATATTTAACAATTGCCTTTTAATGAATCGGGTGTGTAGTAAATAGACGTTGTATATGGTTTGAGATGCACACAAACTGACGCGATATACTGCAATTTTATCAGTCTGTTAAAAGTATCTGATGTGCTGCTATTGTAGTGATTGTAAAGTATGGTAAAATAAATCGCAGTATGTTTAATTATAATTTTACTTCTAACAATATAGGGGAGGGTAGGGAGCAGGTCCCTTCCCTAGATCCACCACTATTTCTTGTATGAAACAAACAAGGAAGGAGAGGAAATCGGCATTTAGCTTGGTACCCACCAGCGACATAGAACGATCTTAATCATAAGTGCCGTCATTTCTATCGCTTAGGTAGGGATCTCCTGTCGTAAGCCAGGAGGCGTGACTCACCCGCGTGTTTCACTTGTGCGGCGTTCCCTGCGGAAAAAATAGACGACAACTCTCCGCCAAGAATGCCTCCAACGAGCAGGTGCGATTCGCTCGGGTGTTTTCCGTCACGACTATCCCTGGAAGAAATAGGAGAGACTAATCGTAGCCTGGAAACATTAAACGGGTAAAAAAGACCGTATTTTTTGTCCCAGTAAATGTGTTATGAGATCAAGGCAATAAATCACCCTTGAAAGAATTTGGACCAGGGAGAGTTTGGATAAAGAGCAGTGGCGGATCCAGAGGGAGGGTCGGGGAGGGGGGGGGGGGGGGGGGGGGGTGGTCCGGACCCTCCCCCTATCAGACCTGTTTTTCCCAAGTGGTTCAAAAAAATAACAGAATAAAATTGTTTTATACGTGGTTGTTTCACTTCCACCAATTGACTGATTGTCAAGTTTTTTACTTAACAAACGCTTTTCGACTCTCAGGAATGCCCAAAATGGCGTTTTAGAGGGTAAAATCGGAAACATTTTCCGGGGGACATGCACCCGGAGTCCCGGACCCCCCCTTTCAGAAATTCCTGGATCCGCCCCTGAAGAGTTCAGTCGTGTTTAACTTCCGGCTTACGATTCTTTAGACACATTACCCAGCGAATACGAATACTTACATGATAGTTTTCTTTTGTTAGGCTAAACACAGAAATGAGACATCATAGCAGAGCTTTCATCAACTGCGACATGATAATGCTTTGAGGTGAGTTGATTGACGAGCTTTAACTTTAACCTTAACTTTAGTCGTAGAAGAGGATTAATGAAGGAATGAAAACTGAGTTGATAAGATAAATTAGCCATCGGAAGCAGATTCAAAAGGTGACGTTTCGAGCGCTATCTCTTCGTCATTCGCATTTCATTCAATTCCGTTCGTTTAGCGTCAGCCCTTTGTGATTCATCAGTTTCTGGGTAGTTTCTTGGTGTTGCGGATGGTGTGATCACCAAATGACGTAAAACAAAAGATTCAAAAGACACTGAACAATACCCACACCACAACACAAAAGCTAACCAACAATGGCTTCCGCAACACCAAGAAACACCCAGTTTCTGAATCGTTTTACGGTGGCCAATTTACCTAGGTATTAACTCAAGTGATAAAGAAATTTCGTGTCTACCTTTTTGATGTCCAAAACGTGATGGCATTTATTGAATATATTTTGGTTCTATTTCTATGCAGGATACAAGGAAACCATAAATGTCAGAATCAAGCATCAAGCACCAAGCAAGGAACAAAGAAAGACAACCAACATAAACTAAAAGAATGAGGTAGAGAGTTTAGTCTTACTTAAGTGCAGCTCAAAAAAAAAAATTTTTTTTAATTTTGTTTTTATCGCCGCCAGATTCGAACGTATTATTTTTTTTAGTTGAGTCAAGATACAGTGCAACACAAATATAACAAACTTCGCCGCGCGGTTTAACGAACAAATTCCAGTACCAACTGATAAATGATTGACAAAAAGAATGAAAACCTCAAAATCGGATAACTGCATTGTTTCATCAAAACATTTCTCGTTAACAGAACAAACTATATAAATATCCAGGGAACAGTCAGGCAATTTCAAATTTAGGGATAAATATTAAAGTAGAATCATAAATTCTCAATGTTATAATATCAGTTGACCGTCGTACAATGTCGGCCCCTAGTTTGTCGTCAGCAAGGACGTTAAAATCGAGACGAATTGGCAAAAAGTTGTTTCACGGTTTTCATCAATTAAGAGTAATTATGAGTAGATAAGACTTATTTTCCAAGTGGAAACATCACGTCATTTACTACTGACATTGACATTGGTTTATTGGATTTCAACACTGACTGTTACATGAATTAAATGATCTAAATTTAAAGAAATAAAATTTAAATATCTACAAACCCGCTTATAGCATAGCTAATCTAGGCTACTCTCAATCATACCTATGGCTATGAAGAAGAAATGCCCAAAGAATGCGTCATGTTTGAGAATTACCGAAAATCAAACCAAACAAACAAACAGGCATAACCTTCTGGTAGACACATGTACGCGTTGCGGACTTATTTTTGTTATTGATGCAATGCTGTTTTTGCCCTAACAACACCAAACGTAAAAACCCGATAAGGAATTCATTTATGGACGATTTTATTCGCGAAAATCTACTCCGTGTTAATTTTTTAGTCATAATTATAAGCAATTTTTCCTATTTAACATGTCAATTTTCAGTGAAGACTAGATTTTAATGTTGATGTTGACCGAATTGTCAGTAAAAACCGTTAGGACATGCAACATGGTTTGTCACTTTACAGTAAAGGTTTTTAGGTTACAAAACGATTTCTCAGAGGAAATTTACTAGAATGGTTTCTTTTTCTGCTTTCAAAAAGGTATATTTCTGTGAATATCATGAGCCATATTGTGAGTCTTAGGAAATATGTCTCGGCTATTTTGTCTGCTTTTATATATTAGGAATTACAACTTAGAGTAATCAAAACGAATTTTTAGTAAAAATTTAAGGGCATGTTTTCGGTGTTTAGTATGAATTGTGTTACATTACACAAGTATTTTTATTCAATTTTTCATCAGACTTAACAAGCGACGAATAGAAAAAGCTACTGTTATCACTTGTTCATTTAGATTCTCCGATATTAGTAACTTATATTTGCTCCGTACGCCCCCCTTACGAAGGTGTGAATTCTTAGAATACATTCTAGCACGTGCTCATTTTGCTGATTAAGTAAATGAGCAAGCTGATTCTACTCAAAAATTTAACGCAAATATAACAACAAAATTTTTCACTGGGTGCGATTTTGTTCAAAAAGTGGGGTTCACTATAGCTCGATTATCAATAGAAACATTTTTTACCATTTCAATTGAATTCTATCATATTATTGCTAAATAATAGCTGTAACTTTTCGCTAAGATTTATAGCCATCGCTTAAGGGCCGAAAAAGTTATGACCCAAAGTTTGTCATGTATAAGTGCGCCCGAAATAACAACGGAGCCACCTTAAACTGATGTTCCAACACGGAAGCAAAGCATCGTTAAAACCTGAAACTTTTTGTAAAAAATTGTATCACTGGTATCCCCATATTATGTTAGAAACAGCTTTGTAGGATGTATAGTTTAAATTTTTAAATTTTCATGACGTCATGTGCAAACCAAGAATATACTTGATACAGAACAACAACACGATAGACTTGACTAAAGAACACCAAAGCAGACTAAAGGCATGGGCTGTCCTTTGATCTTAGACCCCCGTGAAGAAAACTATTTTTCCAAGTAGAAGTAATGTTCATTTGGTCTTAACGACCATTAAAAGTGCAAAGCAGAAATATTTCAACGTCCTTAAACCTTTTGAGGGTTAACAACTGTGGCCACGTGACTAATGACGTCATAATTAAGGAAAAACGGGCCAAGGATGGTTTATTGTGGCGGCCAAAAAAATGCGGTATTTATTGACTTGATGCATAGATACAATCCGTGTCCTGAATGGAGAAATATCTTCTTTCAGTAAGAAATTATTATAAGAATAAAAGGGTAACGTGACCTATTTTTGAAAATTACTCTTTAACGGTAAATCGCAGTCTGCCATTCAGGACAGATTCTTAAAGGGGGAAGCCACAGAATTACGTTGATATTTCAATATATACCTATTATATGTCATATGTCATATCGACGGCCCATACACTTTTCTCTTCGCGTAAGAAAACTGTTATAACATGTCACCTGATGCAAACATTCCACACATAAAGTAAACACTAATTTAAGGACATCAAGTTTTATGTTATTACCAAGTTCGAGGATGTTTATGTATATCTTTTTAAGGTAATGACTCTTGACGGATTTTATGCAAATTAGGCTCTGAGATCGACTTGGTATTTCGAGCATCACCCGTACATGCAGTAACTTTGTAGCTTGACACTGTAAAAACGTTCAGGTCAAAACAGACATTTTCCACATTTAAGGCATTTAATGTAAAGTTTAAGGTTGAGCCCGCAGGGGATTTATTTATTTGTTTGTAATTTTTCAGTCACCTAGGATTTTAAGGTTGACAATTTCCTTGTCAATTTGTAGGCTTAATATAAGTCATTCGTCTGTTTTAAAGAGTTTGACGCTGATACACACGTATTCATTTGATATATTGCATCTGTATTTTTCATATTTACCGTATTTTCTCAATTAAACGCCCCCGGCGTTTATGTCAAACTTGGCTTAGTGGACCCGGCGTTTCTTTGAATCAGCAGTTTTTTCTCGCCCGCCATTTTTAAAGAAAGGGTTATTATTCGTTTTTCTTGGCAGCCGTGTACCTTGCCCTTAAATCGTAAGTTTATTATACCACAAATAAACGTTTGAGCGGCTTTCTTACAACTTCCTCTATTATACCCGGCGTTTATTCGGGGCCCGGCGTTTAATCGAGAAAATACGGTATTGGCTTAATTTCACATTTTGGCTTTCTTAGTTACAAAGCAATTCATCAGCGAAAGCTAGCAATTACGCTAAATTAGATATTCCTGTATAAATATTTGGTAAAATAAATAAAATAGTAGCTGGGGGCCTTTGGCAGCTGTTTTTCAGTAAAACTTATCGGTCATTTTCTCGATACAAAGTCAATGAAGATTACTTAGGTAACAAAAACATTTCTCAGCAAACAATATACGCCATTTTGCTTCAATTTGTGTGCAAGAATTTCTGTTACCACACCATTACGTCGTAAAAATTGTAGGTCACTTCGGCTGTTTGCTAATTTAGTGACTCTCTTAATGAAAATTATAACTTGCCTGTTTGTTTCTGAGTTCTAATTTTTATTTTTTGTGTTAGTTTTGTCTGCTTACCAGTACGTTTTAATATGCCCTAAGGATCAGTTTGCCGTTTCTTTTTTTTTTTCACTTCAAGTATTAATACTGATCTAGGTCTGGAAACCCAGATCCGGCCATTCTCAACGGTTTGTCGCATTGATCGTGCAAATGGCCAATATTTTGACTAGTAGAACTGTGGTCTTCTACAGGGCCAGCGCTGGCCCTATAGAAGATAGTTCTACTAGTCAAAATATTGGCCATTAAGGTGGCTCCCAACAGTTTCCAGCACTTTTTAAGACTTAGAATTTGATGGGTCATTATAATCACTCTTTATCAGTTGATGTTACAATCATGATATCGAACGAATGCCTAGTGATTGGTGAACACGTTGTTATCATTTTTGTGACACAATATGTTACTATAGGAACAGTATAACGTGCTAAAAACACCCTTAATTTTAGCTTTAAGTGTTAATTATTCAAAAATGACTCGGTGAACCCCATTTTTATTGTCGAAATTTGATCCGCAGGATAAGATGCAACTTTTGGCAAAGTTTAAAAAAATTCTGTAGGTGGGGTTCAGAGCCACCTTAATAAATTTAATAAATTTTTACTTTGCAAGGAAATCTGTGATTATTTCATTGTCAGTTGTTTATTAAAAAAGCTAATTTTAATAAATTTGTTCAAATGTTTTTCTATGTTAAACGCTGTTCAAATTTCTAAAATTTTCCCGCCAAAAGACTTAGAAAAATACGGGCGCCCTAAATACGCATACGCCGTGTTTTTTTTTTTCAAAACTACTTTTAATGTTCAGTAATGTTGTATTTGATAAATATAGAAGTCAACAATAAAAGAGTTCTTCCAGAGTTTGTGTATTCTTTATTTTCTCTTATTTATAAGGTACAATGACAATGCTTTCTCTATAACTTTATTAAGTAAATATCATTTTACTAATTAAAAGGTGTTACAAAATTTCTCTTCTTTATATAGTAAGTCTTTTGGCGGGAAAATTTTAAAAAATTTGCACAGCGTTTCCCCTGGTAACAATCTTGACAAAAAAAATTTGGGGGCACCCCTTGTAAATATTTTGGGTCTACAAATTTAAACCCGCCAAAAAAGTATACAAAACGTTGTGATGAACCTCCCAATTTAACGCTGGTTTTCATAGGCGTGCAAATATAAGAAAAAGAAACATAGTCGTTCTTCTTCTGCTGTCCTCATAAGGAATTAACGCGAAATAAACATAATCACAAGAAAAATTACCAAGTTTTTTTCCTTGTGCCTATGCTTAAGCCGCGTCAATTCCTAGGAAGACAGCATAAGAAGAACAAGTGTGTTCATTCTTCGTATCATGCTTATACTAATGTTTCTGTCGCCGGTGAAAACCAGTCTAAAATCTTCAAAATTCCTGCACGAGACAGTGTATACATGAAGAATATTAGAAGAAACATGGCAAGCTATTAAAAAACATCGTGAAAATTGTTTGTATCCTAGATAAAGCGTTTTGAATAAGTAATGTTTGCTTCTGATTTCATTTGAATCTCGAAATTTCAGCGAGTACCCCCCCCCCCCCCTCCCCCGGCGAGTAGCTCAAAGAAAGACAACGAAACGTTTCAAAATCTGCGTTTGCTCGCAACAGCTCAATAAGAATTGATTATCCTACATTTTTCATAACTTGCCATGTTGCTTTTAATAACAAGACCTTTAAACTGTTGGCCAGTTTTCTTTGTACCACAGAGAAAATGACAAAGTAGGTAGATTATGCTAAGTTTGGAGCAAGTAAAATAATTTAGAACATTCAACAGACAATTGCATGGCTCCGTTTTCATTCTAGCGATAGATCGAATTGTGCACGAGCCCAATTTATGAAAATAGTTTTTTAGAAATTACTTAATGCTAAGTTCGGAGCAAGTGACATAATTTGATGTATTCAACAAACAACTGCTTGGCTCCATTTTTTGTGTAGAGATTAGTAAACTGTGCACAAGCCCAATTTTTCAAAATAATAAAGTTCGTTAGGTTTGGAGCAAGTCATTTAATTTAGAACATTCATTTACAACAGACAATTTCTTGACTCCTAGAGATCTTGTTATGGACGGGACCAATTTATCAAAATCAAACTAAAATGTTTCATTCTGTGCTATATCGAATGCCAACAGAAAAAGGTCTTTTCCTCCACTTTTAAAAAAGCTAAATTTAAGAGAGCCCATTTATAATACCCAATGTCTGGTTTTGAGTTTTACTTTAAACAAGTTTCTTTTTGTCATTTAAAATTTATCATGCAAACAGGAAAACAAACATAAATGGCCTAAATCAAATCAAGGGGTTATACAGACCATGATAAACGGAACCAAAGTAGAAATAATTAGTCTTTCTATAATCGGTCCTGAATTTCTTGTCCAAATTGAGGCTGCATCATCAAAACAACAGAAATTTTCCCATGGACTAAGAAAGACAATTTTCATTGAATCTCACAACAAGTTAACGCCACGTGATTCATTCTGAGAAACTGTACGACTCAATTAATACTTTGCTCAATATTTTAGAGTGTCTGAACTTGTTCAAACAAACAGTTCACAAATTGAGATCACAGGAAAAGATGTGCCAGCGGTTTTGAGAGTTTCATTTCATTTTGCAAAATGTCTTGCTAAAATGGTTTGAAAACTGACTTTGAGGGATGAACGATATTTAAAAACCAGAAATCATTTTCTGAGAATTTAAGGGGGCACTGTTTCGCTGAAATAACGAACTTTTGGTCATTTAATTTTCAAGTTTTATCACCAAATGCCACCAAATATACAGCTAAATTGGATAAAAAAAATCTATAGAGCAAAACAGAAGCAGTAGATAACAGTTCAGTCAATTTTAATTTCGTGACAGGCGATCGAGAAATCAAAGTTTCCATTCTGGGGAAATTTTGAGTTTTGTAGTCTTAATTTTACCTTTTTAGTTTATATTCTTTACATTCGTCACTTTTAGCGATTTTTTATTCTTATTTCAAGATAATAAAGCAAGCTTCTGGCCATAATCTTGAAAACACGATATTTCATATAAAAGTCATATAACATGTTCATAAAGATGTTCAGCAGTTGCACGCATGGGACGGACTGTCGGTCGGGTGGGGCCACCGGCAGCCGTAGGTAACGCATTCGGCAGAGTCCCAGCGGTAAATGGTGTTCAGCAATGTGATTGTTGACATCACCATTTTTCGTCACCCGTTTGTGTTGTCGTATGTTCAATTTTTTGGCAGTCGCTAGGTTCGTCTTTGTCTTTATTATAAAATTTATGCACGCATATTTTAAATTGGCACTTCCGGTTCATAGCTTTGCCATTTACACTTCCTGTTCAGTGACTTCCGGATACTTTCACTTCCGGTAAAACAGCGTTACTGAAGTGTCACGAAAGCACCTTCTACAACCCTACTTACATTACCAATGATCACGTTAGGTATATATAACATTCAGAAGAATCACTGGCTTCATTGTGGTACAGCCTTCATTTACAAAACATTCAATAGTAAACAACGTGGTTTTCAGGAACGATGACTGAATGAAAGGAGTAACTCTTCTCCATGTCGGATATCTTCTTATCATGTTTAAAATATATCATAAAACTTTCTTACCATGCGCATGACTATAGGCTGCTTGCAGCCTCTTGCTATTGTTATTGCTGGATTCACGTTGTTCTTGTTACGAAACGTATTTGTAATGAATGTTTTTGCCACAACATAAACTAGAGTTAATGTTTAGCTCATTTGAACCTTGTGCCTTGCGGTCATAGCACGTATTTTCCGGCTAATCGAATTCTTGTACTTTGCTTTACTTACACGCGTGTTCGAACTGCCACATATTTTTAGCAGCCAATTACACTATTAGCATGCATTTGCCTCAGTCTGTTGGCCAATCAGATTTAAGGCGGTCTATTTTGCATTCAGTTCAATTTCACTATGCAAGGCAACTGTTTATTTCCCTCCCAGCCACCGCATTTCCCTTATTTTTTTCACCCAACCGAGGTTACCACTCTGGCCCGTGTTTATTGTGTAAAATGTAATAAAGTTCTTTGTTTTTTCAATAAACGGTTTGGGGGATAAGTGTTGCTGGCGACAACCCTTCAGTCCCACACTGAAGCGATGCCTGGGTTGCCTTAGCTAGGGTCGAGTAAGGTGGCCACGCCCACTACCCCTCGCTAGTCACCACTCTAGGAGCTTGGCATAGGTACACGCCACTCAGCTGTACTCCATGACGGCCAATCCATGGTTTCTATGCCACTCGCTGACACTAGCCCCAGTGACTGGCCTCGCATGTGGCAGGCAGCATTCGGGTCCTGGACAACACTTACCCCCGGGCCTTTCTCCCACATAAACAGTGTCTTTCAATTGCGCGTGACATTAACAAAGCATTACGTCGCTAAGTTTACAACTGATGGAAGGAGTGAGTGAGTGAGTGAGTGAGTGAGTAAGTGAAATTAAGCCACCGTTACTGATACCCCGTTCATTACGCATGCGCGTATTCACGGGTTAAAAATGGTACAACAATAACTGCTTAACTGTTTTGTTGCAGGCTTTACAGGAAGGTCAGGAAAAACAACAGCTGCTAATCAAACAAAAGCTGGAGCTAAAAAACAAGCTGCAAAACACTGAAAAAGATCTAAAGAAGGTGAGATGTGGATCAGTATTGGTCAGATTTAATCAATTTTGACATGCAAGTGGCTATAGACACAAAGTGAAACCCAGTGTGTTTGTTCTTAACAAATTAAGTTTTGTCACATTCAAATTAAAGTTATTAAGCACCTTTTTTTTTGACGGTGTGATGAAATTTATTGAAATTTGTATTTTGGCATTCTTAAGAAAAGATCACCACGCTGATTTTTTTCACATTCTCAAGCCTTAGAAGAACGCAAGGAAACAAAGGAGGTGTCCAAACCAGTTCAGTTGCTACTCAAAGAGGAAACAGCAGCAGTTCAAACAAAACTGGTGAGAAAAGAGCTTTATACAATCCAAACCTAACTAACTAAATGCTATAAGAGGTGGCTGTATAAGAAAAGGGACTGGCTAGGGGGTCTGAAATATTATGTACTTATTGACTAAGTGGGAGGGCCGGATGGGAAAATATTTGGCTCGAGGTCATGGCGTACGGAGTGACAAATATTTAAATTACCTGCGCAGCGTTATACTGAATGATGAAATGAAAAAAGTGTTAAGTCATTTTATACAGTTATACCCAATGACGAGGGTCTCCGCGCACTGCAACACTATCTTGACAAGAAAGAGGTACTTGAACCACCCACAGATTCTCTCCTACGTATGGCAGAACTAGTATTAACACTTAACACCTTTGAATTTAATGGTGAATTTTACAAGCAAACAGGTGGAGTGGCCATGGGTAGCCGACTACAGGACCAAATTATGTATGTCTCTTTGTTGGCTACGTTGAGGAACACATGCTATCGAGTTATACCGGTATAAAGCAAGACCTATACAAGCGATACATGGATGACGTGGCCGGCCCCGCTCGCGCAAATGCGTACGGCCCTCATACGGGACTTTCATCAATGGTTTTGCAAAGAAAAGGTTCGCAGGGTCGTACGGGTCATATGATAATTCTAATTATTATATGGTTGAACTGGTCCGTGATGAAAAGGAGCATTCTGATTGGTTCCCTGAGGGGTCCGAATTTTTGCCCTCGCGAATTAATTTCGCAAAATCCCTTTTCATTAAACATTAAACAAATAACACTTTTTTATTAAAACACTTTTTTCTTCATGTTTGGCGGATAATTTTGGTTAAATTGTTACGAAAGTGGCCTGAAAAACGCAAAATATCTGCTTTACTTTGGCGCGCGCGCGTTTGCCGTGAACGGGATGCATTAATTTATTAGCAAAATTTTAAAAGAGCCATAATAATAAAAACTTTTTTGAACCAGCTTGTTCACTCTGTATTGGGAAATATTGGTCTCGGTTCTTTTTTTTGCAAATTTCGGCTCGGTCCTTAAACTTGCAAAAAAAGAACTCAACCAATATTTTCCCAATACGGACCTCGCGCTAGTTCAACAACATCTATATTAAGCGAATGATACACGGTTCAACATCATTCAACATTTGTTGCGCAACAAATGTTGAAAAAGGTTACAACTTGTTGAATGAGTGAAAAACACATTCAACGTTTTAAAACGATTAACTGAGGTTGTTCAACAAGTTGCTACTTGTTGAACGGAATAGAGCCAAGTTCTATTTTCGTTCAACGTTCAACAACTTTCAACATGTTGAACGGCATATTTCAACATTCAACATCAAATGATACACTGTCAACATTTGTTGAACAGCGGCTGCAACATTTGTTGCTCAACAAATGTTGAACCGTGTATCATTGGCTTTTTGAGGTTACAAATTGTAAAACATAACGGAAACAGTAAATTTACATACAGATTTTGAAACTTTCATAAATGTATTTATTGGGTCAATTACCATCATTTTCGATTACATAAACGAAAAAAAGCAAGACTGATTGCTATTATTTATAGCTGATTAGATCCTCAAATTTGGATCCCGTGCTTCTGTTTTGTTACGTTGGCCCTTGCCTTCAAAATTGCAATCGAATTACATACCATTATAAGTAATTCTTTGTGATCCATTGTTCAATCGGCAAACTCTGAGCACGTAACAACGCTGAAAAACTTATAAAAAACATTGCCTTTCCCGTGAAATGTCACTAAATCGTTTGTGACCTTAATGAATGCTTCCAGCAACAAATAAGTTAGAATTTGGCATGATACATTTGCAAATAGAAACACGAAAGACGCATTCAGAGCCAGGCGCATCTACTAAGTTATGATGACACCGCTGGACGTACGCTTGCTCAAAATCATCGTGACAAACAAAAATCGCGACTGCCGCATAACAAAAGGCGCAGGGATACCAAGTAACCACAGGCAAACCAAACATTAGTGTGAACGCGGCTTCAGTCAAAACATCTAAAGTTCTTGACTGACATCAAATAAACCCTGTGTTGAAAAATGGCATGTATTATATTTCATACGAAATGTACCTTTCCATTTCAGATTTCGAACAATGCACGGAGATGGGAAAACGATGACGATGTATCAAGTTGCAATGGATGCGAGAGACAATTATCCATGACCATAAAATAAACCCTGTGTTGAAAAATGGCATGTATTATATTTCATACGAAATGTACCTTTCCATTTCAGATTTCGAACAATGCACGGAGATGGGAAAACGATGACGATGTATCAAGTTGCAATGGATGCGAGAGACAATTATCCATGACCATAAGAGAGGTTTGTTCTCTATCGTGTCTCGTCCAAAAGATTTCCGAAAACTGTCGAAGACCCGAGGTGTTTTCATTAATGCATCTGCAAAGCTTGTAAATCTACAAATAACGAAAATTTTCGAGGAAGATCCAAAGGATGTTTTCATTATTATTTTTATTTTTATTTTATTAGCTTCGCCAAATCAAGTACATATATATACAAAAAATGAGAGAGGCAGGGTATCCGCACCTGCATTGTTTGTAAATCTTTTGAAATCCTTTCATTATTGCTTTATAACAACAATTCTTTGTGTGCCTAGCATCCAAAGAGTGCCACAGAAACAAAAATGACAAATATACTTAAATTGTTACTGTGTCTTTCTAATCTTTTGCTTTCTTTCCTTCTTTTTTAGCACCACTGTCGGAATTGCGGGTAATTACATTGAATTTCTTACATTTGCCGCTAGTATAGGACCACTCAGAAGTTCTGTCGAGGATTCCAAAACTGATGACCCACTTGTATTTCCCCTTACCTCAAAATACTCATCTAGGGGATATTGTCCTCATGTACACCCAAATGCTTGTGACAAACATCTAATTTCTCCTTACAATTTCAATGTATCGATTAGTGGCGAGGATTTAAAATTAATCAAATGTTAGTGATCAGCATCCAATTTCTCTCTACAGTGTGAATACATTGTCAAGCTGATGCGTGATGAGAATACAGAAACTGATCAGTATCCAGTGAATGCTCACGCTGTCTCTTGTCTCTTACAGTTTGATTTACTGTGGTGATTGTAGAGCAAAAAATGCGCCACTCACATCGAGCAAGAAACCTGTACGAGTGTGTGACAAGTGTTTTGATGATGTCACGTCAGGAACAGCTAGGGTGAGTTTAAGGATTGCGCTACATTACACCTAATAGAAACGTTTAACTCATTTAACTGCAATTTGCGTTACATAAAATCTTACTTAGCAACGATTGTGTTACGTTATACCCCATATAGCGATGACCGTGTTACATTACATTTAATAGAAAATTACAACCCATGTGTATAACGGCGATTGTGTTACATGAGACCTTACTTAGCGGCAATGGTAACCCCATGTAGCGATGATTGTGTTTTACTACTGTACACACCACATAGCGGCGGTTGCGTTACATTACACCCCACATAGTTAAGATTGCGTTATATTGCACTTCAAAATCCGTAAAGTTACCAACCTTCGACTGCTGACGGCTCTGCCCAACATTTCAGTTCTGTTTGGTTTTCATAACACAGAAGAGAAATTGTTTCTACTCAGTTAAAAAGAAAGAAGAGAATTGCCTTTCTCATTGCCGTAATTAATACAGTTTATTTTTTATTTTATTTTTCAGTCATATTCTTTATGTCACAAACAAAGCGTCAGCTGAAAACACGCCACAAGATTATATATTGGTGGTAAATAATTTGTATCAACATCAAATTTCTCCTTACAATGTCAATACATTGTCAACCAGACCGGTGACAAGAATAAAGACAATCATCCAAAAGAAGTCGGTGTACCACCAAATTCTATTGATCAACATGTAATTTCTTCAATATTAATACATTAATAGGCGATAAGAATTAAGGAAATAATCGACTGATGAATACTAGAGAGATTTAGCAATTTAGGCCCGGTTCAAACGTCGAACTTCACATGTGCCGAATCTAATGCAAATGAGCAAAATCTATTGTTCTTGCTCATTTGCATTACATTCGGCACATGCGAAGTTCGACGTTCGAACCGGGCCTTAGAATAGTGTAATTGTTTCCCTCAAATTGCACGGATGGTCACAGCAGTTGCCATTTTTTACCTAAGGAGTTTTCACGTACTGTTTGTCGGCAAGCAGACTTTTGTGGTTTGCTGTAAACCTGATGCTCAATATTGTTTCAATATTGGTCCATTATTGTCCTGATATTGTCTCAATAAGGTCGCGCTTCTGCTTTTCTGAGGTTAAAAGCGATTATTTATCGACGTTTCGACCTGTTTAACCGGCCTTCTTCAGGAAATTAAGAAAATCAAGGTCAATATGGCAAACTGTTGTTCCAGTTCGCCAAATTGACTGTTATTTTCTTCATTTTCTGAAGAAGGCCAGTTATTTAAATCGTTTTTAACCTCAGAAGAATCTCAAATATCTGAAAAGGGATTTCTTTATGGGGTCGGAAAAAAAAACGCCGAAAAAAAAAATATTTTTTTTTGCCTCTCCGTCTGTTTCTTATCTTATCTCTCTTTCTTCTGCCCCGTTTCTCATCTTGTATCTTCCTCCCTATTTCCCCTCCTATCCTTCATCTTCCTCCATTGACCTTCTCTCCCTTCCCTTCATCTTCCTCCGTAGATCTCCTCTTACCTCCCCTCCCTTGCTGCCTTCTTCATGTCCCCCCCTCACTTTATCCTATTATCCTCCCCTCCCTAGTTTCATCTCACCCCCCCCTTTATGCTCTACTTACTAATATCACTGAGAAATTATGAAATAGAATTTTTTGTGTGCACTTACCTGGAGTCGAACTCCCGACCGTCTGATGTGTAGTCCACTGTCCTTACCACTGCGCCACCAGGACCACGATGAAAAGTGACGCATATTTTTTTGTATTATTCCTTATTATTGTTCCCAGACTCGCCTCGGCCAAAATTTAATCCTAACAAGAACTAAGAAAAATGAAATTTCCCTGCAACATATACTTTGTTGCCTACTAGAAAATACGGTTTCTTTTTTCATCACTTTGCGAATGAAACACAGACCCGAAACAACGTCTGCTATTACACACTTCCAATTCCCACAAAATTAGCGAGCAAATCCCAAGGAAACCTTTTCTTTGAGTTATCTTTGACTAGTCTTTGACTAATTAGCGGGCAATTTCTATTGTTTAAATATTCATGCGTTTATTCCCAAGGTTCCCATGGGATTTGCATGTTAATTTTATGCGCGATAGAAAGAGTGTGAGCACGTGACCATTCTATGCAAATTTCAAGGCCACATCTCTTGTAGAAACGGAGCAAATCCCCTCTGAATATTGAAACAATAGAAATTTGTTAATGAGTAAAAATGAGCCATTTTTTCAAAAATCGAACAGGACCCTTTTAAGCTCATTAACCATTTTCTATTGTTTCAATATTCATACGTTTATTCCCAAGGTTCCCATGGGATTTGCATGTTAATTTTATGCGCGATAGAAAGAGTGTGAGCACGTGACCATTCTATGCAAATTTCAAGGCCACATCTCTTGTAGAAACGGAGCAAATCCCCTCTGAATATTGAAACAATAGAAATTTGTTAATGAGTAAAAATGAGCCATTTTTTCAAAAATCGAACAGGACCCTTTTAAGCTCATTAACCATTTTCTTTTGTTTCAATATTCATACGTTTATTCCAAAGATTCCCTTGGGATTTGCGTCCTAATTTTATGCGCGATGGAAAGAGTGTGAGTACGTGATCATTGTGTGCAACTTTCAAGGCCAGAGCTCTTGTAGAAACGGAGCAAATCCCCTCTGAATATTGAAACAATAGAAGTTTGTTAATGAGCAAAAATGATCCATTTTTTTGAAAAATCGAAGGACACATTTTAGCTCATTAACCATTTTCTATTGTGTAAATATTCATGCGTTAATTGCCAAGGTTCCCTTGAGATTTACGTCCTAATTTTATGTGCGTTAGAAAGAGCGTGAGCACGCGATTATTCTGTGCAACTTTCAAGGTCACAGCTCTTGTAGAAGCGGTGCAAATCCCCTCCGAATATTCAAACAATGGAAATTTGTTAATGCGCAAAGAATGAGCCATTTTTTCAAACAATGGAAGAGGACTCATTTTATCTCATTAACCATTTTGGGATTTGCGTCCTAAATTGATACGCGTTAGAAAGAGTGAAAGTATGTGATCATTTTGTGCAACCTTCAAGACCACAGTTCTTTTAGATGTTTGCCGAGTTTTACGTTTTGAATTAATTTGTCCTGCTCCGTCCAGTTCTGAAACTTTACGAGGAGGGAGGCATACCGGAGAAGTAAGAAGATTTTCAGATTTGGTATCTGCGGCACCCTTTGTAGTGTCGTTTGCCCAAGGGGGGGGGGGGGGGGAGGAGAGGTGTACTTCGCATATTTTTGGTGGGGGTGTGCCGCTGGAACTCTGAAACCCTTACCTTATTCCAGACTTGATGCTCCATACGACTGATCAGTTTCCTGGCAAATGATACCCTATTCTAGACCAAAACACTCTGATACACCTTATCCCAAAATAACTCTGCTTGAAAATCATACCCCTCACAACGGCACATACCCATATATATATATATATATATATATATATATATATATATATATATATATATATATATATATATATATATATATATATATATATATATATATATATATATCAGAATACTTTCCCCAGTTTGCGACAGCCAGCATGGGTGGGTCATGAAAGCATGGCCTCGGCGTGAAAATAAGCAAAGAAAAAAATTGGAAGGGGGAGGGGAGAGGAAGTAAAACACTCTTCGTATGCCCTCCACCCAATATTTAATAGTAATACAATTAACATGAGAAGGTTGGCTTGAAAGAGGAAGCATTTCCCTCGCTTCTTTTTATTGTCTATTATAATACATTATTGTATTTCAGTACAGTTTTCCAGTTTTTTGTCTTCTGTACATATATACAAGTTAGAGTAGAAAGGCATACGATACAGCATTAAACTAGAAAATACAGTATCAAGTTTTCTTTGCCGATCTTTGTTGACGCCAAACACAACCATGTAACTTTTGATATTGACTGACATGCGCCCTGGGTTCTTGAATGGACTTTGCCCCTTAGTGTCACGTGTCCAGTTTGCAGATGTCTTCATACGGAATTCTATCAATTCTCTTCCCTCTGTGAGGACCCTGGAGAAACAGAAAAATAATGTAGGCATGTAATCATCATCATCATCATCATCATCATCATCACCATCATCATCATCATCATCATCATCATCATTATCATCATCATCATCATCATCATCATCATCATCATAGCTTTATTTAAAAACACGGTATCCCATCATTAATTACAAAATGCTCTTCCAGAGAACCGTGCATACTAAATATTCTCTATAAATACCTAAACATGTTAAAAATTTCTAATTAAAATTACAATACTAATGAATTTTTCTATATTTACCTATAAGATTAAAACTACTATAAGGCGGCTTTAAAGGATGCGATAGATGGCTCAGCTTTGATTTCATTTGATAGGCCATTCCAAAGAACAGTGCCCCGATAGTTAAAGCTACGCTTTCCCGCTTCCTTTCGGGGTCTATGAACAAACAAATTGTTCGAGTTGTTTCTCAGTTTATAAGAATGAACATTACTAACATTCGTTATTGGTCGAAAAAGATTTTTTAGACCCTTAGAAGAAAGATTATTTTTAGCTTTATAGACACTAACCGCTAATTGCTTTGAGCGCCTGCGTACAGAACTGCAGGTATTGCGCGTCGCGTTGTTAACTTCACCCGCGTGTACATGGACTGTTCACAGTTCCGTTTTTTCTTATGTGTTTGTCCAGTTAATCGATGATTTGCTGCTATCTTTAGTTTCACGGTGCACTAGAAACTGGGAAGAGTACAAAACTGTTCAAGGGGTGGGTGAAAGTGAAGATAGTTGGGGGGGGGGGGGCTTTAGTCTCCCAAAAAGTATAGCTGACTTACATCTTTAGGATATGATGCGAATGAAAAACTATTTTCATCCAAAGATACAAGCAAAGCTGTTGACCCTCTGTGGACACCATTTACAACCAACACTCTTACCTAAGGATGAAAATCCAAATACTCCTTAGTGCATGTCGTACATCGTCACAATATTTGTTGAGGACTAGGTTAAGAGAAATTAAACAAAGGCTCCTACGATCAAGCCAACATGTGAATGTGAAACATTCAGACCTTCCCCTCTCCTAGATGCTTTGATTTATGGTCACCAACCCACCACCCCTGCGTCCAATCCCCCACCCTCCCTTCCTTCTAATGCCATCACCATGGACAAGGCAGGTGACCACTACATATTGCGGGCTCAATGTTTACCGACCCTCCCTTCTTTAGGTGATTTTGCTCCACTGACCCCTCCCCCCCCACTCCTTGCATTTAATTTCCCACCCTCCCCTCCCCTCCCTCGAATGCCCTCCCCATTGGTAAGACAGGTGACTTTTACAGTGGTAACAGCTGATAGAGCAAGAAATTGAGTATAATTTGATCCCACTGCTACAACTCAATCAATATGCTTCGCGTATTCATGAGTTTTTAAGGGATCACGTTTGGCTGGGGTACTGGAGGATTAATGCACCAATGTCCTTATTATCCTAACAATCTTACAGTGTGCTATTGCAACCAAATCATGGTAGTACAAATTGAACAGTTACCCAGTAATGGGATGACTGTGAAACCTAATGCTGGGATGACTGTAAACAGTTACCTAATGCTGGGATAACTATGAGCAGTTACCTAATGCTGGGATAACTGTGAACAGTTACCTAATGCTGGGATGACCGTGAACAGTTACCTAATGCTGGGGCTATTGTGAACAGTTACCTAATGCTGGGAGACTGTGAACAGTTACCTAATGCTAGGATGACTGTGAACAGTTACCTAATGCTGGGACGACTGTGAACAGTTACCTAATGTTGGGATGACTGTTTCCAAATGTTCCTGGTCCACTCTGATCACATCTCCACTGTCTGACATCTTTATTACTGCAACAAATAGATTTTGAATATCCTACAGGTAAAAACAAATACATGTAACAAGCATAACATCACAAACGCGAGCCACTACTTCAATAAATGTTCTTCCATCTATCCAGTGACAGATATAGGAGAGGAGCCTTGTGGACCCCACCCCCACCCCCTTATTATTTTTACTTCCCCACCCCCCTTTATTCACTCCCACTTTACCAGAAGGTCTGGATCTGCACATGCCAGTGCTGTCGCATTGCTGGAGAGGGGGTGGGTTCTCAATGTACCTATTAGGAGGACAGGGGGGGGGGGGAGGTTAGAAATATCCCCAATCGTCACTCGTTACATTGATGTACACAAGAACCAAAAAAGTAGGTACATAGATACACTTGCTACAGTCAGAGACTCCTTGTCTTAAAGCATTGTACGTCAGTAAGCGCTGTGTTAATTAGATCACTCAACTTGTGTGTTTTATTCATTTTTAATGCAATCTGCAAGGCTTTGTAATAGTATAAGGTCTTTGATTTTATTGGATAATTTGTGTTATTCATGTACTTGTTTTGCCCTGCCATGATTAGCTTTTCAGCCATTTGCAAAGCAAACCAAACCATCCAACTCTTGTATTGTTGTACAAAGAATAAATTGTTCTTGTTGTAAGCACTGGTTTGTACCTTAACTGTTCCTTTCGTTTTGTAGTATCTCCAAGCTTTTTGGTGACAACTTTAATGACGATTCTCTGTAAAAGAAAGAAAACAATACATTAAATGGACTGTCTGTGAAAAAGGAAACAGGGAATTCTTGTAGACTACTTTCATGAAACAGTTTTTTTTTCCATGGAAAATTTCCTTTGGATACCTTTGCTATCCAGTTATTTTTGCGACTGATTTTCATCTTTTTCTGCTTCTCCATCTGCAAGAGAGTAATCCATGTATTTTTCAGTATCGACAAAAATGTTACTGGTTAGGAGAGTATTGAAGACATCAGTCTGTCTGATTACAGTGGTATTCATACCGGTGCATTAATAAATGGATGGATAAATAAATAAATAGAACAATAGGATGTCAAATCAGAACCACATCTCTTGTAAAATAAAGAGCAAAAATCCACTCACTTCCATTATTTCCTCCAAAGCTGATTTTCGTTTTAAACTGCACAAAAAAAAATAATAAAAGAATCATAAATTAAACGGTTTAACATCATAACGGTAAATCATAAAAATCAATTACAGCCCCACTTTTTGTAAGAGAAATTACTGGTAGCAAGGCTGGTTTGTTCCCCTTTTCCATAAAATATTCAATTTGGTCATTCAACATTAGGAAGCGACTGACAGTATTACTACTCCCTCCTGCATGGGAGCATGTGAAAGTACTGCTGAAGAGGTTTTATTTGAATGGTGAGTCACACCATAGGATTTCATTGACAGAGTCAAAAGTTAGAACAAAAATGGTACCATGTAAAAGTACTGCTGAAGAGGTTTCATTTGAATGGTCACACCATAGGATTGAACAATAGAACTGACAACTAAAAACAAGAAAAATGTAGTTCTTATATAGCTGCACTTGGCTTTTATAGCCGGAAAAATGAAGTTCACAGCCGGGTAATTTCCCGGTTCCCGGCTATTATCTACATCCCTGGAAAAAGGCAATTTGAGCATCAGAATTCAAGACTGATTGCTGCACATTAATTTGTTTTAATACAAGGAACATTTTTTGGCACATAAATTGTTTATTATTCGTATTAAAAGAGATTTCTTAAAACATAAAACTGTAAAAACAAACGATAAAATCCGACGTTTCGGAGTTTTTTTTCATGACTCCATTATCAAGGAAAATATAAAAAGATCATGCAAATTACAGCATTTAAAACGATTTTGGTGCGAAGAATAACATAAGAAGGTGCGAAGATTATAAGAATACTTTCGCACGAATGGAGTCTGATTGCACGTTGATCTGCTTAGTGTACGAAATGCTTTTTATAAGAACTTTAACGCCAAATCTCAACGTGCAATCAGACTCCATTCGTGCAAAAGTATTCTTATAATCTTCGCACCCTCTTATGTTATTCTTCGCGCCAAAACCATTTTAAATGCTGTAATTTGCATGATCTTTTTATATTTTCCTTGATAATGGAGTCATGACTATTCCGAAACGTCGGATTTTATCGTTCGTTTTTACAGTTTTATGTTTTAATTGTTTATTAACTTCCAAAAATTCTGGGGACCTTGAGTCCCCTGCCCCTCTCCCATTACGGCCCTGCTTAAATCACAATTTTGTTGAGTTCATCACTGCAAGAATCTTCTCATTCCAATTTCTGCAGTTCATAAAAGAATATCTTTCATATTCATTGGCATGGACATACGTCAGAACTACTGTAACCAAATATAAGGTTCCATGGCTGTGGCCACCATTTTAAAAGGATGGCAAACATGGTACAAAATACAGTGTTTGTATGAGAATTGGATGTCAGGTACTCTGGATATTTCTGAAATACATGTCTGGAAGCTTAAGATGTCCTGTGAAATACAGCAAATAAATTTGTGCTAGAAAGTGCGTGTTGGCTTTTGAGTTTTCCATACATTTCTTTGCAAACTGTTTCCACAGAGTCTCAACAGTTATGCAGACAAATGTATAGAAAACTGAAAATGTCACTTTATGCTTCCCAGCACAATTACAAAAGTACGTCTCTCAGATTTGACAAAAATAATCTTTTTCTAGGTTTCCAAAGTTTACTGATTCAAAAGATGTCAGAAATTAAACTGTGTGGTTCCAGAAAATATCCATACCACCCCCCCTCCATGTATGGTCAATGGAAATTCCAAGGGGGGGGGGGGGGGGGGTCTAATAGGCAGAAATTTCTGAGGGGTTGGGGGGTGTCCACATGAAAAATTTGTCTGGAGGGTAAGGAAATTCATTGAAAAATCGTAAGCAAGGCACAAAGTAAACTTATTATACATAGGTGAATTATTTTGACAATTGCGAAACAAAACAAACGATAATAGTGACCTTTCATGCAAAAACGATACAAACGCCAAAATGCCAACTACTGAATGGAGAAAAAATGGATGGCAGAGCCGTTTAAAATGGTTACCATGAATGGATGAACGGCTGAGGAAAAATTTTGAATGGATGAAGTTAAACGGCTGAACGGCAGAAGAAAAGTTTTGAACGGATGAAGTTGAACGGCTGAACAGCAGAAGAAAACTTTTGAACGGCTCACAGTGAATGGCTGAACAGCAAAATCACTATTCCAAAGGGCTGGCTATGAATGGCTAAATGGCTAAAGAATTATTTCGAATGGCTCCCACTGAACGGCTAAACGAAAGAAGAAAAATTTCGAACTGCTGGCTGTTGTGAGTGAACAATCAAAGCCACAAAGGGATATACAGTTCCGAATAAATTTGAACGACAGCTGCAAAGGCGATCTTAAAATGATAAGATTTCAATATTGGCAAGTTGTACATGTGTAATATGCCAACGAAAAAAGATTATCCTAATTTTAAAAGAAGACCATTGGTTATACAAAACAATAGCTAGTGTGACCTAGTGTGCCAAACGCCCAAACGAAAGCGGTTGAAAACAGGTTGAAGAACAGAGTTTTCTGACAACAAGCGTGCAAAACCAAAATGATTTTTGTTTGGGTCATTTACGCTCAGTTGCCAACAGCAATTAAAATCAAAACCCGAGTCTTTTTCGGTCTTAAAATCGAAACTCTTCAAGTAAATTGCACGCTTAACTGTGTGTGGCAAAATAATAAAAATAAAAATAAATAAATAAAATAAAATACATTTACTGAACACTTTATTAAGGATGATGAAACCATCAGATTAATACTGTTCGAGCACTGTATGTACTATTAAACCAAAGCGTAACTCAGCTGCGTTTTTGCTGAAATTTGCATACAACACAGTGTTGGTAACGCAACACACCATTTGTCTGTCCGCTTCTAAGAATTCTCTGTTTTCTTTGTAGTTTTGCCAGACAAAAATAAGACTAAGCTTTGCCAAACTCCCTGCTTTTATTTCCAAGTATCGTTTGGGCAATAGAATGACTATATACTCTGGAGGTGCTTCTCTTTTTGAATAGCGAGATGTTTACAGTATATCCAAAAGGTTTCAAATTACTTTTGACATATGCAAATTGCGCGGTGAGCAAACAACATACATACATAAACTTTATTTTAACTCGAATTTAAGTGGAGCTTGTGAAGCTAATTTTTTCGAGTAAAATAACATATAAGAAAGCAAAAAATAAAATTTACAAAAAAAAAATTTTAACAAATAAATAAAAATAAATAAATATTTACACTATATACAAAATTTTCTATACTAATTAAAACTAATACATTGGTTAGATCATATTTTAAAATTCAAGAAGTATAGAAGACAATCACGTCTAAAAAGATATTACTTTAAGAAGTCTTCTAAAACTAGTTAAAGTAGGCTCAGATCTTACATCTTACAACAAAAACCAAAAAAAAATCAACTGTTAATTTAAGTCACTGGCCAAAAGTATTGAGCTCTTCCCATAGCCATAAAAATGGCTAGAAATGATTTTAATCGTTTGTCAACAGATAAGCGTAGCCGTTATTGTTTTTGTCTAAATGGATACTAACGGATTAGCCATTCGAATGGCTGAATATTTTTTCCGAACGGATAGCCCTAGCCATTCGAACGGCTGAAGATTTCATTTGAACGGCTAGCAGCAGCAGCCGTTTGAGCGGCTGATGATTTTTTTGAACGGCTAGCAGCAGCCGTTCAAACGTCTGAATAAACTTTTTGAACAGCTAATCAGAAAATCACAGCCGTTCGTGAACGGCAAGTGAACGACTTGAACAGATAGCCGTCAGTATCGCTTTCGCGCGAGAGAGGTCACAAATGTTGTTTGTAAACCAAGTGAACATTTTTTTTAAACATAACACAGTTGTGAATATTGAAAAGAGTAAAATAATCACCATTGGCTTTCCATACAAACACTGTATTTTGCACCGTGTTTACCCTACTTACCTTCAATAAGACAACAGCATAACTACAGAATACAGGGCCAATTTCCTAGGTAAATTTGTTGAGGTAGCTCAGTGGCTCATCTGTCCACTGGTGAGCCACCGAGCCACTCTGTAATATACATGTACCTTCCTTAAACATTCAAGTCGACTGGCGAGCCATCAAGCTGATGAGCCACTCCGTAACCTTGCTCGTTCTTTAAACACTCAAGTTGACTGGCGAGCCATCAAGCCACTCTGTAATATACCTAATTCAATAAAGGTTGCTTTGGTCATTGGTAATTGGGCATTGGGAAGCTATTGTTTGGCGGTCACTCAAGCGAAGCATTGCATTGTGTTCCGTATGCAAATGCAAATTCCCAATTCCCAATGACCAACTGCCAAAGCAACCTTTATTGAATTAGGTGTATACATGTACCTTCCTCGTCGTTCTTTAAACATTCAAGTCGACTGGCGAGCCATCAAGCTGATGAGCCACTCTGTAATCTTTCTCGTTCTTTAAACACTCAAGTCGACTGGCGAGCCATCAAGCTGATGAGCCATTTTGTAATCTTTCTCGTTCTTTAAACACTCAAGTCGACTGGCGAGCCATCAAGCCACTCTGTAATACACATTTCTCGTTCTTTAAACTCTTACGTTTCCTGTTTCACTGACAGAGCCACTTCAGTGATAGTCCTAGAAAATTGGCCCTGCATTCTGTGGTTGCTCCATACAGACAATTATTCACTAAGTCACACAATGGATTGACACATGTTGGACACGAAACGTCTTACGAACTGTGTATCATCATTTCGGGGTCTACAATATTTTCGTCTAACTCATAACTTCTTTAATTTAAGCTACGTAAGCTAAGCTTATGTTTGGTACCTCGTCACGGCAATGTTTCTGACACATTTGACAATACCATCTTAACTTCTGCAATCCTTTAGCCTTTATCCTGTTTGCTATGGCTTTTGGAGTTAATGGTCCTGCCTTTTCTTTTCCCACACTGCAAACATTTAGCTAGCAGAGTTACAGTTTTCACGATAACGACGTCGACGCCAAAGAAATAATTTTGTCCGCCATTGGAAGACCAACATGCAATGTGAGCGGTGCCCGTTCCAGTTTCCAGCAGCTGCTTGAGCCCGCGGTATGTAGGGCTTGTAAAACACAAATTAAATAACACACAACATTGTTTGCCTTGACTATAACTTGTTTTTGACATACAGTAGAAATTCCCGATCATTCAAAATGCGAATGAGAGTTCAGACCACAGGGGTCTTAACTTCGAATCAAATGAATCAGTGTAGTAATTACAATTCTCTTTGCGCAAGATATTAGTCATATTACATCATATTGAATTTTTCATGCAAGGGACAAAATTGTCAGTTCATTGAACTTGTTTTGTCATAATTCAATTTGCGGCTGTGGTGATAACAGATATTCATACGTATATTTCTAAGTTTCCCTTGGGAATTACCTGCTTATCTTTTGCGCGTAAGAAAGAGTGTGAGCTTGTGATAATTTGGTGCAACTTTCAAAGCTACAGCTCTTGTAGAAACGGAGAAAATCGCCTCTAAATATTGAAACGATAAATTTTTGTTAATGAGCAAAAATGAGCCATTTTTTCAAAAATCCAAGAGTTCCCTTTCTAGCTCATTAACCATTTTCTATTGTTTTAATATTCATACGTATATTTCTAAGTTTTCCTTGTTATGTACCTGCTATTTTTTGCGCGTTAGAAAGAGCGTGAGGTTGTGATCATTTTGTGCAACTTTCAAGGCAACAGCTCTTGCAGAAACGGAGCAAATCCCCTCTGAATATTGAAACAAAAGCTTTTTGTTAATGAGCAAAAATGAGCCATTTTTTTCAAAAATCCAAGAAGTCCCTTTCTAGCTCATTAGCCATTTTCTATTGTTTCAATATTCATACGTATATTTCTAAGTTTCCCTTTTGATTAACCTGCTAATATTTTGCGCGTTAGAAAGAGCGTGACCTTGTGATCATTTTGTGCAACTTTCAAGGCAACAGCTCTTGCAGAAACGGAGTAAATTTCCTCTGAATATTGAAATAATAGCGTTTTGTTAATGAGTCATTTTTTCAAAAATCCAAGAGGTCCCTTTCTAGCTCATTAACCATTTTCTATTGTTGCAATTTTCATACATATATTTCTAAGTTTCCCTTGGGATTTACCTGCTATTTTTTTGCGCGTTAGAAAGTGTGAGCACGTGAACATTCTGTTCCTCTTTCAAGGCAACAGCTCTTGCAGAAACGGAGTAAATCCCCTTTGAATATTGAAACAATAGAGTTTTGTTAATGAGCAAAAATGAGCCATTTTTTTCAAAAATCCAAGGTCCCTTTCTAGCTCATTAGCCATTTTCTATTGTTTCAATATTCATACGTATATTTCTAAGTTTCCGTTTTGATTAACCTGCTATTTTTTTGCGCGTTAGAAATAGCGTGAGCTTGTGATCATTTTGTGCAACTTTCAAGGCAACAGCTCTTGTAGAAACGGAGTAAATTTCCTCTGAATATTGAAACAATAGCTTTTTGTTAATGAGCAAAAATGAGCCATTTTTTTCAAAAATCCAAGGTCCCTTTCTAGCTCATTAACCATTTTCTATTGTTTCAATATTCATACGTATATTTCTAAGTTTCCCTTGGGATTTATGCGCTATTTTTTTGCGCGTTAGAAATAGTGTGAGCTTGTTATTATTTTGTGCAACTTTCAAGGCAACAGCTCTTGTAAAAACGGAGAAAATCCCCTCTGAATATTGAAACAATAGATTTCTCTTAATGAGCAAAAATGAGCCATTTTTTCGAAAATCCAAGAGGTCCCTTTCTAGCTCATTGGCCATTTTCTATTGTTTCAATATTCATACGTATATTTCTAAATTTCCATTGGGATTTATCCGCTATTTTTTGCGCGTTAGAAAGAGTGTGATCTTGTGATTATTTTGTGCAACATTCAAGGCAACAGCTCTTTTAGAAACGGAGAAAATCCCCTCTGAATATTGAAACAATAGATTTTTTTGTTAATTAGCAAAAATGAGCCATTTTTTGTAAAATCCAACAGGTCGCTTTCTAGCTCATTAACCATTTTCTATTGTTTCAATTTTCATACATATATTTCTAAGTTTCCCTTGGGATTTACCTGCTATTTTTTTTGCGCGTTAGAAAGAGTGTGAGCTTGTGATCATTCTGTGGGATTTGAAGGAGTATTATTTGGAAATTGAAAGACCGCATCTCATCTCATCTCCGAAAAACTCGCGCCGACCATCTTTTTTTGTAGCAATTGAAAAGCCGCGCCCAAAAGCCGCGCCCAAAAGCCGAACTGAAAAGCAATGAAAAAGCCGCGCCGAAAGGTCGAACCGAAAAAGCCGAACCGAAAAAGCAGAGTCGAAAAGCCGAACGAAAAAAGCCGCGCCGAAAAGCTCGCGCAATTCGCGCCGAAAAAAAAAAAACCAGCCCTGCCAGCCGCCAGCCTCGCCAACCTCGACAGCCCCGCAGTCTCGCTAGTCAAGCTAGCCCCACTGCCTCGCCATGTTGGCCGGCTCAGCCAGCTTCGCCAGCCTAGCCAGTTGCGCGTGGGTGTCTCGTTGGCTCGTTGGCAAAAAGGTTCCGACGAATCGCTGGTTGCTTGTGGTAGCTGTCTGTATGAAAGCAATAATTAAAAATAGAAACGTGGTTAACACAGATGCGCATTAAGTGCACGGGATAATTCTTGGGAACATGCGAGTTCTTATCGTCTTGTTGCTTTACAAAAATTGCTGATTTTTTTAGTTACATTAAAACATATCACAAATGTTTCTCACGCATGTGCATGACATACGTTTTAAGTAATTTGGTCTTTATTTCGCTATTTTCGAATTGCCCATAATACACTTTGTTTGCCCCCCACATTTTGCATAAATTCAATTATTCAACTAAGTGACAAAAGTGGGCGGAAGAGGCTCGGTAAAGAAAGTCTCACAGGCTCTCCTTCCTTCTCCCCCTCCCCAATCCCCACTCGCGATCGTTTCTTTCTTCGCTATCAACATTTTTCGCTCGCCTCCACTATCTGAGAGCCTGGAACAGGCCATGCAACAGAAAAGCGAGCAAACAAGGAACGGGGGTGGATGCCATCCATCTCAAGTCTTTTTTAAATTTCTTTAGCGGCTTTTAATTTGGGATGCAATTTTTTCTTCGTACGACATGTGTTAAAAACCAATTTTTAATCGGCATCTGCACTTTTCCAGTCTATTGATTTAAAAAACAGTTTTGGATCAATAAAGCTGTGTTTGTGACAATCAAAATACCGAGTTTAGCGGATTCAAGATATCGGGTCTACAAATAAATGACGTCATATGACTTTTCATCAACAGTACGTATTGCGTAGCGTTATACTGAATGATGCCAAAAAAAAAATGAAAAAATGTTAAATTTGACGCTGTTCGTATAATTTTTCTTTACCGATAAAGAAAAATTATACGAACAGCTCAAATTTAACATTTTTTTCATTTCGTCATTCAGTACGTATACGGTGCTTTGTACAGTAATGATAAACACATTTCTTTCATTTCTTCCAAATAAACTACCAAATGCATTTTGAACAGTATAATTTGATAAATAAAAAAACTTTCTAAATTTCTTATATGAGACCTCCAACGTGTTACAAGTCTCTCTCGAGCATTTTGTGCTATCGAAAAGTCTGTAAAAGCAACAGGCAAGTTTGTTGTAAAATCAAGAAAAAAACATGACGCAGGATTTTTTATTAGCTTACGTCATCATGTGCCGACCTTTCAATTTCCAAAAGTGTTCACCCTGATCAGAATCTATATTTTCCACCAAATCTCCAACATGTAACGAAGCATACATTGGCAAAAATCGACCTGAAAAATTTGTTTGCTTTTTGGTAAAAATAAATCATAAATCTTAAAAGTGCACATGAAGTGAGAGAAATTTCACTACCGTTTTGATTTAGTGTTTTATGTTGTTTATATCACCTTTATTTCATTTTCAGTCGTTTTCCTCTTTTGCGCGAAGAGGATCCACTATTTTTAGCGGTTTGAAAGCTCCCACCTGGGCCTGAAATTTGCGACATTTTGAGCGCGGCCAAAAAGGTATTTGTAAGTTGCAACGTCATTCGTGTGTTCGATCACAACAAAACATGTCGGAGAATTCGACGAACCCGGGGATAAAATACGCGTAAATTTCTGTAAAACAGCGGACGCGCTCAGTTGTAATCACACTAATGATGTCACTGGAACCAAGGTCCTTGTCTAATATGCCCAACTGAGCATGTGTCGCTTGTTAAAATATGTTCCCGCCACTTAAGTGACTTATTTTCCCATCAAAATAATTCTAAAATCACCTATTTTTAGATTGTGAAATGATATATATGAAATAAATTTAGATTACCGAACAAAATGGTAGTGAAATTTCACTTCATGTGCACTTTAAGATTAAATTATTCTCTTTTCTTTTAGTGAAAGCTTCAGTTTTGGGTATTCAACAATACTTTCATTTACTGCACGATGGTCCGCATTCTGATCCTGAAAAATACTGCTCACGTCTTAGTTATCTCACCGACCTACCCCCGATGGTCAAAAATTTGACATATGCACCAAGTTATGTAACACTTGTGCTGTGTGGCTTAACATTCAGTTTTTGTACCTCAATGATCAGTTGACAACGAAAAATCAATAATTACGTATTATCATTATTCTGTATTCGACCCGCATCAGTACCATATGTCACTGTATGTTTGTTCTTTTGGATTCGAAACAAGATGCAATGCACTTTCTATGTAGCGTCATGCGAAATTATGAATACATTAGTCGAGCAATTTCACTTTCAACGTGCACGTATGGCATGTCATTTGCAAAGAAAATGAAAGACATAAAAACCTCATCTATTTTTGCCAATAAAACAGGCATGACGTTCGCTAAATACAAGAACGTTATATTCGTTTTCTAGTGCAATGGATCATAAATGTCCTTTTAAGGGTGCACAGGTTTCGCAGTGGTCTTCTCTGATTGGTTTCTTCAAATTTCATTTCCGGATTTGCATCAGTTGTTAATCTATAAAATAAAAACCTTGGGCAGGAGTTTATTACTTTAAAATCGTAGTAAGCGAATCTTCTAGCTTCAGCAAAATGAAGACCGTTTTAATCTGCATTTTAGCTGTGACTTTATTCGCGATTACTAGCGGGGTGCCTGCGACATGGGAAGACGGTGAGTTGAACAAATCAGATATATTTTTTTTATTCGCAAACGCATCAATTTCGATGCAGTTACCCCGTCCGCCTGACAGGCAGCTATTTGAGACCGTCACTAAAACCGTCGCCTGTTTAGCTAAAGTGGGAGGTCGCGGCTCGGATCCCAGTCGGACCAACAGTCAGGATTTTTAACCCGTTGAATTCACTCCCATAGTCAATTATAGACACATGTAGTGTAGTTCTAACTTTTGAGTCTGCGGTTGATGGTGTAACCATTCAAGTAAAAGCTCTTCAGCAGTACTTTTGCATGGTACCATTTGTTCTAACTTTTGAGTCTGTTGATGAAATCCTGTGGTGTGACCATTCAAATGAAACCTCTTCAGCAGTACTTTTGCATGGTACCATTTGTTTTTCGATATTTTCGAAATGGAACTTAATGGGATTTTTCTTGAATTTTGATCTTTGGCACTCTTGGGAGTCAGTGGGTTAAACAACGGTTAAGTTCATGCTCGCTGCGCTCAACACCTTGACTTTTAATAGATCCCATGCCGTCGTGGTATTGGCGGCGACCTTAAGCTGTCGGCCTTGTCTCCTACACTTTCTCGCACCAAATAGAACCCGCTCACTGTACGAAAACAGTAGAAGAAGTTTGTGGTACAACCTTTCCTTGGGGGGAGGGGGGAGGGGAATGCAGTTTCGGACCCACAGGAAGAAAGTAATTAACGTTATTGGCACAAGCTGTTGTGGTGCCTCTGCCAAGTCTGGCGAAGCTAATATTAAAATAAATGAAACAAATAAATAATCAAAACAACATGGCTTCAATCCATGTAAACAGCGCCATCGCGTCATTTTGAAAACTCGTAGCTCTAAGTTTAAGTCATTGTCATCTCTTTTTTTGTTTTCGATGTGGCTGAGAAAGCGTGTTAATATGACACTTTTTACTATCCCTTCTGTCAATATAAGAATTCCAATTGCAAATTGCAAAAAAAAAACCCGCTGTTTCTGCAAACACTTCTGACGCAACTGGTATACACGCAATTTCTTTCGAAACTGGTCATGTGACATAACAGCACTTTTGTTTTTGTCTTTACAGAAGACAGTGGCATCACTAAATCGCCACTGGAGATCAACGGTCGTCACTGCAGTTGCGTAAAGCATCATCATGCGTGCGGCTGCTGTCTGCAAGTCAAGGCGCATGCGTTTCACAAACAGATTAAAGCTGAAGGTAAATCCATAACGAACTATGATTTTATAGACTAGGGGATTTTTTTAAAGGCTGTGTGTTTTTAATGATTTTTTTTTGTGTTTTTAATGATATCCTTTCACTGATTCAAGAACACAAATAGACTGCAAAACAGTCGCTTTTTCCATCTTAAGCCATGCGAGGTTTGAAGCAAGAGGCGCCGAGACACGCGCGAAGCGCCGATCTCCCCAGTCTCACTCTACGTATCCACACTCGCTCCAGATCTTTTCGGTCGCGCACTTTTTTCGCCGGGAGGACTAGCGCAAAAATACTGACCATTTTCCAGTCTAGAACACAAAAAAGGCTGCATTGTCAGACTTCGATGTAGAGTGTTTGATGGGTGGAAGCTTCGCCCCCTTCCCTAAAAAGCCCCAAAAAGATCAAATCCGTCAAGAAATCAAAGTAATTGCATCTTTCTTTTTATCAACAGTGTGTATGAATGCTTCATATATTCCATCTCCATTGGTAAGTTAATAGTATTTCCTTTTTAACCACGTGTCATGATCATTCGGATCAAATATCAGTCTCCCGCGTCGGTTGCCTTTTTTTAGCGGTGGGTGGTTCGACGCCTAGTCTTTACCGTTGTTTCCTTAGTCAAAAAACTTTACTCCACTGATTGTCTGTGTAACAATGGGTATAAGCGAACATTCCAAAAACCTGAGAACATTTCGAGGGAACCTTGTGATGATCTAAGGGGAGGGTGGCAAAGAGTTTATGCGTGACGCATGATCAGGGCAAAAATCAGCGCGTGAAACGTGAAAGTTAGTAAAATGGAAACGTGATTCGTGAATTTATGAACTAATATCCTTGTCAGAAACCAGACTAAAGAAATTGACAAATATGTGACGCGTAAATTGCGTAAAAAAGGTGCGTGAAACGGGATCGTGACCCCCCCCCCCCCCCCCCCACCCCCTTTGTTACCCTCTAAGGGAAGTAGGAAAGTTCTAGGAGAGTAGAAAAACGCCTAGTTTTTTGGGCCGTGTGCCCTGTGACATGTGAAAGAGTGTTATACCTTGCCTTATTACTTATCTGAACAGTCAGGCGTTGGATATAAACCACGTAATCATCACGCGTTCTGATTGGTTCCCTGATCCTGGGCTATCAGCTCATATACTACTTATAGAGACGTCATCAACCCGCCGCGGTGCGCTTTTGGATACGAACTCATGTTGGACTCGATTTTCATAGGATAATTATTTTCTTTTTTAGGCCGTGCAATTCTTCTTGACATGGAACAAGCATGTCTTGTTCAACAAAACCATATCAGGTACTAACAATTACTTGTCAACTGGTAGACTGCAATGAGGATCCATACTCCTTAAGAGAGGGGGGGGGGGTGTGGAGTGAATAAGGGGGCTGGACAGAGTGATTGGGGGAGGGGGGGGTCGGAGTAAAAATGTTAGAGACTGAAAAACACATTTCGGCATTTGGGCCTTGACTTTTTGACAAGATAAGGTGGAGGGAGGGGGGGGGGGGGGTTGGAGTTCGGCCCCTACCTTAGATCCATCACTGGACTGTTAAGCCGGATAGTGAGCGGCACTGAATCTACTACAAAAAGCTTATTTTTTTACATTATTATTTTGTTGATTGACAGCTGCCGATCCACCGCCCATATGTTTTCGCATTCCTCATCTTGACGGTGCCAAGGTCTGCGTCAAATTTTCCAACGTGTCGATCGAGAAGCACCATGTGGGAGGATGCGCTACTTTGGAGCTCAAAGCTTTTCATGCAAAGAAGGACATTCCCCTTGGCTGTTTCTTCTTTAGAGGTGCAAATGACGATGGTTTTGACGTGGAAACGTTCTTGGACACAGAATCATTTCTATCACTGCTGGGGGATTTGTTCCAAACTTCCACGGTTTGTTTTTACTTCTGTCTAAATTGAGCAAGTGGGCCTCTGACCTGATCTATTTTAATGACTATGGGCGGAAAGGGCAAAGATAACCGCTTACTACCTTGTACAACAAAATAAACAGTACCTCAGGAAAGTACTGCTCAATAGCTTTCATTTTAATGGTCACACTTAAGGATTTCATCTACAGACTCAAAAGTTAGAACCACCTTGTACAGCATAATAAACAGCGCCACGGAGAAGTACTGCTCAATAGCTTGCATTTGAATGGTAACACTTTAGGATTTCATCTACAGACTCAAAAGTTAGAACCACCTTGTACAGCATAATAAACAGCGCCACGGAGAAGTACTGCTCAATAGCTTGCATTTGAATGGTCACACTTTAGGATTTCATCCACAGACTCAAAAGTTAGAACCACCTTGTACAGCATAATAAACAGTACCACAGGAAAGTACTACTCAAAAGCTTTCATTTTAATGGTTACACTTTACGATTTCATCCACAGACTCAAAAAGTTAGAACCACCTTGTACAGCATAATAAACAGTACCACAGGAAAGTACTGCTCAATAGCTTTCATTTGAATGGTCACACTTTAGGATTTCATCCACAGACTCAAAAGTTAGAACCACCTTGTACAGCATAATAAACAGTACCACAGAAAAGTACTGCTCGATAGCTTTCATTTTAATGGTCACACTTTACGATTTCATCCACAGACCCAAAAGTTAGAACCACCTTGTACAGCATAATAAACAGTACCACAGGAAAGTACCGCTCATTCACACACTTCACAAAAGGTGGAACGATAGTTTATGACTCAAAGTTTGACACGTCCAGAGGTGAAAACAATACTTAATTATTTTCCACATATTTGTTGTAGGGAAGCCAGATTGACACTACCTACACGCCTAAAAAGGACAAACTGAACGATGACGTCACAGATCTTGTGACAGTTGAAAACGGTGCTTGTCAATGTGGAAAGTCGCCTCCTCACTGCGACTGCTGTGTCGAAGTTAAAGTGTTTCATGTCCACATCAAAGGTAACGTCCATTTTATGACTGAACAAGAATTAAGGTAATGTAAAGTCGCACATGATATGAGTCACAGGTGACCCACTCGGCCGCATGAAGCATGAAGGAGTATTGCTTCTCTCCTGCTCCTGGATGGGATGCTAATCCATCACAGGGTTACCATTTTGTGGCGCCGGTACCAATTTATACACCTGAGTGGAGAGCGACATTATGGAGTAAAGTTTGGGAAACAACATGACGGCCGAACAAGAATTAAAGGAGTCGATAGATTTAAAGAATAGGAGCGAAGGAAATGGTTTGCTTTCTTATTCCATCCGTTGTTGTTGTTTTTCATTTTATTTTCCTGGAGCAAACGTTGTTCGAATAATTAATGTGGGTTGATTTAATGTTTTATTTTAATAATTCATATTATTATGACTTTATTATTGGTTGTTTTGCAGCTTGTGTTAAAGCAGACCTGGATGAAACTGCCACGGTACGACAAAAAATGAGCTTATTTATTCCTGTTAGCTGTTTTTCTATAACAGAACCGTTCGTTAACTGCCGAAATCAGCTAATTAACATTCCTGTACTTCTAGCAACTTCCAATAGGCCATTTCGGAGTTGCCTTTAGCCTCTCTATCAAAGCGAGGCTAGGTGCGAAAATAAGTTTTTATTGGTGCATGTGAATGAAAACTCATTTTCATATGAAAGGTTTCGCACCTAGCCTCGCTTTGATAGAGAGGCTTAAAATTTCTGCTTTTATTGAGCCAATTTGTTAAATTTTTAATTGCTTTAACTCGCGCTTGGCACCGGTTGCATGTTTCGCGCATTTGGCACCAATTGACATGTTCAGTCTGCTTCAAGCTCTAACTGGTTGTTTCATTAATTGGCCACTGATGTGATTTGTTTTGTTTTTGTTTCCACTCATTCTTTTATAATTAGCTCAGTCCAATATTGCCTTATTACCTCCACTCCTTTTACAATTAGCTCAGTCCAATATTGCCTTATTCTCTTTAGGGATTTACTGTGGCGGTTGTTGTAAATGGCATCACACTTTTTAAGAAACACATCTCCGGTGAGTAAAAGTTCAGAAAACGAAAATAAGTCCACCCGACTAAACGACAGCTAAATGACGTATTTGAACCTTATCAAACCTGTGAACAGTTTCGGGTTAAAAGAAATTCGAGCGCGGTCTAGAAAGGGTAAGGGGGTGACGGAAGTCAAGAGGCTCCGCCCCCAGCTCTCCACCCCACACACACCTCGTCTCACCCTCTCCATCCCCAGGCCGCGCACAGTTTGTTTCGCCAGCCGATGTCCCTTTAACCAGTAATACCCCATAACAGGAGCCTGCACAGGCTAGTAAACCTTATCACGATTAACTGCAAGAAATCATGACTAATTGTTTACTGATACTGTCACCAGCTTTTTTTTGCTAGATAATTTTATTTAGCAAACAAATAACAATACAGCATATTACACACAAAGAAGCATTATTGACATATTACATCACAATAAATAAAACTAAATAAGTTTTTTGGTTTGATACTTATACTTAAGTTTACTTAAAATTTCTTGTACATCTAATTCTTGATGGTTGAGTTTTTGATTGTACAGATAGTATTTGGCATACAAGATACAATAGTTAAGTTTCCTCGTAATTTTAAGGAACCGTTAATATGTCACCAGTTAATATCTAATATTGCTATGAACTGACGGAAAGACGAAACGTGGGCATCGCTCTAACATAAATGAAATATCTAAACATTATTTAAGGGGCATTGTCACGCAGATTTTGCTGTGTTTTGGTCAAAATACACCAACTAGTTGACAAAGTATGCTCAAACATAAAATTGTTTTGACTTAGAACACCAAGAAAAAAATATTAAGTGATTTCTTCAAGGAAGAACAAACCATAATAAGTTTTTCTGTGATTTCTCCACGACTCTTGGGAGGAACTTGAAAAAATTGGCCAATTTTTCAAGTTGCATCCATTTCCATCCTGGCCATCCGCAGCCAAGGATAACGAGTACTAGTTTGTGTTTTTTTGATTTTCAAAGTGATACTAAGAATAGGTAAACGGAACTAAATAAGATGTTATCTCTTGTTATTCTTTCAGTGGCCAACCCCCCTCCAATATGCAAAAAATTCCGTATCTTTCACATTGATATGAAAGTTTGTCTCAAACTGACGGATGTGTCGCTGGCCCCTGGTCACACGGGCGCATGTCTGGAGGTAGATATCAACTCATTGAAGCGGTCCTTGGGATGTTTCTACATGGCGCGCCAGGTTACCAAGGAATACCTGCTTACCAAGGCAATAAATAATGAAAGCTTGTAAACGTAAATCAAACTTTCAAGTCGAGCAGGATGGTGAATAAAAAATGTTTCTGCGGAGTAGTTTTAGTTTACAAAAACCCGCATAATAGTTAACGATGCTGCCTTGAATAAATAAAATAAATATAACATCCCCAGTGAGGAATTTCTATTTTATTTTTGTTGTTATATATCAAACACGAGGAAGAACCGGGTTTCCAAACACCGAGAAGTGGGTCAGGAAAAAACGCTGCACAGCCGAGGTTTTTAACAAATTTCGCGGTGTTTCATTAGGTGCGGTTACACGGGGCACTGTTACCGTGGTAAATGGCCCTTTCACCACGGGAAACTGCATTTAGTGAGTGTGACCGACATTTCCCGAGATAAATTTCCCGTGGTAAATATCCATGGATACATGAAAAAGATCACACGAAGCGCCCATGACATTTAACTTGGTAAGTTGCAATGGCTTTCTGATGCCCAAGGTACAGAGCCAATCACGGTGCTCCGTTTGACATCAACACGTAACCACAAAGGAAAAGTGATTCACTGAATTGCGTGACATTTTTTTACCCTGGCAAATCACAAATCGCGTGTAGCCGCTGGCATGGTTAACACGGTATACTAAACCCAAGTGTGATAGCCAACGCACCCATTAAACTGCACCACTGTTGACAACTTTCCTTCTTTTTAAAGCCACTGACAAACCTCACCATATTCTTGGTTTTCACATGACGTCATAAAAATTAAAAAATCTAAAGTATACATCCTACAAAGTTGTTTCTAACAAGGTATGTGGATACCAGTGTTATAATCTTTCACAAAAAGTTTCAGGTTTTAACGATGTTTTGCTTCCGATGTGCAAAGGTTTTAAATGTGTCACGCAATGCGTCACGCTATTTCAGATAAGCCGCGAAAATAAACAAAATTGAATCAGCTGAAAGTTATTGTTTGCATTATAAGTGCTTATAAGCCGAGTTAATTGAGCTTATACCAAATACAATATTTTTGGATGTGATTTTTGGCGTAATTAAAACTTTGAATTTTTGGCCGCCATCTTTGTGCCCCTGAGTGGGGCACAAGGGTGGCCGCTCCATACATTTCTTACTAAAAATATCTAATACTCGTTCGCCTATAACTCTTGAACGAAATGCTTTTACGCTTCAAAATTTGGCCAAGACGTGTAGTTTTAAACTCTCTACAATTCCATAAACATTTTGGATGTGAAATCTATTTTTTAATGCTTCTGAATTTTGATATGACGTAAGTGAAAGCCAAGAATACATAGCTTGTATGGGGGCAAAGACTATTTTTTTGTCGTAAAAATGCAGAAGCGAAACGGTATTCATTTTTTACAAAAAAAAAAATAGTTGTTTTGACTGAGTTGTTTCTTTCCGGAAAATGATTCTTTCAGGATTTAATATTAGTTTTTGAATTAGTTACTGACATTTAAATGATTCAATTCTATTTTCGGGTGATCATTCGATCGTTTATACTTTAATTCGAAACTTCTAAAATGATCGGGACATCCCCATTCCAAACCCTAATTCTGGCTTTTCGTACTGCGAGACTCCTGAATCTGTCTTATTTCTACCTTTTTCAATTGTTATTTTCGGCGTTCCCTCGATCTTTTGACTCTTTTCGTAGAAAATTCTCATCCCCGATTCTCACATTTACACATTTACTGCGGTCGAATGTAACCTGGAACTGAAAACCACAAGTCGTCGAACACTGGGAACTAGGTTTCTAAATCGGAACAATGATGTCACAACTGATGGTGCAACACTGATGTAAACAAACCGAAATACACACACTCGAGAATATAAATAAAGCTCTTCTTGCTTTCGTTTGCATCATTCCCTAAACATCACAAATCAAAATGAACACGAACTTGAAAAAATTCTTCAGACGGAGAAAAAAACGTAAATGTAGCCAGGATGGGGATAGCTGTGAAAAACGGCGATCGAATAACTGCGACAACAACTTTTACACGAACTGTGTCACGTAATCGAGAGCTTTTCACGCGAGAAAACAGCATTGAAGATCCTTTAATAGAAGATGCCCAAATGTACATCGGAGAAAACTTCGTCGTTAAACATGGAAATACGTTTAATCTCCGCCGTAAAGTTCGATCGAAAACTAATTCTGGTGTCGTATTTACAGAGTTGAAGCAGCTGAAACCGGTGTCGAAAATGTCCTTATCAAATGGAGCTAAACGCATGTTTACTTGCCCCAACGCCGGTGGCAGCTCCGAAAAGAGCGAAATTCTTAGTTTTGAGTTGCTTCAGAGATGTTTTGGAGCCGATCTACAGAAAACTGAGATGGAAGTTCAGTACTGCCCCGAAGGCGGCGCTATAACTGATTACACATGTACAATGTTTAGCACGAAGCTTGGGGTTTCAGTCACGCGAGCCATGAGATACCGTGGTGATTTTACAGTTGAAGATGCTGCAAAATTACTAAACAAGAAGCTAAATGGAGTTTTAACATCTACGAGAAATACCATGGAAAAGTGGAGCAAGCAGATTTTGCATGTATGGGCTACATCTCTTGCAGTGTCTGTTCTGATCGCTGAAGCTTATCAACAGCTTCCTAAGAATCTTAAGTCGAACACTGTTGTGCTGGTGACTGTCACTGAAAATAACGAAGTTTTTACGAATTAACCCTTAAACTCCCAAGAGTGCCAAAAATGAAAATTACAAAAAAAAAATCCAAATTTAATTTTGTACAATATTGAAAAACAAATGGTACCATGCAAAAGTACTGCTGAAAAGGTTTCATTTCAATGGTCACATCATAATATTTCGTCCACACTCAAAAATTAGCCTGTTATAACACGTCTCCATAATTTACCCTGCTAAAGGACATATTATTTTCCTGTGAAACCGTTTTTGAATTGTGAATAGAGATAGCTTTCTTGTAATTTTTGTTAACACTTTTTATAGAAATAACTTTGTAGAAGAATAAGTGTAAATAAAAAATATATATATAATAAAAATAAATGAAAAACTGTAAATATCAAGTTTTAACTCATTTGTAAATAGGACATTAACTTTATATTTAATCCCATTTTAATTAACTATTACAATATTAAAGTAATAATGTGATTTATGGCTAGATTAAAACAGAATACAAAATTCCTGATAAACTGCTTAAAGCAATGTTTACAAGAATAATAACAAAGCATTTATTACAATGTAAAAATCTAATATTATGTATGCAGCTTATTTACACACATTGGGGGGTGGGGGGGTGGGGGGTTGGGGGGGATGTACTCTGTATAGAGTGTTTTCACTCACATGACGGAAGGCCATATTGGAGTGCTAAAACAATAGCAAATGTTTGAATAAGAATAGAGTTTAAGTCCCATAGGATTCGTTTGGGACACCAATATGGCCGCCATTTCTTTGTTTTGGGACACCAATATGGCCGCCGTGACGTCACGTGAAAACACTCTATATTTTAGATGGCAGTGGTGTGCCCCTGGGACTCTGAAACCATTACCCTCATACATAACGCATCTGTCAATCAAAAATCTTAACAATGCTCAGGCCCAGTCTCTAACATTATAAGCAGTTAATCTCCGCCGTGATCTCTTTCTGTGCTAAATTTCATGTAACATGAAATTCATGCTTGAATGCGTGCAACCAATCAGACCATGAATATGAACAATGGAGCATTTCAAAACAAAAACAAACGACCGCAACGTCTTTTGGGTGAAGGTGGGCCTTTAAGTATATGAATATAATACTCTCAAAGAAAAAAATTCCAAGACCCCTAATAAGTTGGCTGCTCTGCAAGTCCATTAGTGCCACATGTCCTGTAACACTGCAGACTTGATGACATATCAAGTAAATATTTATGTACTACAGGACAGTGGTATAAAAACTGTGACTAGGGTAAAACAGAAATATTAAGAATAATATTGTTAATTAATAACCATATTGTTTACAGATTTCAGCAAAAATAGTTCTACTTTTTATATAAAGCATTCAGCTGTTATAATAGTTTAAACTTCACTACATTGTTTAACCATTTTGAACACTGTTTTTCACTAAAAAGCAACTAAATATCTGTTAAATCCTAAAGCCCCGTCTACATGAGCAATTTTTATGTGGCAACTGTATGTGGCAATTTTTATTTGCCTGTGTAGATGATCGACAAATATTTGTTGTTAATTTGCATCAGTAATAATTTCGCACAGCGTAGTGACTGGGTTCTACAGATGATATCGATATAATTGTCACATTTTATGTGGCGTCTCGTCCACACGGACAATTATCGGTATGTGGGAATTTTTATTTGCCACATAAAAACTAACACGCCAGCTTTTCAGCAAATACAGTTGTCACATAAAAATTGGTCATTTTTCATCATCCACACGGGCAAATAAAAATTGCCACATAGAAAATTGCCACATAAAAATTGCTCATGTAGACAGGGCTAAATGAATTTTACTTCAGAACTGTAGTGGCTGGGATGGAAGGAAAGTGTTGGGATAAACTATTATATATTTTTATGTGGGAATATCCATGGGACTACTACCGGGCATCTACAATCATTCCTCTATTTAGACTGCTGCTTTGAAACGAAATTTATGTTTAGAAGCCTATAAGTGTTTATAGTATTCTTGAAAGACAAGATCAAAATATTTTTAAAACAG